>OX463766.1:1409828-1956772 GCA_949825005.1 Gasteruption jaculator | reverse complement strand
CAAGACTTAGTTTCCATTTTTGAATCGATGTAGAAAACCGATTCAGGGATAGGAAATTGTCGGAACAAACGAAATCGAAACCTATAATTTTTGGAAGAGAAGGTAGGAAAAGGAATTTGAGGATTCCTCGAGAAAAGGAATCTTGGGTCTTAGAAATGATGGTCAAGATTCCCTATTCAGAGAATTCGTTGGATTTGGAATTGGAACATAAAAGGATCGAAAATTCCCAGACGTGGAGAAATATCTCTGTTTCAAGATTTAGTAAGGAGGCCGAGGATTCCCCAATTATGGAGAAATATCTCGGTTTGGATTTAAGATTTAATAAGGAGATCGAGGATTCCCCAATTGTGGAGAAATATCTCGATTTGGATTTAGGATTTTGTAAAGAGGCCGAGGATTCCCCAATTGTAGAGATATCTCGGTTTGGAATTTTAAGATTTAGTAAAGAGATCGAGGATTCCCCATTTGTGGAGAAATATCTCGACTTGGATTTAAGATTTAGTAAAGAGGCCGAGGATTCCCCAATTGTGGAGAAATATCTCGGTTTGGAATCTTAAAATTTAATACAGAGATCGAGGATTCCCCATTTGTGGAGAAATATCTCGATTTGGATTTAAGATTTAGTAAAGAGGCCGAGGATTCCCCAATTGTGGAGAAATATCTCGGTTTGGATTTAAGATTTAATTAGGAGATCGAGGATTCCCCAATTGTGGAGAAATATCTCGATTTGGATTTAGGATTTAGTAAAGAGGCCGAGGATTCCCCAATTGTGGAGAAATATCTCGGTTTGGAATCTTAAAATTTAATAAAGAGATCGAGGATTCCCCATTTGTGGAGAAATATCTCGATTTGGATTTAAGATTTAGTAAAGAGGCCGAGGATTCCCCAATTGTGGAGAAATATCTCGGTTTGGATTTAAGATTTAATTAGGAGATCGAGGATTCCCCAATTGTGGAGAAATATCTCGATTTGGATTTAGGATTTAGTAAAGAGGCCGAGGATTCCCCAATTGTGGAGAAATATCTCGGTTTGGAATCCTAAAATTTAATAAAGAGATCGAGGATTCCCCATTTGTGGAGAAATATCTCGATTTGGATTTAAGATTTAGTAAAGAGGCCGAGGATTCCCCAATTGTGGAGAAATATCTCGGCTTGGATTTAAGATTTAATTAGGAGATCGAGGATTCCCCAATTGTGGAGAAATATCTCGATTTGGATTTAGGATTTAGTAAAGAGGCCGAGGATTCCCCAATTGTGGAGAAATATCTCGGTTTGGAATCCTAAAATTTAATAAAGAGATCGAGGATTCCCCATTTGTGGAGAAATATCTCGATTTGGATTTAAGATTTAGTAAAGAGGCCGAGGATTCCCCAATTGTGGAGAAATATCTCGGTTTGGATTTAAGATTTAATTAGGAGATCGAGGATTCCCCATTTGTGGAATCAATGATGCAGTTGGAGTAATCTCGATGACGAGGGGAAAAACACTCCCGGAGCTCCCATCGACCAGCTTAATGGAAAAATGAGAAATAACGCGAAACCGACATTCGAAATGGACAATTCCAAAAGAAAAGATCAAAATAACTTTAAAACAACTACATTTTTATTTACACACGATAGTTCCTCCGATGAAGCAGGGATACAACTAACTTGTTTGGAAGTTTTTTCTTCCTTTATATACATTTTGTAGCTTAATTTCTATTGGCTTTACGGTCGTAAAATTAGACTATTCTAATGGTTGGCTTAAAGTTCTCCTGCACAGAATTTTTGTTTGAATTATCTAAGTAAATGCATTTCAGTTCTAAGAAGGGTCGTAAAATTTTTATAGAGGAAGTCTGTTTTAGGAAAATTTTTGACCCTTTAAGTAAGGATACGTGCGTCGCTTATCTTAATGTCTATTTTATGGGTTACAGTGTTCTTTTGGTTTCTGGCCCCGTCCTTTCTAAAATGTTTAGTTTTTGTAGAAGGCAGTGGGGGTCTTTCGGGTGATGTCTCCGGACATTACATAACGTTCGTAAAATCTCAACATTGATCCCAAACGGCCTTTTTCAAGGCCACAAACATAGACGTTGGGACTCTGATGTGCCTTCTTAGATCTGGGCATTCGTGCAAAAATAATAACAGAATTTTTTAAAAATTAGGTTGAATTTCGCTTGGGCACTTTATTATTTATTACACCATTTCCCAATATTCCTGTTCCCATATATCCCCACTACAAATTACGAAATGTGCGTAATTCATTTTTTTTAATTGAAAAATTGCAAAAAATTAATGATTTTTTAAAAGTGAATACGTTACAAAAATTATAAAAAATGTAATAAATTGTTGAGAAATTTAATGGGTTAAAAAAAATAAAAATTTAAATTAAAAAAAATTAATTGCTACAAAATTGATGAATAAAAAAAAAAGAAGAATTTAGAAACTATCCAATTATAAAAAACGAATAAATTGATAAACTTTAAAAAATTATGAATTAATATATTAATAAATTGTCAAAAATTAATAAATTTAAAGGAATTTCACGAGTTTCTAAAAAATTACAAATCGAAATAAGTCTTGGTTGATTTGTAAAAATGTTATAAATTTTTTAGAATTTGATGACTTCAAAATTTATCAATCAATGACTTTGATGAGATTGGAATAGTTAACAAACTAAATAATGAAGTAATGAATTGAAAAAAGTTCATAAATTTTTTAAAAATTATAATATATTGTAGTTGTTATAGCTGCTCATTATTTATAGTTTTGTCGATACAAAGTCATAGTAATAATAGTAATAATAATAATAATTACAATAATAATAATAATAATAATAATAATAATAATAATAATAATAATAATAATAATAATAATGAGAAGCTATAATGATATTAAAACAATTTTATATTTTACTAACTTATTAAGTGTAAGTAATTTTAGAGAAAAAGATTTTTTCATCATTTATATGCGCTGTATTACTTTAAGGGATAGTTTACGGTATTTGGGGGCGGTTGCGTAAAAAATCCCTTCGTAAAAAAGATAAATCTTCCCTTAAAAAATCATTTTTAATCAGTTCCATTAAAAAATATAAATAAATATCGAGTTATATTGAATAATTTATTTTTGCGGGTGACTTTTATCACCCCTTTTATATTAACATATTGCGAAAAATTTATAAAATGACTGTTTTTAATATAAATTATATTCTGTTTCCACGTGTAATAAAAACCAAGAAAAAGAAATTTTTTTTCATCATTTACATGCGATGTATTACTTTAAGGGGTAGTTTACGGTATTTGGGGGTGGTTGCGTAAGAAATCCTGAAACCCGACAACTGAAATATTCGATAGAGCAAACGGAAATGCTTTTCTTTATTTTTTTCAGTTCATACCTTGGTTTATATGAAGAAGAAAAGCTAAAAAAATCTAGTTTTCTTTAAATATAAAATAAGGGTTGCAACCCCTTGGGTCATAAACACACTTAATATCTTTGACTTCTTATGATAAATATTTTCCACTTTGTTTTATTAAAAAATATTAATCAGAAGCCGAGATATGATAAAAAATCGATTTTCGGATAAAACTTGGGGGGGGGGGGGTTCACCCCTTTAAAGTGGATGACAGCACATAAAAAAAATACGCGTCCCTTATTTTTTCGACTACTACATCATACCTAAAAATTATTGAAATCGGTGAGGTCGGGCTGGACACCTTGGTGAAATCGGGTTCCGACCCCCCCGATAAAAACACATGCGCCGAACCTGTGCTTGAAAATTTCATATCGTCGACCATGAACCTAGCATTCGACCAAGTAATTCGCCTGCTTATTTTCGCCGAGCGCGTCTAGTTCGCGATGCTCCGCTTCGCGGCGCTGGAGGAGGGACAACTTTCGTGCGGGCTATTTACGCTATTGTATTTGTCGTACCCGCCGTGGCCTGAACGGAAAAAGTTCAGTGTCAGAATGTATAATAAAATTTCTCCTAATTTAACAAAACTGTATCGAACAAAAATTCCGATTTTTCTAGTATACGTTCAGGGTGCGGTAGCGTTATTCGTACTGGCACCGCAGTTAATTCCGCTGATGAATATTATTTCACCCCGAAATGAAAGCCGTCCATTAGAATTACTTTTCAAAATCGATTACGTAGTGGACACTGTCAAATACTATTGCCCACTTTACATCCAACAGACCATTCTTTCGTTTATTTGTATGACCAGTGTGGTGGCAGTAGATACCATAACACTTGTGCTTATTTTACATCCATGCTGTTTATTTTCCATAATGTCGTGAGTATTTATCATGGGTTTTATTAAAAATCTGTAAACGAGAAATACAATAATGGCAAGCTTGCTTTGAAGTACCATGTGCCACGAGGAAAGACCCCATGAACTAAAAACAAGCATGATGCACGTACATAAGGTATCTACGCGTGCGCAGTAACGATCCTAGATCGGTTCGTCTGCGCATAACGCGCGAGATGCAAAATGCGAATGAAATATTAATAATAACTAAAAAAATAATTAAATTTGGGTTGCAGATTATTATCGTAATGGGTTGTCCCTGGATCCACCATATTAATTCATAATGAAAAAATTAATTTTCTGATTAATCGACACTGCAACTCTATTAATTCCAGGCACCAGTTAAAAACATTGGTACCGTGTGGCAGTACCTGTCAGGATTACATTTTTGTATCGAAAAACAAAGACAAGCCTTACTGGTTCATCCGTAAAAGCATTCGTCTTCATCAGAATATTTTAAAGTGAGTATTATAATATTTGTCAGTAAATGATTTCAAATAATTTGAAATTGCTAGGCCAACTCTGCTGCGCAATACCTGACGCCACGTAGGAATTTAGGGTATTCCCTCAAGGTTACAGTCTACTGGGAATCCCCCGCCTCTCAACAACACAATGAGTAGCCGAAAAATAGTGAATATTTATATTGCGATAATTTACGAAGAAAATTTTGCTAAATAAATATAATTTTTGGGTTGCATTGATTTGAATTGAAATGTAGACAGTGAGGCCATTTCAATAATTATTTTTATAAATATTGCTAATCCAGGGAAATTTGAGGAGCTAGTGCTGGGCTGTTATGAATCGTTTCCTTTGTTTTTAATTGTTCTCCACCGAATTAAGCAGGATCGGTACAAAAAGGACCCGTAGTCACACATTTACAAGGAATTGTATATTTTTGTTTAGCTATTATAAAATCGATATTTATTTCCAGATATGCTGAAGTTGCGAGAACTCTTCTTTCAAATTGTTACTTCGCTCAGATGTTACTGATTATAATTCTCCTCACTGCTACAGCTTTTCAGGTAAATTTTACCTGCACACGTGAAGAACAGAAATTATCAATGATATTTTTGTTCTGTTACACTTTTTATAAATTTTTGTCACTGAATTATATTTTCAATCATGTTCTTTGTTCAAAGGCTATAGCAATTACTGACATGTCTTTCGCGTATTCAATACGATTCGCTTCTTTTACGATTGGTCAAGTAGTTCATCTGTTTTTTAGTTGCTTGCCAGGACAAATGCTCATAGATCATAGTCTCTATATACAAACGGCTGTGTATGGGATCAAATAAGTATTAAAAACTCGGTAAATTTACCATAAAACATGATTATTATTCCCCAGTTCTGGTTGTAGGTACACCGACGTATTGTGGTATAAGTTGTCTTTTCGTTCACGAAAACTGTTACAAATAATGATGTTACGCAGCAGGATACCTTGCGAACTGAGTGCCAGCAAATTCTTTATTATGTGCATGCAGAGTTACTGTACGGTAAGAATTGATTTCCCAGACGATCAGTAAAAATCAAATCTTCAGTATGACCCGCATCACCAATATTTTGTAAATCAAAATTGGACAATTCCACGTCATCAAATGCATTTACCGTAATATGGCACTTTCACGTATACACAAAATTATTGAAATATGCTCTTTAGAACCAAGTGTACTTTGTTACAGGCCCTGAGCACTTCTTTGTCTTACCTAACAGCCATCATGTCAATTTAATGGGAACCGACGAAACGACTAGGAGCAAAACTCTGGCTTCTCAAGAAGGCGTTGACACTTTAGACAGGAGTTGTTTTATTTTTAATAAATTTCACATACCCTTAGAGCTCAAATTCTTGTACTATCAGACAAACACTACCAAATCGAAAGCAAAATGGGCGGTCTCTGTGATTTTTTTAGGATGAAAGTGTAGAATGTAAGATAATAAAAGTCTTTAGGTTTTGTGGTAAAACAAAATCAGGAGACACGGCAGTGTCTCGAGACAAGTTCATGTATGAATTGGTAGCGAGCGCTAACGTGTATCTTTTCTCGACCGAACTAGGTGCGGGCACATGAAAAATAGCGAAAACACGTTGTGTCTATACACAGTTTCAACCTACGTACACGCTCAAACGAATTCTGTCGCCCAGTGACGACGGCTCATCGGTTTGCTACGCCTTTAGGCATTCAGACGCTCCCGTACAGACATGAGGCTCAGGGCCGTCTATATTTTAGTACACTTTATTAAACGCGCCAAAATTAAATTTTATAAAATCAAATTGATGCGCGTTTTTATGAACACAGCTTTAATTTTACTGTAAATTTATATTATCTCGAGATATAAAGCCGATAATAATAATAATATTTGCAAAAAGGAGACAAATCCCCCTAAAAAACACCTCTGGTGCAAAAAAGTCGAGACAAGTTCATGTATGAAAGGGGATCTCTCTACAAAAGTTGTGAAATCCAATAACATTAGACAAGCTCGTTTTTTTCCATTATGTTAAGACGAACTAATTATAAAACGGAAATAATTTTTTCTGTTTACCTCATTAGAACCGGTATTGAACTTGTTGGGCCCCGAACAATTCAGATGTTTGAGTATGATGTATAATTATTCATATCATTATTATGTAATCTGATCTTTATTAATTCATAATGCGGTAAACATAAATTAAATTGTAAGATATTTATTGCTTATCGTTTGGTTTCGGGGCCCGATAAAGTTCAATACCGGTTCTAATCAGGTAAACAGAAAAAATTATTTCCGTTTTATAATTAGTTCGTCTTAACATAATGGAAAAAACGAGCTTGTCTAATGTTATTGGATTTCACAACTTTTGTAGAGAGATCCCTTTTCATACATGAACTTGTCTCGACTTTTTTGCACCAGAGGTGTTTTTTAGGGGTTTTATATTCTGGACAAGACTCAAGACACTCGTGATAGAAATTGCTGAAGTTTAGGAAAAGGATGGTTACACGAATGTAATATAACTTAAGTGTTTCGGTTTCCTATCCCGATACCCTTAGTGTCCCATGTTTACTCTCTGACGGTCGCATTTGAACTGAGTACGAGGGAGAAAAACTATGCGCTTGCGTCGTGACTAGAGGAGTCGACAAATGTTAATACTTAAGTATTCATGCACTGCAAACAATTTAGAAAATTACGAAATCGTCTTCTGTACATAAGAACAACCGATGCTTTCCTTTTTCTTGCGATGGTATTATTTGCCACCATGATTTTGGTAAATCGATTCGAATGTATCTACGCCGAGGTTGGTCTAGCAAACTTGTGGAGCCAGGGTATAAGAATAAACTTACTGAAATACATTTGTTTAAAAATCGCCGTCTCAAGACTTCTCGAAGGACATCGTTTTTCTCCAAGTAACTATTAAGTCATTTTCTATATTTTATATTCCCCCTAGCGTTTCACCCAACTCGGGTATGAAACGCGTAGAAAACGTGAGGCTGTCAGAAGGAAATGAGACACTGGAAGAGATGGAGTATTAAGTAACAGTGTATGCGTTGGTGTTAAGAAATTTTCCGTCGACGGGAATATGTAACATGGATATGTTTGACAGCGAATATTTCAAATTGAATAAAAAGTTACTTCGTTTCCTGGGAATCTGGCCTTACGATACTTTCAGTAGTGGAGGATATATCTTTGTCTTAATATTCTGTTCGTTTCTGACACTTATACCCCTATTGGTATTTTTAAAACTTTTTATTTTTTATATAATACTATAAATTACAGTATTTCTTCTTTTATTAGTTTTTCATTCGCCCGGATGTTATATTAATTTATTGCTAATTGTTAATCGTAAATATTTAAATTTTTTAAAAATTGTTAATTTGTGAAAAGAATTCTTTACGACTACAATTCTTGTGGTTAGACCAAGAAGGAATTATTGATAATCTAATAAATTACTGAACCAATAATTAAATATCTAGTTAATAACAAAAATTAATAGACAATTGCTAAGATAAGTGGTATTTATTCCGACTTTTTATTAAACAAAATTGCAACGACTTCATAGATAAAAATATTAATAAATTATTTTAATTTTGCTATATTTTAGTCCAGCTCTGTATTCGCTACCTGGTCAGAAATACTTCAATTTATTCCTCCAACTGTATGCATGTTAGCAATGTTTGTAAAATGTTTGTCAGTAATAATGAATAAACGTAAGGTGTGTATCCATTTTCTTCGGAATACTGTAAATTGTGTGACTTTTCGATAATATTATTGAGTTTTTGTATGGGCTAAAAATATTTTTTGAAAGTAGTACAACAAATTGAATTTAGTGCACAACATGTTGGTGCAATGTTTCTTTTTTCATGCACTCTTTCGTTTTTTCCAAACTTGGCGCCATCAGTTATCGTTAGATAGTTCGAGAGACCATGCAATATGCGGCCATCTTGGGTCGATTAACAGATTCATCGATAATCTGTAAAAAGCAGCGAACGCATGCTTCTTCCTGCCGGTACATCACAAAAACGTGTGCTGTACTTTTTTTGTAATCGCAATAAATCTTTTATAATCGGTGCCCGTGTGCCTTCATTTTTACATACCTCTAACACAACATTTTCAAAATTCTTTATTTGTTTTTTATTCCAATTATGTGTGCTTCAGTTCATTAGCAATTTTATTTTTCACAGTTTTTGATTTCGAATTTTCTAGACTGCAATAAATAAAATCTAGTATCTGCATTTCTTAGATGTAATATAATTATTTAAAATTTTTATACTTACGAAATCTGGTAATTGATAAATTAATGGTAATTAATACATTTACAGATCGTAAGTCTGATGAAGTCTTTAAATAGAGACTGGGAAAAAATCCAAATTGAAGGTGAACGTAAACTTCTCATAAAATATGCTCTTCTGGGAAGGACTTTAACCATCGCATATGGGGGTAAATTTCCATTTTTCATTATTGTATGTCGAAACTATATAACCACGATTTTCTCAAATTTTTTAGACAAAGTTATGGATTGTAGATATTACAAAAATTAAATTGAAATAGACTTTTCATAACTTTATCATTGGGACAATTTGGTGAAAAATGAATTTTTATTTTTATTTTGTCTATTATTTTTTCATTTAATTTTGTGGCACATAATTAATTAAGTACACTCGTTTTGTTTTTTTAATTTTACGTTTTTTATTGTACTATATATTTATTAGAAATTGCAGTATAGATTGAAAAAAAAATGAATCCTTACTGATAAAATCGAACGAATTCCTGTTATTCTAGCATACGTTGGGGTTTCGGTAACCGTATTCGTACTGGTACCTCAGTTGATTCCGCTGATGAATATTATTATACCCCTAAATGAGAGTCGTCCATTGGAATTAATTTTCTTAGTCAAATTCAATGTGGATACTGTTAAATACTACTACCCACTTTATATCCAACAGACCATTCTTTCGTTTATTTGTATGACCATACCGGTGGCAGTAGATACCACAATACTAGTGCTTATCTTACATTCATGCTGTTTATTTTCCATAATGTCGTGAGTATTTGCCATGGGTTTTATTCAAAATTTGTAAAAAATAAATACAATAATGAAACCTCTATTGACCTCTAAAGCCTCAAATTCTTGTAACCTATATTGTACATATATTATTATTTTATGTTTAATACTAACTAGGGCTTGTAAGTCATTAATATTATTATGGATTAGCTCTTAACCCTATTGACTACTATCTTAATTAATAATTAAAATTTTTAAATAAATGATAAATTTAAATTGTGAAAATTTAAATATTGAATAAAAAATAAATTTACTGATTATTGACAGAATTTTATCAATTCCAGCCACCAGTTAAAAACATTGATACCGAATGGTAATGCCCATCAGGACTATATTTTTGTATCAAAAAATAATGACAAGCCTTATTGGTCCATCCGTAAAACTATTCGCCTTCATCAGCATATTCTAAAGTCAGTATTATAATATAATAATATTTGTCAGTAAATATTTTCAATTTGAAATTCACGCCACAGGTTTCTTAAACGATAACTAATCGGAATCACCTTTAAAGTTACAATTTACTGGGAATCCCCCGCTTTTGAACAACAACTTAAGTGGCAGTTATTTCAGTTATTATAGAACCAATATTTATTCTCAGATATGCTGACACTGCGAAAACTCTTCTTTCAAATTTCTACTTCACTCAGTTGTTACTATTTATAATTCTCCTGACTGCTACAGCTTTTCAGGTAATTTTTACCTGCACATATAAAAAATGGAATTACTTGATAATAATTTTTTTTGTTACACTTTTCTTAGAAAAATTAAATTTTCAATCATGTTCTTTGTTCAAAGGCTATAGCAATTACTGGCATGTCTTTCACGTATTCAGTACGATTCGCTTCTGTTACAATTTGTCAAGTAGTTCTTCTGTTTTTCAATTGTTTGCCAGGACAAATGCTCATAGATCACAGTCTCTATGTACAAACGGCTGTGTATGGTATCAAATAAGTATTAAAAACTCGGTAAAATTACCATAACACATGATTATTATCCCCCAATTCTGATTATAGGTATACTGACGCATTGTGGTATAAGTTGTCTTTTCGTTCACGAAAAGTGTTACAAATAATGATGTTACGCAGCAGGATACCTTGCGAACTGAGTGCCAGCGAATTCTTTATTATGTGTATGCAGAGTTACTGTACGGTAAGAATTGATTTCTCAGACAATCAGTAAAAATCAAATCTCCAGTATGAACCCGCATCACCAATGTTTGGTAAATCAAAATTGGACAATTCCACGTCATCAAATGCATTTACCTGAACATGGCACTTTCACGTACATACATTGTAACGTGGAAATTTTCCTCCGTTACATTAAGTTTTCTTTGGCATTAATTATTTTGAAATTCTTTCGCGTCCATTACTAAAAACGGAGAATAAGGCTTAGGAACCTCTCCGAGAACGCCCGAAAACTATTTGGTAACGATCTATTTTTGTTATTTTGGTTGCATATCATTTTGTATAATTCATTATGTTATTACTTATGTTGTGCTCTGTTATTATTGCTAAAATTTCTATTTTCTATTCGGATCTCTATCGTATACTTCCGTTAATTCCCTTCCCAACATCCTCTTGCCAATTTCGGATTACGACGATCAAACATGGAGAACGAAAAAGGAAGAAGAAGAGGACTTCATCTTCTACAACTCCAGAGCGAGAGAGAAGGAAGGAAGGCTCCCGAAATACAGGATCGGCTACACTCTAGACAAGGAAGGATGCCATTTAGCGATTCACAGGAGACGGGTTGATAACGACAAATGGGTTGATGCCATAATTATCACCCGAGCATCGCAATTCCCGAATCCTGCGACAACTAGGATGGCGCTACCGATAACAGTCTGATGGGACCGAAATCGGCTCTCCTCAGAGATTCTTGAGCCGTCGTACGGATAAGACTTGTGAAAACTACCTGTGACTGTCTCAACTACCTTTAACTACCTCGAGGATTTTTGGGACGTTTAAGAGGAATTCAACGGAGACACCGTATCCTCGTCCGCCGGGAGTGGTCTTCGGGAGTCCAGAAGCCGTTGCGATCAGGTGATTGGAGAAATTGGCATCCTCCACTTTCCTATTTCCCCGGTAAAAATCCCGAAACCTTTCTTTTTGTCATCCCGCTTCCGCTATCCATTCTTCCGATTATTAGGCGATTCTGTTTAGCATCTTCTGAACTATTATTTTTCTTTTTGAATTCGATCTATTCACTCTCAACTATCTTTTTGTAATTTCGCATGTTCTCGTTTAAATTCTAACAAGGAAAGGTCTCCAACCCGACCTCACCGATTTCAATAATTTTTGGATATGTTGTAGTACTCGAAAAACTGAGAGACACGTATTTTTTTTTATTTGCGGTAACTCCCTTTAAAGGGGTGAAAACCACCCCTAAAGTTTTATCCGAAAATCGTTTTTTTATCATATCTCGGCTTCTAATTGATATTTTTTAATAAAACAAAGTGGAAAATACTTGTCGTAAGAAGTCGAAGATTTTAGGTGTATTTATGACCCAAGGGGTTGCAACCCTTATTTTGTATTTGAAGAAAACTAGATTTTTTATGCTTTTTTTCTTTATAAAAACCAGGATATGAACTGAAAAAAATAAAGAAAAGCATTTCCGTTTACTCTATCGCATATTTTAGTTGTCGTGTTTCAGGATTTTTTACGCAACCGCCCCCAAATACCGCAAACTACCCCTTAAAATAATACATAACATGTAACGATGAAAAAAAATTTTTTTTTCTTGAGATTTATTACACGTGGAAACAGAATGTAATGTATATCAAAAACAATCGTTTTATAAATTATTTGCATTATAGTAATATAAAAGGGGTGATAAAAGTCACCCCCAAAAGTGAATTATTCAATATAACTCGATATTTATTAATATTTTTTATTGGAACTGATTAAAAATTATTTTTGAAGGGAAGATTTATCCTTTCTTACGAAGGGATTTTTTACGCAACCGCCCCCAAATACCGTAAACTACCCCTTAAAGTAATACAGCGCATGTAAATGATGAAACAAATTGTTTTCCTTAAAATTACTTAAATTTAATAAGTTAGTAAAATATAATATTGTTTTAATATTATATTAAAGTTACCTTTTTGTGGCTATTATTATAGTTGCTCATTATTATCATTATTATTATTTCGTGAATTGTAATATTGAAAGGAAATTTAAATATTTATAGTTTTGTCGAGAAAAAGTAAGAATAATAATAATAATAACACAATAACAATAATAATAATGATGATAATGAGCAGCTATAATAATAATTATAAAAAAGTAACTCTAATATAATATAAAACAATATATATTTTACTAACATATTAAATATAAATAATTTTTGAGAAAAAAATTTTCTTCATCATTTACATGCGCTGTATTACTTTAAAGGGTAGTTTACGGTATTTGGGGGCGGTTGCGTAAAAAATCCCTTCGTAAGAAAGGATAAATCTTCCCTTCAAAAATAATTTTAAATCAGTTCCATTAAAAAATATTGATAAAAATCGAGTTATATTGAATAATTCACTTCTGGGGGTGACTTTTATCATACTTTTAGACTACTATATTACGAAAAAATGTATAAAATGATTGTTTTTTATACAAATTACATTCTGTTCCCACATGTAATAAATCTCAAGAAAAAAAAATTTTGTTCATCGTTACATGCGATGTATTACTTTAAGGGGTAGTTTACGATATTTGGGGGCGGTTGCGTAAAAAATTCTGAAACACGACAACTGAAATATTCGATAGAGTAAACGGAAATGCTTTTCTTTATTTTTTTTCAGTTCATATCCTGGTTTTTATAAAGAAAAAAAGCATTAAAAATCTAGTTATCTTCAAATATAAAATAAGGGTTGCAACCCCTTGTGTCACAAATACACCTAAAATCTTCGACTTCTTACGACAAATATTTTCCACTTTGTTTTATTAAAAAGTATTAATTAGAAGCCGAGATATGATAAAAAAACGATTTTCGGATAAAACTTTAGGGGTGGGTTTCACCCCTTTAAAGCGAGTTACCGCACATAAAAAAAAATACGTGTCTCTTAGTTTTTCGAGTACTACAACATATCCAAAAATTATTGAAATCGGTGAGGTCGGGTTGGAGACCTTTCCTTGTAAGTGCGGAACCCGCGAAGTTCACTATCTTTTTTTATCTCTGCTAGAGTTTGTGAATTTGTAAATAATTTGTGATCAAAATATACGGGATTCAAGGTCCTTTCTTGAATGGATTATAAAAACCCAAAAAGTCGTCTGAGTTCGAATAATTTCTTTGTCGAATTCAGGCAACGGATCTCCTCTGAGAGGGTATCATAGCTTCTTCTGAGCTGGACCGGGCCCCCTCAGGGAAAATCCGCGTCCGAATCATCGGACTGGCGCCCAACCTCCCGACTTCCTACCTCCCGATATTACTCTCTGTTTCAGAGTTTCCCTGAGCGTGGAAATTTGCAGCAGTAACTCCCCTTTCGTTACTACGGTCGCAAGAGACCGGAAGTTGCGCTACAACATATACAAAATTATTGAAGTTTGCTCTTTAGAACCAAGTTTACTTTGTTACAGGCCCTGAGCACTTCCTTGTCTTACCTAACAGCCATCATGTCAGTTTAATGGAAACCTATGAAACGACTAGGAACAGAAATTTGGCTTCTCAAGAAGGCGTTGACTCCATAGAAGACCAAGAAGAAACTATTGATAAATTGTTAAATTAATGCACTAATAATTAAACCAATACTTTATAAATAAAACAACAAACTATTAATTACTTATTTTTAAAATGTAACGAATTCAGAGTTAAAAATATTACTAAATCATTTTATCATTTGTTGTATTTTAGTCTAGCTCTGTACCAGCTACATGGCCAAAAGTACTTCAGTGTACTCCTCCAGTTGTACGCGTGTCGATAATGTTTATAAAATGATTCACAGTAATAATCAATAAACGAAAGGTGCGTATCTATTTTTTTTGGGGAATTTTGTAAATTTTATGACTTTTTATTATTTTATTAAGTTAGAATACCACAAATTTTCAAAATTTTTTCATTCTTCTATATCCGAATCATTTGTGCCCAAATCCACTAAAAAACTAACTTTTTCGCGGTTCTTTATTAGGAATTTTTTAAATTGAAACAAATAAAATTCATTTTTTACATTTCTGGTGTCTAATATAATTATTTTGAAATTTTTTAAATTACAAAATCTCTTTATTTTATACTTAGTTTGAATAAAGATTGGGAAAAGCTCCATTCTGAAGCAGAACGTAAACTTCTCATAAAATATGCTCTTCTGGGAAAGACTTTGACCATCGCATATTGTAGTAAATTTCCATTTATTATTTTATATCAAAATTACAGACCCATGATTTTCTAACATTTTTTTAGCAACAAAAGTTATTGACTGCAGATATTATAAGACTTGAATTGAAATACATTTTTCATGATTATTAATATAGAAAAACTTTATCATTGGGATAATTTAGTAAAAAAAAATTTTTGTTTTTTATTTTATTCCTTTTTTTTTATTTCGTGACATCACCGATTGCAAAATCAGCGTAAAAATTGTTGAGCCACTTAATTAAATAACTTAATTAACATCATATTTACTTGACTCCCCATTCCGGCCGCGTGGGTCGTAATGATGTACGCTATTGTATTTGTCCTACCCGCCGTGGCCTGAGCGGAAAACGTTCAGTGTCAGAATATATAATTAAACTTCTCCTAATTTAACAAAACTGCATCGAACAAAAATTCCGATTTTTCTAGTATACGTTCAGGGTGCGGTAGCGTTATTCGTACTGGCACCGCAGTTAATTCCGCTGATGAATATTATTTCACCCCAAAATGAAAGCCGTCCGTTAGAATTACTTTTCAAAGTCGATTACGTAGTGGACACTGTCAAATACTATTGCCCACTTTATATCCAACAGACCATTCTTTCGTTTATTTGTGCGCCCCGTATAATGGCAGTAGATACCATAGTACTTGTGCTTATCTTACATCCATGCTGCTTACTTACCATCATGTCGTATTTATCATGGGTTTTATTAAAAATCTGTAAAAGAGAAATACAGTACCTGTCAGGATTACATTTATGTATCGGAAAACAAGGAGAAAGCTTACTGGTTCTTCCGTAAAAGCATCCGTCTTCATCAGAATATTTTAAAGTCAGTATTATAATATTTGTCAGTAAATGTTCCCGAATAATTTGAAATTGCCGCTCGCGAAAAGCATATGGTGGCCAACTCTGCTGCGCAATACCTGTCGCCACGTAGGAATTTAGAGTAATCCCTCAAGGTTACAGTTTACTGGGAATCCCTCGCCTCTGAACATCACAATGAGTAGCCGAAAAATAGTGAATATTTATATTGAGATAATTTACGAAGAAAATTTTGCTAAATAAATATAATTTTTGGGTTGTATTGATTTGAATTGAAATGTAGACAGATAGGCCATTTCAATAATTAATTTTATAAATATTGCTAATCCAGGGAAATTTGGGGGTTAGTGCTGGGCTGTTATGAATCGTTTCCCTTGTTTTTAATTGTTCTCCACAGGATTAAGCAGGATCGGTACAAAAGGGACCCATAGTCATACGTTTACAAGGAATTGTATATTTTTGTTTAGTTATTATAGAATCGATATTTATTTCCAGATATGCTAAAGTTGCGAGAACTCTTCTTTCAAATTGTTACTTCGCTCAGATGTTACTGATTATAATTCTCCTCACTGCTACAGCTTTTCAAGTAAATTTTACCTGCACAAGTGAAGAACAGAAATTAGAAATGACATTTTTCTTTCTGTTACACTTTTTATAAATTTTTATCATTGAATTATATTTTCAATCATGCTCTTTGTTCAAAGGTTATAGCAATTACTGACATGTCTTTCGCGTATTCAATACGATTCGCTTCTTTTACGATTGGTCAAGTAATTCATCCGTTTTTTAATTGCTTGCCACTACAAATGCTCATAGACCATAGTCTCTATATACAAACGGCTGTGTATGGTATCAAATAAGTATTAAAAACTCGGTAAATTTACCATAAAACTTGACTATTATCCCCAGTTCTGGTTCTAGGTACACCGACGTATTGTGGTATAAGTTGTCTTTTCGTTCACGAAAACTGTTACAAATAATGATGTTACGCAGCAGGATACCTTGCGAACTGAGTGCCAGCAAATTTTTTATTATGTGCATGCAGAGTTACTGTACGGTAAGAATTGATTTCCCAGACGATCAGTAAAAATCAAATCTCCAGCATGGACCCGCATCGCCAATGTTTTGTAAATCAAAATTGGACAAATCCACGTCATCAAATGCATTTATCGTAATATGGCACTTTTACGTATATACAAAATTATTGAAGTACGCTCTTTAGAACCAAGTTTACTTTGTTACAGGCCCTGAGCACTTCTTTGTCTTACCTAACAGACATCATGTCAATTTAATGGGAACCGACGAAACGACTAGGAGCAGAAATTTGGCTTCTCAAGAAGGCGTTGACACCTTAGATAGGAGTTGTTTTATTTTTAAGAAATTTCACATACTCTTAGAGCTCAAATTCTTGTACTATCAGACAAAGACTACCAAATCGAGAACAAAATGAACGGTCTCTGTGATTTTTTTTAGGATGAAAGTGTAGAATTTAAGATAATAAAAGTCTTTAGGTTTTGTGGTAAAACAAAATTTTATATTCTGGACAAGACTCAAGATACTCATGATAGAAATTGCTTAAGTTTAAGAGAAGGATGGTTACACGAATATAATATACCCCTACTGTTCCGGGCTTCTATCCGGATACCCTTAGTGTTCCATGTTTACTCTCTGACGGTCGCATTTGAACTGAGCACGAGGAGGCAGAAAAACTATGCGCTTGCGTCGTGACTAGGGGAGTCGACAAATGTTAATACTTAAGTATTCCTGCACCGTAAACAATTTAGAAAATTACTAAATCGTCTTTTGTACATAAGAACAACAGATGCTTTCCTTTTTCTTGCGATGGTATTATTTGCCACGATGATTTTGGTAAATCGATTCGAATGTATCTACGCCGAGGGTGGTTCGGCAAAATTGTGGAGCCAAGGTATAAGAAAAAACCTAATGAAATACATTTGTTTAAAAAACGCCTTCTCGAAGGACATCGTTTTTTTCCAAGTAACTATTAAGTCATTTTCTATATTTTATATTCCCCCAAGCGTTTCATCCAACTCGGGTATGAAACGCGTAGAAAACGCGAGGCTGTCAGAAGGAAATGAAACACTGGAAGAGATGGAGTATTAAGTAACAGCGTATGCGTTGGTGTAAAGAAATTTTCCGTCCACGGGAATATGTAACATGGATATGTTTGACAGCGAATATTTCAAATTGAATAAAAAGTTACTTCGTTTCGTGGGAATCTGGCCCTACGATACTTTCAGTAGTGGAGGATATATGTTTGTCTTATTATTCTGTTTGTTTCTGACAATTATACCCCTATTGGTATTTTTTGAATTTTTATAGATTATATAATAATATAAATTACAGAATTTCTTCTTTTATTAGTTTTTCTGTCGATCGGATGTTATATTAATTTATTGCTGATTGTTAATCGTAAATATTTAAATTTTTAAAAAATTGTTAATTTGTGAAAAAAATTCTTTACGACTACAGCTCTTTTGGTTAGACCAAGAAGGAATTATTGATAATCTAATAAATTACTGAACCAGTAATTAAATCTCTAGTTAATAAAAAAAATTAATAGACAATTGCTAAGATAAATGGTATTTATTCCGACTTAGTTAATCAAAATTGCAACGACTTCATAGATAAAAATATTAATAAATTATTTTAATTTTTGCTTTATTTTAGTCTAGCTCTGTGTTCGCTACCTGGCCACAAATACTTCAATGTATTCCTCCAGGTGTATGCATGTTAGCAATGCTTGTAAAATGTTTGTTAGTAATGATGAATAAACGTAAGGTGTGTATCTATTTTCTTCGGAATACTGTAAATTGTGTGACTTTTCGGTATTTTTATTCAGTTTTTGTATGGGCTAAAAATATTTTTCGAAAGTAGTACAACAAATTGAATTTAGTGCACAACATGTTGGTGCAATGTTTCTTTTTTCATGCACTCTGTCGCTTTTTCCAAACTTGGCGCCATCAGTTATCTTTCGATAGTTCGAGAGACCATGCAATATGCGGCCATTTTGGGTCGATTAACAGATATATCGATAATCTGTAAAAAGCAGCGAACGTATCCTTCTTCCTGCCGGTACATCAAAAAAACGTGTGCTGTACCTTTTTTGTAATCGCAATAAATCTTTTATAATCGGTGTCCGCGCGCCTTCATTTTTACATACCTCTTACACAACATTTACAAAATTCTTTATTTGTTTTTTCTTTCAATTATTTGTGCTTCAATTCATTAGCAATTTTATTTTTCACGGTTTTTGATTTCGAATTTTCTAGACTGCAATAAATAAAATCTAGTATCTGCATTTCTTAGATGTAATATAATTATTTAAAATTTTTATAATTACGAAATCTGGTAATTGATAAATTAATGGTAATTAATACATTTACAGATCATAAGTCTGATGAAGTCCTTGAATAGAGACTGGGAAGAAATCCAAATTGAAGGTGAACGTAAACTTCTCATAAAATATGCTCTTCTGGGAAGGACTTTAACCATCGCAAATTCGAGTAAATTTCCATTTTTCATTATTTTATGTCGAAACTATAAAGCCACGATTTTCTAAAATTTTTTAGACACAGTTATGGATTGTAGATATTACAAAAATTAAAGTGAAATAGACTTTTCATAACTTTATCATTGGTACAATCTGGTAAAAAATTAATTTTTATTTTGTGGCACATAATTAACTAAGTACATTCGTTTTGTTTATTTAATTTCATATTTGGCCCACGTGTTTGTGGTCATTCAAACTATGATTTAAAAGTATTATACGTTTTTTATTGTACTATATATTTATTATAAATTATAGCATAGAATGAAAAAAATTATTTCTTTACTATTAAAATCGAACAAATTCTTGTTTTTGTAGTATACGCTTGCGCTTCGGCAACCTTATTTGTACTGGTACCTCAGTTGATTCCGCTGATGAATATTATTTTACCCCGAAATGAAAGCCGTCCATTGGAATTACTTTTCGTAGCCAAGTACAAAGTGGATACGGTCAAATACTATTGCCCACTTTATATCCAACAGGCCATTCTTTCGTTTATTTGTGTGACCGGTATGGTGGCAGTAGATACCATAATACTAGTGCTTATCTTACATCCATGCTGTTTATTTTCCATAATGTCGTGAGTATTTATCATGAGATTTATTAAAAATTTGTAAAAAATAAATACAATAATGATAAGCTTGCAAATTTTGTTCTAGACCGTTAAACCCAATTTTTAATGAAAGCCAAAATAAATATAAAATCTCTATTGAAGTCTAGTGACCTCTAAAGCCTCAAATTATTGAAACCCATGTTGTTCATATATTATTATTTTACGTTTATTATTAACTAGGACCTGTAAGATATTATTATTATTATTATTATTATTATTATTATTATTATTATTATCATTATCATTATCATTATCATTATCATTATCATTATCATTATCATTATCATTATCATTATCATTATCATTATCATTATCATTATCATTATCATTATCATTATCATTATCATTATCATTATCATTATCATTATCATTATCATTATCATTATCATTATCATTATCATTATCATTATCATTATCATTATCATTATCATTATCATTATCATTATCATTATCATTATCATTATCATTATCATTATCATTATCATTATCATTATCATTATCATTATCATTATCATTATCATTATCATTATCATTATCATTATCATTATCATTATCATTATCATTATCATTATCATTATCATTATCATTATCATTATCATTATCATTATCATTATCATTATCATTATCATTATCATTATCATTATCATTATCATTATCATTATCATTATCATTATTATTATAGATTAGCACTTAAACCTATTGACCACTATTTTTATTAATAATTAAAATTTTTAAATAAGAAATTCATTTCAATTGTGAAAATTTAAATATTAAATAAAAAGTAAATTTACTGATTAATCGACATTGCAATTTCATCAATTCTAGCCACCAATTAAAAACATTGATACCGAGTGGTAATACCTATCAGGACTATATTTTTGTATCTAAAAATAATGACAAGCCTTATTGGTCCATCCGTAAAAGTATTCGTCTCCATCAGCAGATTTTAAAGTCAGTATTACAATATAATAATATTTGTCAGTATATACTTTCAACCTGAAATTTACGCCACAGGCTTTTTAAACGATAACTAATGGGAATCCTAACTAAGCGACACCTCGTGGGAACTTAGGGTACACCCTTAAAGTTACAATTTACTGGGAATCCCCCGTTTCTGAACAACAACAACTTAAGTAGCAGTTATTTCAGTTATTATAGAGTCAATATTTATTCTCAGATATGCTGACACTGCGAGAACTCTTCTTTCAACTTTCTACTTCGCCCACATGTTACTGATTTCAATTGTCCTCACTGCTACAGCTTTTCAGGTAATTTTTACTTGCACATATAAAAAATGGAATTACTCGATAATAATTTATTTTTCTGTTACACTATTTTTTTAAAAATTATATTTTCAATCATGCTTTTTGTTTAAAGGCCATAGCAATTACTGAAATGTCTTTCACGTATTCAATACGATACTCTTTTTTTACAATTGGTCAAGTAATTCATCTGTTTTTCAATTGCCTGCCAGGACAAATGCTTATAGATCATAGTCTCTACATACAAACGGCTGTGTAATGTATCAAATAAGTATTAAAAACTCGGTCAAATTACTATAAAACATGAATATTATCCCCCAATTTTGATTATAGGTACACCGACGTATTGTGGTATAAGTTGTCTTTTCGTTCACGAAAACTGTTACAAATAATGATGTTACGCAGCAGGATACCTTGCGAACTGAGTGCCGGCAAATTCTTTATTATGTGCATGCAGAGTTACAGTAAGGTAAGAATTAATTTCCCAGACGATCAGTAAAAATCAAATCTCCAGTATGGACCCGCATCACCGATGTTTGGTAAATCAAAATTGGACAATTCACGTTATCAAATGCATTGACCTAAACATGACACTGTCACGTACATACAAAATTATTGAAGTTTGCTCTTTAGAACCAAGTTTATTTTGTTACAGGCCCTGAGCACTTCTTTGTCGTACCTAACAACCATTATGTCAGTTTAATCCGAACCGAGACAACGACTAGGAGCAGAAATCTGACTTCTCACAAAGATGTTGACTCCTTAGATAGTAGTTGTCTATTTTTATAAATTTTGAATACCTTCAGAACTCAAATTCTTGTATTACCAGACAAACGAAGACTGTCAAGTCATGAGCAAAATGGGCAGTCTCTGGGATTACTTTTATATGTGTAGAATGTGTGTAAAGCGTAGAATGTAAAATAATAAAAGTCTTTGGGTTTTGTGGTAGAGCAAATGGGGAGTAAAATAATTTTTTGTTATTTAATTATTATAATCGCGTACCTTTGCTATGGATCTACGGCGATGGTGGAAAGGTATCAGTCAGCATATTGCGGATTTCAAATTCCATAAAATTTTACTGAATACTTTTCACGTACAAAACTCAAAGTTTAGTGCAGGTCTTACTCGAAAGAAGGTATAGAAATATTATAATGAGTAAATAAATTTAATACGTTAAATGCCGCGCCAAATTTACATGACTCCATATTCACGCCACGTGGGACGCAATAGTCCGCGGTATTCCATGTTTACTGTCTGACGGTCGCATTTGAACTGAGCACGAAGAGCGAGGAAAACTATACGCTTGCGCCGTAACTAGAAAAGTCGACAAATGTCAATACTCAAGTATTCATAGACCGCAAACAATTTAGAAAATTATGAAATCGTCTTTTGTACATAAGAATAATCGATTCTTTTTTTTTTCTTGCGATGGGATTATTTTCTACGATGATTTTGGTAAATCGATTCGAATGTATCAACGCCAAGGGTGTTTCGGCAAACTTGTGGAGCCAGGGTATAAGAATAAACTTAGTAAAATACATTTGTTTAAAAATCGCTGTCTCGAGACTTCTCGAAGGACATCGTTTTTCTCCAAGTAACTATTAAGCCATTTTCTATATCTTATATTCCCCCAAGCGTTTCACGCAGCTCGGGTATCAAATGCATAGGAAACGCGCGGCTGCCAGAAGGAAATGAAACACTGAAAGAGATGGGGTATTAAGTAGCAGTGCGTACGTTAGTGTAAAGAAACTTTCGATCTGTAGAGTGCCATGGACATGTTTGACAGCGAATATTTCTATTTGAATAAAAAGTTACTTCGTTTGTTGGGAATCTGGCCCTACGATACTTTCAGTAGTGGAAGATATATCTTTGTCTTAATATTTTGTTTGTTTCTGACAATTATACCCCTATTGGTACTTTTTAGAATTTTTACAGATTATATAATAATATAAATTACAGTATTTCTTCTTTTATTAGTTTTTCATTCGCCCGGATGTTATATTAATTTATTGCTTACATTTTTAAATAATTGTTAATTTGTAAAAAAAATTCTTTACGACTAAAGTTTTTTTGGTTAGACCAAGAAGGAATTATTGATAATCTAATAAATTACTGAACCAATAATTAAATCTCCAGTTAATAAAAAATTAATAGACTATTGATAAGATAGTTAATAAATGGTATTTATTCAGACTTTTTATTAATCAAAATTGCAACGACTTCATAGATAAAAATATTAATAAATTATTTTAATTTTTGCTGTATCTTAGTCTAGCTCTGTAATGGCTACCTGGCCACGACTACTTCAATGTATTCCTCCAGGTATATCCATATTAGCAATGTTTACAAAATGTTTGGGAGTAATAATGAATAAACGAAAGGTGTGTATCTATTTTTTTCGGAGTACTGTAAATTGTATGACTTTCGATATTTTTACTGAGTTTTTTTATGGGCTATAAACATTTCTCGAAAGTAGTACAACAAATTGAATTTAGTACACAAAATTTTCAAAATTGTTTATTTGTTTTCTATCCGAATTATTTGCGCTTAAGTCCATTAGGAATTTCATTTTACACGGTTTTTGGTTTCGAATTTTCTAGACTGCAATAAACAAAATCTAGTTTCTGCATTTCTTAGATCTAATATAATTATTTGAAATTTTTGTAATAACAAAATCTGGTAATTGATAAATTAATGGTAATTAATACACTTACAGATCATAAGTCTGATGAAGTCCTTCAATAGAGATTGGGAAAAAATCCAATTTGAAGGTGAACGTAATCTTCTCATAAAATATGCTCTTCTGGGAAAGACTTTAACGATCGCATATTCAAGTAAATTTCCATTTTTCATTATTTTATGTCGAAACTATAAAGCCACGATTTTCTAAAATTTTTTAGACAAAGTTATAGATTGTAAATATTACAAAAATTCAAGTGAAACAGACTTTTCATAACTTTATCATTGGAACAATTTGGTAAAAAATGAATTTTTATTTTGTCTAGTATTTTTTTCATTTAACTTTGTGGCAATTTAATTTTTTGGCCCACGAATTTGTGGTCATTCAATTTTGACTCAAAAGTCTTGTACGTTTTTTATTGTACTATATATTTATTAAAAATTACAGCATAGAATGAAACAAAAATTGAATCCTTACTAATAACGTTGAACAAATTCCTGCTTCTCTAGTATACGTTTGGACTGCGGTAGCGTTATTCGTACTGGCACCGCAGTTGATTCCGCTGATGAATATTATTTTACCCCAAAATGAAAGCCGTCCATTGGAATTACTTTTCTTAGCCGAGTTCAATGTGGATACTGTCAAATACTATAGCCCACTTTATATTCAACAGACCGTTCTTTCGTTTATTTGTGTGACCGGTATGGTAGCAGTAGATACCATAATACTTGTGCTTATATTACATCCATGTTGTTTATTTTCCATAATGTCGTGAGTACTTATCATGGGTTTTATTAATAATTCGTAAAAAATAAATACAATAATGATGAGCTTGCAAATCTTGTCCTCGACCCTTGAACCAAATTTCTCATGAAATCCTAAATAAATGGGAAACATCTTTTGACCTCTAAAATTTCAAATCCTTGAAACCTATATTATTCATATCATTATTTTACGTTTAATATAACGCTTAATATTACGTTTAATTTTAAGTAGGGCTAGTAGATTGTTATTATTATTATTATTATTACTGTTACTACTATTATTATTATTATTATTATTATTATTATTATTACAGATTAGCTCTTGAACCACTATTTTGATTAATAATTAAAATTTGTTAAATAAATGTTAAATTTAAATAGTGAAAATTTAAATATTGAAAAAAAATTTAATTTATTAAATAATCGACATTGCAACTCTATTAATTTCAGCCACCAGTTAAAAACATTGATATCGAGTGAAAGTACCCATCAGGACTATATTTTTGTATCGAAAAATAATGATAAGCCTTATTGGTTCATCTGTAAAATTATTCGTCTTCATCAGCATATTTTAAAGTCAGTATTATAATATATTAATATTTGTCAGTAAATATTTTCAATTTGAAATTCACGCCACGTGTTCCTTAAACGATAACTAATGGGAATTTTAACTAAGCGACACCTGTTGGGAACTTAGCGTACTCCCTTAAAGTTACAATTTACTAGGAATCCCCCGCTTGTGAACAACAACTTGAGTGACAATTATTTCAATTATTATAGAATCAATATTTATTCTCAGATATGCTCACACTGCGAGAACTTTTCTTTCAAATTTCTACTTCACTCAGATGTTACTATTTACAATTGTCCTCACTGCTACAGCTTTTCAGGTAATTTTTACTTGCACATATAAAAAATGGAATTACTCGATAATAATTTTTTTTGTTACACTATTTTTAGAAACATTATATTTTCAATCATGTTCTTTGTTCAAAGGCTATAGCAATTACTGGCATGTCTTTCACGTATTCAGTACGATTTGCTTCTTTTACAATTGGTCAAGTAGTTCTTCTGTTTTTCAATTGCTTGCCAGGACAAATGCTCATAGATCACAGTCTCTATATACAAACGGCTGTGTACGGTATCAAATAAGTATTAAAAACTCGGTAAAATTACCATAACACATGATTATTATCCCCCAACTTTGATTATAGGTACACCGACGCATTGTGGTATAAGTTGTCCTTTCGTTCACGAAAACTGTTACAAATAATAATGTTACGCAGCAGGATACCTTGCGAACTGAGTGCCGGCAAATTCTTTATTATGTGCATGCAGAGTTACAGTAAGGTAAGAATTAATTTCCCAGACGATCAATAAAAATCAAATCTCCAGTATGGACCCGCATCACCGATGTTTGGTAAATCAAAATTGGACAATTCACGTTATTAAATGCATTGACCTAAACATGACACTGTCACGTACATACAAAATTATTGAAGTTTGCTCTTTAGAACCAAGTTTATTTTGTTACAGGCCCTGAGCACTTCTTTGTCGTACCTAACAACCATTATGTCAGTTTAATGGGAACCGACGAAACAACTAGGAGCAGAAATCTGGCTTCTCAAGAAGGCGATAACTCTTTAGATCAGTGCTCGGAATTAGTTGCACATTTCGGCCCGATTTCGGAGGTACCGCCTGCCTTACCCCCACCACGGTTGTAGTCTTAACGACCGAGCTGCCGATCGAGCGCTTGACGTTGTTTTTCAGGGGCGCCCTACGATAAATACGTTTGGGTCCATCCAAATTTATTAATATTATGTTTAGACCTTTAAACACCTTTTATATACACATACACTACTCACAAAAATTAAAGGATATTAAAAAAATTCCAAATTTTTGGGTTATTTTCAACAAAGGATAACTCAGAGAATAATGGCCGTATAATAAATTTAAAAAAAGGAAAATTGTAGCCTTAAGTCCCTAGTTTTTTAATCTGAGCAGTAAATTTTTTTAATACAAGCGGTTCACGAGTGATCTTAAGAAAACCAACGGAAAAAAAATTTTCCGAATTTGTTTTCATCTTCAAAATGGTTTAAAAAAAAGTTTTGGTTACGCCACCGCCAAGCTATTTTAGAGAATATAATTTTCTTTAATTTGACAGCTTGTTGAGCTTTATACGATAATTTGCCGCGGGGTTATCGTTGATCAAAGCAAAAAAATCATTTTTGACTTTGATGATCGAATGGACGTAGGGTTGTGAAAACTGTGAAACATCCTTTCTAAGAAGTCATTAATTTTTTTTTATGAAAAATTGTTTGAGATGTGATAATGTTATCTGAAAAAAAAGGTAAAAAAATTAAAGCTAAAGAATATTTGGATATTTTAGTATAACTTTTAAGATAATGGACAAACGAAGGATATTGTCGGTAATTTTTTAACCTCAAAGTGCCAAAAGAAAACCCTCAGAGTTTCAAAGCGCTACGATTTTTTTTTCTTAGTGCCCCGAAAGATTAAATTTATAATTCTTGCCGAAAATCACCATAACGAACGAATAATCAATTTTTAGTCATTTTTTTCAACTTTAAAATGATCTTCTCGGCAATAATGCATATTTTATTTATTCAAAGACATCAATTATCAGGAAAAAATGAAAAAAAATTTGTTTTTCAAAATTGAAAGCAAGGGTGGTTGCACTGGTAAAAAAATCAATCGAATTTTGTTTACGAGAGAAGGGCAAAGTGAACACATTAAAAAATTTTGAAACTACAAAATTTGAAAAAATTTCTTTTTCATTATTTCTCGATAATTGATTGTTGATGTCTTTGAATAGAGAAAATATGCGTTATTGCCCAAAAGATCATTTTAAAGTTGAGAAATTGAATAAAAATTGAACATTTTTTCGTTATGGTGATTTTAGGCAAAAACGATAAATTTAAATTTTCGGGGCACTACGAAAAAAAATCGTAGCGCTTTGAAACTTTGAGATTAAAAAATTATCAACAATATCCTTTGTTTGTCCGTTATATCCAAAGTTATAGAAAAATATCCAAATATCCTTTAATTTTTACTTTTTTACCTTTTTTTTCAGATAACATTAACACATCGAAAACAATTTTTTCATCAAAAATAATTAATGACTTCTTAGAAAGGATGTTTCACAGTTTTCACAACCCTACGTCAATTCTTTACACGATGATCATTTTCGGAGTTATCGATCATCAAAGTCAAAAATGACTTTTTTGCTTTGATCAACGATAACTCCGCGGCAAATTATCGTATAAAGCTCAACAAGATGTCAAATTAAAAACAATTAAATTCTCTAAAATAGAGAACCGAGAATTTTGAACCGTTTTGAAGATGAAAATAAATCCGGAAAATTTTTATTCCGTTGGTTTTCTTACGATCACTCGTGAACCGCTCGTATTAAACAAATTTACTGCTCAGATTAAAAAACTAGAGACTTAACGCTACAAATTTCCTTTTTTTAAATTTATTATACGGCCATTATTCTCTGAGTTATCCCTTGTTGAAAATCACCAAAAAATTTGGAATTTTTTTAATATCCTTTAATTTTTGTGAGTAGTGTATGTGTATATCCCCCTAAAAAACACCTCTGGTGCAAAAAGTCGAGACAAGTTCATATATGAAAAGGGATCTCTCTACAAAAGTTGTGAAATCCAACAATATTAGACAAGCTCGTTTTTTTCCGTAATGTCAATACGAAGTAATTACAAAATGGAAAGAATTTTTTCTGTTTACGTGATTAGAACCGGTATTGAACTTGTTGGGCCCCGAACAATTCAGATGTTTGAGTATGATGTATAATTATTCATATTATTATTATTATTATGTAATCTGATCTTTACTAATTCATAATGCAGTAAAAATAAATTAAATTGTAAGATATTTATTGCTTATCGTTTGGGTTCGGGGGGTTATTATATGTATATAATATGTCCCTATATAGGGACATATTCCTTGTATATTCAAGGTCAACCGAACATTATTTTGAGACGTGTGATGCATGTTCTCGATGTATTTTTTCCGTAGAATTCGATGGTACCATTGATTCTATCGTAGAACATAACTTCAAAGCGCCAGGAGTAAAAAACTGAATTTTTCAGTGACTTTTCGCTTCTAGCGCTTTGAGGTTATGTCCAATGGTAAAAATAATGGCAGAATCGGATTCTAAGGAAAAAAATACGTCGAAATCATGTATCGATGTTTGAAGATATTGCGATAACTAGGCTACGACTGAACGAATTAACCGAACAATGAAAATCCCTAGACGGCCGGTGGCGTCCCTATATATTCCATGTATATTCAAGGTTAACCAAACATTATTTTGACACGTGTGATGCATATTTTCGATGTATTTTTTTTCCGCAGAATTTAATGGTTCCATCGTTTTTATCATAAAACATAACCTCAAAGCGCTAGGAGCAAAAAACTGGAGTTCTTAATAATTTTTATTTTTTTTCAGTACGTTCCACCACCTTAAAAAATCTGAAAAAGTTCAGAGAAATTTTTTAGGTGAAAATACAAAAGATATATTTTTTCCAGCGATGATTCGGCCGTTGTTTTCGATATATTAAATTTTAAAATTTTCGAACGGCTCTAAAAATTAGAATTTCGCGCCAAAAATTTTTTTGATAGCAACAATTTGTGGGGCTTAAAAAACCCTACAAAATGAAAAAAAAAACTTTTTTTCTAGCTCGGAATGCTGACCGAGATATCGTCGAAAAAGCTAAAATCACTAAACCGGAGTTTATAGGGACCCTAGTGCATTTTGGGGACTGAAAATCTAGGGTTCTTACTCATTTTTCCCCCGAACATTATGGTGCAATTCGTTTCCCGATTGACTCAAAGGCCGATTTGACTATCTTATCCGGCTAGACCCTTTACCTTTTTGCACGATTTTGGGCCGCCTAAGATCGACTCTCCAGCGATGGCTAATCAGGATAGCGATCTCCACAAGGGCTTATTCGACGTATTTTTTCGCGCAGAATGCAATGGCACAGTCGGAATCCCGGATTTCCCAAAGGAAGTGCTTATTGGCTTATTGGAAGGCTTATTGCCCCGAAAACCTCAATTTTGGTCGAAAAAATCGTCACAACTTTGTCCCTATTGAGATTTCGACCCAGCACACCCGCGCAATCGATTCTACGCGAAAAATTATCCCTAGAAACGGTCTTGTTGAGATTGTTTTAAAATATTTATTTTTAACCCATTTCCGGGGTAGGCCAAAGTAGTGTTACGTATATGTAACTCTCGAGAAGATCTCGCATGAAAGTTCGTTTGCAAATGATAAGACGAATATAATCTATAGTAAGGGTATCGATGACTTCTCGAGGAATCTTTCCAGAAGCCATAGCAAGACAACCCAAGAAGACGAACAATGAATAGACCCTTTTTCCTTTTGCATAAACAAATTCCAAGCGAATAGCGCGTGCAAAATTTCTCAAGAAATCTCACTCTAGAAACCTGAAACTTCTTAAATTCATAAACTTCCTGGACTCATAAACTCGAGTTGACAGTTGGCAAATTCCACAGTTATGAGTACTGTTTATGAAAATACCCACCAAAGGGAATTCCAAAGAACCCTTCCACGGTTAGAAACAAAATCCCTACCCCATAACCTGGACCCAATGGAAAAACTTAAAGATTAGTTTGCCCAATAAAGAAATATGTGCGATTGTGGAGAGGAGTAGCCTAGGATTATTATTAATTACATTGCGAGCAGCAAAAATTTTCATCGCAGTCAGTCAGTTTTTAAGTCTCAGGACAGTCAGTCGTACGATCTCCTTAAGATCACTCGCGGAGTCTTAGGATCATTCGTGATGAATCCCTCACGAGTCTTAGGATCACTCGATCAGTGGATCCAGACTCATTCGGTCTTAGAATCATACATTGATTCAGTGATTTCTTAACGCGGCCTCGGACTTTTATATTTTTATTTGGTAAAATATAGTATTTTAGTATTCAAAATTAAACAGTGTAGTGCATTATTTCCACAGCCTACAACCTCCATCGCACCATCCTCACGGGTCATGACTAGCCCGCTGCCGCCGAACTACGCTCCGGGATTCTTCCGTTTGGATCAAGAAGACCCCAGTATTCCTGACTTCAAAAGCTAAGCGACGTTTTGTCCATTCATAAATGAATTTCAATTCCAATTTCAATTCCAATCTTTTTCTAATTTCAATTCCAACTTCAACTCCAATTTCTTTTCAATTACTATTTCGATCACCATTTCGATTACCATTTCGATTTCCATTTCGATTACCATTTCGATTACCATTGCAATTACCATTTCAATTACCATTTCAATTATCATTTCAATTACCATCTCAATTACTATTTTGATACTATTTCGAATGCCATTTCAATTATTACTTCAACTACTATTTCAGCTGCTATTTTGAATTACGACCTCAATCACTATTTCAATTATTATTTCGAATTCCTTTTCCTATTTCCATTTCAGGTAAACAACCAAGATCCAGCTAAGTTGTTCATCTTTTATCCTTTTTCGATTTCCATTTCTGATGAACAACCAAGATCAAGCTAAGTTGTTCACCTTCTATTCATTTCCAATTTTCATTTCCGGTGAACAACTAAGATCAAGCTAAGTTGTTCATCTTCTATTCACTTTCCAATTTACCATTTCAAGTGAACAACCAAGATCCAGCTAAGTTGCTCATTTCCTACTTCCGTTTTCTATTTTATTTCCATTTCAGGTGAACAACCAAGATCATTTAATTCATTCGCTTCCATTTCTTATTTTTCTATTATTCCTTTTTTTTTATCCCGAACCAGTCGTTTTGATTCCAACAACTTCCTATCTCTAAATCGATATTTCAATATCGATTAAAAAATGGAACGTAAGTCTTAAGTTGCTCTCGAACGACCATTCGATACCCTTTAGACGATAACTTTTTTCGATAACTTTAGACGTAACACTAAGTCTAAAAATTTATCTTTTTGCACGATTTTGGACCGTATAAGATCGACCCTCCAGCGATGGCTAATCAAGATAGCGATCTCCACAAAGGCTTATTCGACGTATTTTTTCGCGTAGAATGCAATGGCACCGTTGAAATCCCCGATTTCTCAAAGGAAGTGGGCTTTTTGCCCCAGAACCCCAAATTTTGGGCGAAAAAATCGTGATAACTTTGTTCCTATTGAGATTTCGACCCAGCACACCCGCGCAATCGATTCTACGCGAAAAATTACCCCTAGAAACGGTCTTGTTGAGCTCGATTTATAATATTTATTTTTGACCCATTTCCGGGGTAGGCCAAAGTAGGTCTAAAAATTTACCTTTTTGCACGATTTTGGGCCGTCTAAGATCGACCCTCCAGCGATGGCTAATCAAGATAGCAATCTCCACAAGGGCTTATTCGACGTATTTTTTCGCGTAGAATGCAATGGCGCCGTTGGAATCCCCTATTTCCCAAAGGAAGTGGGCCTTCTGCCCAAAAAACCCAAATTTTGCTCGAAAAAATCGTGATAACTTTGTTCCTATTGAGATTTCGACCCAGCACACCCGCGCAATCGATTCCACGCGAAAAATTACCCCTAGAAACGGTCTTGTTGAGCTCGATTTATAATATTTATTTTTGACCCATTTCCGGGGTAGGCCAAAGTAGGTCTAAAAAGACTGGTACTTTTTATGTACAAAACTCAAAGTTTAGTGCAGGTCTTACTCGAAAGAAGGCCTAGAAATATTATAATGAGTAAATAAATACGTTAAATGCCGCGCCAAATTTACATGACTCCAAATTCACGCCACGTGGGGCGCAATAGTATACGCTAATGCATTTATCACAACCGGCTCCGCCTGAACGAAAAGACAAGCGCCGCTCTGAAACCCGGATGAGTCACAAAATTATTTTGTTTGGAACAAGATTCGAGACACTCATGATAGTAATTGGTAAAGTATTGGGGAAAGATGCTTACAGGAATATAATATACCCTTAGTATTCCTTGTTTACTCTCTGACGGTCGCATTTGAACTGAGCACGAGGAGCGAGGAAAACTATACGCTTGCGTCGTGACTAGAGGAGTCGACAAATGTTAATACTTAAGTATTCATGCACCGCAAACAATTTAGAAAATTACGAAATCGTCTTTTGTACATAAGAACAATCGATTCTTTCTTTTTTCTTACGATGGGATTATTTTCTACGATGATTTTTGGTAAATCGATTCGAATGTATCTACCCCGAGGGTGGCTCGGCAAATTGTGGAGCCAGGGTATAAGAATAAGCTTTCTGAAATACATTTGTTTAAAAAACGCGGTCTCGAGATTTCTTGAAGGACACCGTTTTTCGCCAAGTAACTATTAAGTTATTTTCTATATTTTATATTCCCTTACGCGTTTCACCCAACTCGGGTATGAAACGCGTAGAAAACGCGAGGCTGCCAGAAGAAAATGAAACACTGGAAGAGATGGAGTATTAAGTAACAGTGTGTGCGTTGGTGTAAAGAAATTTTCGGTCCGCGGGAATGTGTAACATGGATATGTTTGACAGCGAATATTTCAAATTGAATAAAAAGTTACTTCGTTTGTTAGGAATCTGGCCCTACGATACTTTCAGTAGTGGAAGATATATCTTTGTCTCATTAATCTGTTTGTTTCTGACACTTATACCCCTATTGGTACTTTTTGAAACTTTTACAGATTAAATAATAATATAAATTATAGCATTTCTTCTTTTATTAATTGTTCATTCAATCGCATGTTATATTAATCTATTGCTAATTGTTAATCGTAAAAATTTAAATTGTTAATTTGTGAAAAAAAATTCTTTACGACTAAAGTTCTTTTCGTCAGACCAAGAACGAATTATCGATAATCTAATAAATTACTGAACCAATAATTAAATTTCTAGTTAATAAAAAAATTAATAGATAAGATATTGATAAGATCGTCAATGAATGGTATTTATTCAGACTTTTGAATAACCAAAATTGCAATGACTTCATAGATAAAAATATTAATAAATTATTTTAATTTTTGCTATATTTTAGTCTAGCTCTGTAATAGCTACCTGGCCACGATTACTTCAATGTATTCCTCCAGGTATATGCATGTTAGGAATGTTTGGAAAATGTTTGTTAGTTATAATAAAGAAACGAAAGGTGTGTATCTATTTTTTCGGAATACTGTAAATTGTATGACTTTTCGATAATATTATTGAGTTTTTTTATGGGCTAAAAATATTTTTCGAAAGTAGTGCAGCGAATTAAATTTAGTACACAAAATTTTCAAAATTGTTTATTTGATCTCTATCCGAATTACTTTTCACGGTCCTTGATTTCGAATTTTCTAGACTCTTATAAATCAAATCTAGTTTCTGCATGTGTTGGATCTAATATAATTATTTAAAATTTTTATAATTCCAAAATCTGGTAATTGATAAATTAATGGTAATTAATATATTTACAGATCATAAGTCTGATGAAGTCGTTGAACAGAGATTGGGAACAAGTCCAAATTGAAGGAGAACGTAAACTTCTCATAAAATATGCTCTTCTGGGAAGGACTTTAACCATTGCATATTGGAGTAAATTTCTTGTTTTCATTATTTTATGTCGAAACTAAAGAGCCACGATTTTCTAAAATGTTTGAGAGAATGTTATGAATTGTAGATATTACAAAAATTTAATTGAAGTTTTCATAACTTTATCATTGGGACAATTTGGTAAAAAATGAATTTTTATATTTATTTTGTGGCACTTGTTAATTAATTAAGTACATTCATTTTGTTTCTTTAATTTTATATTTGCCCCACGTGTTTGTGGTTATTTAATCTATGACTCGAAAGTATTATACGTCTTCTACTGTACTACATATTTATTATAAATTACAGCGTAGAATGAAAAAAAATTTGAATCCTTACATCGAACAAATTCTCGTTTTTCTAGTATACGTTTGGGCTGCAGTACTCTTATTCGTAGTGGCACCTCTGTTTATTCCGCTGATGAATATTATTTTACCCCTAAATGAAAGCCGTCCATTGGAATTACTTTTCGTAGTTGAGTACAAAGTGGATATTGTCAAATACTATTGCCCGCTTTATATCCAGCAGACCATTTATTCGTTTATTTGTATGACCAGTATGGTGGCAGTAGATACCACAGTACTTGTGCTTATCTTACATCCATGTTGTTTATTTTCCATTATGTCGTGAGTATTTATCATGGGTTCTATTAAAAGTTGGTGAAAAATAAATAAAATAAATAATAAGAGTCATTTATTAAAGCGCTCTACGACGAGTCTCCTAAAGCGCGAAACCATATGTACAGAATATTCTGATTAGAGTATAATTGCCGTAGGCTCCAAAGAATAAAAATAGTTAACAATAACAAAAAACATGATAGTATATAAATAACAAACAAATATAAACGGAGAAAAGAGATTTACAATATAATAGAAGATTAGAAATAGATTATATAAATAATAAAATAAAATGGATAAAATAAAACAGAGTAACGCAAGAAAAAGATTTGCATTGCAGATTCACGTTTGTTTCCTAGAGGAGGTAATAAATGAATACAGCATTCTTTTAAAATCAGCATATGAAGGCTGTTTTCTAATTGTAAGTGTAACGGGGAGACTGTTCCACAGCTCCTCAGCAGAACAGGTAAAAGAAGCTTTGAAAATTTCAGTACGAAACGGTGGCAGTTTAAGCGTCGTGGAATCAGTTCTAGTATTTTTGCTAATTACTTCATTGCGGAAAGTTAACAGCTGAGCAAGATACAAAGGACGCTGCTTTTGTAAAACTGAATAGATTTGATTACAACTGAACTATTTCCGTCTTTCATCCACTCTCAGCCACCCAAGTTTGTACAAGTAAGGCGTCACATGTTTATCTCTACTGTCAAAAATGAATCTGATACAAGAATTGAGAGCTCTCCGCAAAATTTGGTTCTGTTCCTTTGTAATATTTTGTAAGATGACGCAACAGTAATCAAGATGGGGGAAGACCAATGTAGTTATAAGACCAAGACCAAAGTTATAAGGCATATTCGCAGAGCCTGTGACAGTAGAGGTTTGGCCAGTTTCACTTGGTGCAATATTCCGTAAATTTTCCTGGAGGTGTTTCTGACATGTGTATCCCAAGACAGATTGTTCGAGATGGGGATACCAAGATGGTTTACTTGTGAGGAGAAGGGGACATAAGTCCCATTAACCATGATCCTATAAGTATTTGGTAGACTAATGGTGTTGAGGTATCTCGCTGATCCCGCTATCATGACCTTGGTTTTCTCATTGTTTAGTAGCAACCCAATGCTACTGGTCCAGGTACATATGGCAGCTACATCGTCGTTGATCTTGGTGATGGTTTCCGCAAGATTGTAAGGATCCGATTCCAAGTAGATTTGAAGGTCATCCGCATAGAAGTTGTATTTGCAGTGCTTTAAAGTTTTATTGATTCCTGAAACATATAAAGAAAATAACAGGGGTCCAAGGACAGAACATTGGGGAACATCTGAGGAAAGTTCCTTCCAGGAAGAGAGAGTACCATCTGAATCTCTAACTGCCCGACGTCTACCAGTGAGGTATGAGCAGAACCATTCAAGGACGGACCTGGAGAAATTGAGAGCTCTTAAGGATTCAATTAAGATAGAGTGATCAACCCTGTCGAATGCCTTAGAGAATTCGAAAAATATGAGTACGGTCACCTTCCTATGTTCAGTTGCTGGTCTAACATCATCTAGAATTCTGATGAGGGCAGTTTGAGTACTATGATGCTTTTGTACGCAAATTGGAAAGTATCCAAAAGATCATGTTTTTCCAGGAAATGAGTAACCTGAACAGTGACAAGTTTCTCAAGAATTTTTGATAGAGAGCACAGAATTGAAATAGGTCTGTAGTCGTTGCACGACGATGGAGATTTAATTTTAGGGATGGGACAGATGACAGCAGACTTCCATAGGGTAGGAAGGACACCATTCATGAGTGAGAATGAGAAGACATGAAGAAGGATAGGGGAGAGGGCCGGTAGCGCTTTTTTTATGTCCAAGGTGGATAAACCATCAACTCCTAAGGCTTTAGATTTTGATGACAAAATGGCCGTCTTGACGTCTTTTAAAGAAGGTTCAGAAAAGTAGAATTTATTGTCGCTATACTCCGGTTCACCTATATATTGTGACGTGGTATTTCGCGAGGCTCGGGCAACCTCACCACGTGCACTTTAATTGCTCTGTTGGGCGCCAGCCAGGATTCGCCTGGCGGTGTTGGGTGCTGAAAATCTTTAGAAACGGGGAATCAGGAAAAAGAAAACTCCCGAACTCGTTAAATAATAAATGACACAACCGGATCGGCCGGGCTATATTGAATAATAATTTGAACCGAGCATACAAACGAATTTACTAGTCCGCCAATATAACCGTTAGTTCAAAAATACAAGATGTCGGCCGGGATACGTCCGGACCTCACTCTCTCTCTCTCTCGTTCACTCTCGCACTCACACTCTTCAACAATAAAATTTCGAGAATCACAATTTAGTTACTCAGACTTAACATTTGGGACCTTCCGGAGAAGCCGGTCGGTTTCCCCTGGGCACGTTACCGCGAGCCGGAATCCCGGATTCCGGGCGAGCCACGTGGAAGAGAGTCGGTTACTCTCCTCCCGGAATCGTTCAAATTCGACCGGGCGACCGGAACGCGGTCGTACTAACCGGTACGGTTCGAAAACGTACGATCAAATGACACAAAACGAAAAGTCGGAGACGCCGGTAAGCGTCACTCACCCCTTTACAATAACGAAGGAACCTCGCTCGTTCCTTATCTGATTCGACGGGGATCGTTGGTCCTTAAAATGGCGCCGGGCGGTGGCCAGGGAGGCGGCGGTCTTGCCTCACCGATGTCCAGCACAGGAATCTCGATTTCGTCGTCTTCTTCCTGAGATCTACCGGTAGTCCGGCTAGAGGGGGATAACGATCCGTATCGCAGCGCTGAAATCGTTCGTTGCCTCTGCGTTGTGCTGCCCTCGGTACTACGGGCGATCTCCTTATCATGCGGGAAGATACGAAATCTGGATCGTTGGTGGAGTTCTTCCGGATGTCTGTCCGTGGAGGATCTCCGAACATGAAGGTCGGAGTTCTTCTTGTCCGGGCCAGAAGCTGTTCTATCCGATTTCTTCTGATTTCGGATTACGGCAGGACGGATCCTCTTCCATCGGCGACGTTAGCAGTTCGGCGATGTTTAAATATCCCTCCTGGTTAAGATGGCGATGGTCCTAGTCGGCCTGGTGAGTCGGCGATACTTCCCCAGGCTAGTGGCGTGCCGATCCTCGATCGATACCGGCACGTGTGAGTGGCCAGACGAAACGTTTTGTAAAATAGAAATAAAAGAACGTAAGTCACGATTGACTGATTAGGTTATGGTGCCCAGGGGTAACGACGTGCTTCTTCGTTTACACGGGATTCTCGTTAGATTCCCGTGCTGGACATTTTCCCGGATATTCCGGAAAGGTTCCTTTAAGAGGACCTCCGGATAATTCTCAAAAGATTTGGATGGGGTCCGTAAAAACCCCATCACAATATATAGTATCGTGTGTTGTGCTGCGATGAGCACCGATACTTGAGAAATGGGTAATGAGTGTCTCAGCCGGAACCAGAAGTCTAGTTTGAGGGTCTTTGCGTTTTATTAAACCCAACTTTCCAAGGTGTCCGAAAACTTCCTTTGCATTGAAGAGGTTACCGAAAACTGTATTATAATAGAGCTTTTTAGCTTTGAAAATTCTTTCTTTTACCCGATTACGGATGGACTTATACTTCACATGAAGAGCAATGGTGCCGTATTTTCGCCAGCATTTTTGAATTCGATCCCTTTCCTTCATTTCTTCTTTGAGCTCCGAGGAAATCCATGAAGTAGGATTCCTTCTGGACGTAACTGAATGCCATGGAGCATTAGTATCTAAGCTATTAAGAAAGTTGTAGTTAAACCTGTTAACCATTTCATCAATGTCATTGACACTAAAGAAACAAGTCCAGTCGCAACTGCATAAGTCTCGTATGAATGATTCAGTACAGAAATTTCTAAAATCTCTACATGAAAATTGTCTCTGTTTATGTTTCACGACCGAGAATTTAGATTCCACGTAAATCAAATCATGAGAAGAAAGTGCAACTCCATGTTGTCCGTAATTATACAATTTAGAATCATCGTCAACAATGCAGTGATCAATCTATGTATGAGAATGTTGAAGATTATGAGTGGAATTAAAAGAAACAAGGAAAAGATTAGAAGACTCGACAAATCGACGTAGGTGTACAGTTTCGTGAGAAGATTGGCACAGGTCGATATTCAGGTCGCCGAGAATAATAAGGTTACTGTATGAAGAAAACAGTTCAAGAATAATGTCTTCAAATTTATTCAGGAGACCTGACTGAGGAGGTCTGTAAACAACAGCCAGGAGAAGCTTGTTGGAGTTGGAGGTGGAGATTTCAGCGATAATAAATTCCGGCTTAGAACAGTAGGTGCCACCAGAGTCGGCTAAGATTTTAGCCTTAAGCGAATCACGCAGGTAGAAACCCACTCGTCCTCCACCTTTGCCAATTCTATCTCTACGAACAAGTTGATAGCCATGAAGTGCAACAAAGCCATCACTGATTGTGTCCTTGAGCCAAGTTTCCGACATGCAGATTAAATGATAAGAAGGTTTTGAAAAGATATACCTAAACTCATCTAGATGTCCCGTTAACGATTGACAGTTCACATGGTAGACACGTATATTTTCAGCGGATAATGTTGCCATCATCCATAGTTAGTTTTTCTGACCTTGTCAGTAATTCGTTTTTTAAGAAGAGGACACTTTTCACCGTCTGCAGCAGAATGAGAAGAGACATTGGACAATTTTGCAAGCTTGCAGTTGTAACAGCAAGGTTCGAGGTGCCTGTTCTTACAGTCCTTCATTTCATGATCTCCAGAACAATGTCCAGAATGACAGGAGGATCTACAATTACTGGCAATATGCCCGAAAGATAGGCACTTGTAACATTGAGAGACTTTGGTATGGTCAGAAAAAATACAAGAAGTAAATCTAAGAAAAACCTTTCCAGCATTAAGGAGGGAGTTACGAACGTCTGGAGGAACTTCAATTACACATCGCGTTTTGGGATTATTGTTCCTAGAAGGGTATATATATATGATTTTAACGTCTGGATTGTCAACACCATCTAAGTTATAATTGACAAAATCTACCCTGATTTGATCTTTCGAAATTTCAACAGGGACTCCTGAGATTAATAATCTAGGATTATATTTAAAATCTTCCTTTACAACTAGACCTGCTTCCGCTAAAGAAGGCAAAGATCGTAACTTATCCAGATCCACAGAAACCGCAGCAACCCGGACACTATTTTTCCCGGCATTTGTGACCCGTTCAACTTTAAGGCCTACTTCAGACGGGTTCACACCCTTCATGAGAACGTCTCTGGTTTTGTTCGCAGTGTTCAAGTTTTCATTTGAAGAAGGGCAAGGGGCAATAATAAAATCCTTGGTCCTGGTAATGGCGACACTAGGACCTCTAGGAAAGTGGACTGTCGATGTCTTGAGTACATCCGCGAAAGAGGTGGGGGGTTGCTCTACATTTGAAGTCTGGGGAAAGGCACTCGCGACTGCATCAAGGATAGTCGCAACGACATCCCTGACACTGTTGACGCAGTTCCTAATGAGCCCTGCGTTTGCCTTTGTGACACTACTTGAACACTGTTCAACTGTCAAATTCCTTTCAGCCAGAGCAGCATAACCAGCGACCAGGGAGTTAAAAGCAGTTTGATATCCCAGAAAAAGTTCTTGAAGAAAGGTTTTGTTACTGGACGTTTCTTTAGATTCTGCTAAATATTTCAAAAACAAGGAATCATGCTGTAGGAGCTTAGAACGCATGTTCTGCAATTCCATATTCGAAATGGGAAGCACATTGAGAGAGCTGACTGAGTCAGCTGTTATGAAATGAGAAGGGGAGTGAGGAGAGGGAGACAGCAAGTCCCCTGCTGCCTTCGAACTACTAGCACTACTCGCACGCGTGCGGATACCTTGCCTATTTAGATTAATATTCGACATACCGGAACGATGAGAGCCGACAGCAGCCGAAATGTCACAAAAAAAGACCGCGATCTCACTAGTGACGTCACAGACGCCACTTGCCACTCGCCACTGCCGAAACGTCCAAACCGCCTCTCACAGATGAAAAATGCAAAAAAGAGGAGACCACCACAAATTATCACTTGAACGAAGAAAACCAAGAAAGAGAGCACCACTAATTGTACGAGATGAGAGACTCAAAATATTAATTTGGTCGAAAAAATCATCTCAGAATAAACGAAGAACACGGAGCCTGACAGCACACAGCCACTCTCCCCACGATGGAGAGGGGGCAATGATAAGCTTGCAAAATTGGTTCTAGACCCTTGAACTCAATTTTTAATGAAAACCCAAATAAATGTAAACCTCTATTGACCTCTATAGCCTCACATTCTTAAAACCTATATTATTCATATATTATTGTTTTATGTTTAATACTAACTAGGGCTTGTAAGTTATTATTATTATTATTATTATAGACTAGCTCTTAACCCTATTGACCACTATTTTGATTAATGATTAAAATTTTTAAATAGGTGAAAAATTTTAATTGTGAAAATTTGAATATTAAATAAAAAATAAATTTACTGATTAATCGACACTGCAATTCTATCAATTCCAGCCACCAGTTAAAAACATTGATACCGAGTGGTAATACCTATCAGGACTATATTTTTGTATCAAAAAATAATGACAAGCCTTATTGGTCCATCCGTAAAAGTATTTGTCTTCATCAGCATATTTTAAAGTCAGTATTATGATATAATAATATTTATCAATAAATATTTTCAATTTGAAATTCACGCCATATGTTTCTTAAACGATAACTAATGGGAATCTTAACTAAACGACACCTCGTGGGAACTGAGGGTATTCTCTTAAAGTTACAATTTACTGGGAATCCCCCGCTTATGAACAACACCTTAAGTGGCAATTATTTCATTTCTTATAGAATTAATATTTATTCTCAGATATGCTGACAATGCGAGAACTCTTCTTTCAAATTTCTACTTCGTTCAGATGTTACTGATTTCAATTGTCCTCACTGCTACAGCTTTTCAGGTAATGTTTACCTGCACATGTAAAAAATGGTATTGCTCGATATTAATTTTTTTCCTGTTACACTATTTTTAAAAAAATTATATTTTCAATTATGCTCTTTGTTCAAAGGCTATAGCAATTGCTGACATGTCTTTCGCGTATTCAATACGATTCGCTTCTTTTGCAATTGGTCAAGTAGTTCATCTGCTTTTCAATTGCTTGCCAGGACAAATGCTTATAGATCATAGTCTCTATATACAAACGGCTGTGTATGGTATCAAATAAATTTTAAAAACTCGGTAATATTACCATAAAACATGATTATTATGCCCCAATTTGGATTATAGGTACACCGACGCATTGTGGTATAAGTTGTCTTTTCGTTCACGAAAACTGTTACAAATAATGATGTTACGCAGCAGGATACCTTGCGAACTGCGTGCCAGCAAATTCTTTATTATGTGCATGCAGAGTTACACTGCGGTAAGAATCGATTTCCCAGACGATCAGTAAAAATCAAATCTCCAGTATGGATCCGCATGACCCATGTTTTGTAAATCAAAATTGGACAATTCCACGCCATCAAATGCGTTGACCTGAACATGGTACTTTCACGTATATACAAAATTATTGAAGTTTGCTGTTTAGAACCAAGTTTACTTTGTTACAGGCCCTGAGCACTTCTTTGTCGTACCTAACAGCCATCATGTCAGTTTAATCGAAACCGAGAAAACGGCTGGGAGCAGAAATCCGGCTTCTCAAGAAGATGTTGACTCCTTACATAGTAGTTGTTTTTTTTTTATAAATTTGGAATACCTTCGGAACTCAAATTTTGGTATTACCAGACAAACGAAGACTGTCAAGTCGTGGGCAAAATGGGCGGTCTCTGTGATTTTTTCAGGTTGAAAGTGTAGAATGTATGATAATAAAACTCTTTTCGTTTTGTGATAGAACAAATGGGGAGCAAAAACAGTTGTTTATTTATTTATTACAACCGCGTGCTGTCGCATTGCATTTGTGTTAGTGACGGGAAGGTATCAGTCAGCACTTCCCATTTCGTCTATTTATCGTGTTGTCTCTCTTTCTCTGTCTCTCTCTGTTCCTCTATTTGAGCTCCACTCAAATTCTGTTTCTGGGTTTGTTACTCGCAAGGAAAAAACGAAAACACAAAAAATTAAATGTATATTATTGTATTGGGTTGGCAACTAAGTAATTGCCGATTTTGTCATCTATTTGCTTTGAAAAGTCGGCAATTACTTAGTTGCCAACCCAATAAATTCATTTTTAACATTGCATTCCAACTTCATTTCCGACTTCTGTTTGCTTATGTGTGTGTTACAATTACTCATGCTACTTATTTCATACTACTATACTTATTATCCACTGCTCACTGTATTATACACACTACTCATGCTGGAAAATTGTAAAACTGCTTTTACTGCTGCTTCCCAAGCTAATTCTCATATTAATTGTTAAAACTATGGTGTTTTTTTCTGATGCTATTTCTTTACCGACTGTATCACTTCTTGACCTACAGTCTACCTAGGTCATAAATAAATCTATTTCCCCCCCTCCCCTCTCTCTTTTTCTCTATCTTTTTCCCTATCTATCTCACTCACGTCTCTCTTTGTTTCTAAAATTCATGACCAGTAAAGTCACGCGACCAAGGTCACATCTTTACCGGATAAGATTGACCGGTCATTGAATGACCATTTCACTTTTCACATTTTTATCCAAATTAAAGTTTTAACTTTTTAATTCAAACGTTTATCCGAAATTTCGTATACTAGCCTTTTCCAAGGGAAGGGTGATTATAAAAATATATCCTTACTTTTAACAAGACAACTTTTAACAAGAGACACAGCTCACAAGCATGTATTCCTACTGTGCCAAGTTTACTCTCTAAAGGTCGCTCTCGAACTGAGCGTAGGCAACAAAGAGCATCACTCATACGCATGCGTTGCGTCTGTAAGAACTATACCCCATAAATGCTAAGTGTTGCTATTCTCCAAATGGCTTAGAAAATTACTTCACAAAACGTTATTATTCTTTGTAGGTAACAGTAACCGATATTTTCTTTTTTCTTCAACTGATATTGTTTCTTACATTGACTCTACGTTGACAAAATCGATTCAATTGATGGTTTCGCGAAATTGTTGGCACCAGGTACAAGAATAATCTAGAAATACAAGACAAAATGATGGCACAGCTTGCCCTCCAAGTAACTATTAAGTCATTTTCTATACTTTATACCCCCAAGTTGGGTATCAAAGGCATGTGGAGAGAGTCAGGATGCCAGTAAGGGATGCGATGTTGGAGGAGAAACAATATGAACCCCAGTTACTCCATGTACGTTAGTGTAACGAAATTTTCGGTCTTAAAGAGTAACATGGATATGTTTGATAGTGAATATTACCAATTTAATAAAAGACTGCTGCATTGGCTGGGTCTGTGGCCATGCGATACGTTCAGTGGTGGAAGATATATCTTTGTTTTGATTACCTGCTTGTTTATTACAGGCGCCCCTATACTGGTATCCTCTGAAATTTTGCACTTTTGTGGAACGAATTTATAAATATCCAAAACCAATATGTACTTGAGCGCCCATTTGCTTAAAAAAAAATAAATTACACGTTCACTGTATTTTAGGTCGGCTGTTTAATACTTGCCTGGCCACGATTAAATGCTCTGCTCAAATGCCTTATTCCGGCAATATATTTAATAATCATGTATGCAAAATCTTTAGCCATCTTGATGAATAAATCGAAGGTGCGTTTCTTTTAAATTGGGTTTCTTTAAAAAAAAAACAACTCGTTACATTTCTAATAACAATTGCCAATTTAAATGGAACAAATGTATTTTTTTTAATTTCTCTATTTTTTTAATAATATTTTTTATTGAAGTAGTAGTAGTTCATCGATTTTTCAGCTAATGAAACTTCAGAATTTTATATTCTGTTTTTTTATTATTATACAAACAGTGTAAATTGTAAACTGTTACCCCGAAGAAGAATTTTTAATTTTCGAATTTAGTATTTTCTATTTTATAAAATTTTTTTAATGTATAATAATCTCATTTTCTCGATTTCGAATTTTTGAAATTTAATTCAACAATCCGTAATTCATAAAAATTCCCTAGCTTTAAGAATTTCATCAATTTTTTGCAAAAACTAATTATCTACGTTTCATTTTTGCAGATAATATATTTAATAGAAACCTTGAATAGAGATTGGGCAGAAATCCATTTAGAGGCAGAACGGGAACTTCTTAAAAAATATGCTGCTCTAGGAAGAACTTTGTCCATCACATATTGCAGTAAATCTGCATTTTTTATTTTTTACAATTCTTGAGAATATTTGGTTCCACTTTTGATCATTATTAGAATTATTCCACTTAGAAGCTGGAACGTTGCTAAAATTAGAAATTTTGCAGGGAAACTTTTGGATTCCAAATATTCTGAAGACAAAAAATGAACTTTTAGTGAATATCAAAATATCAAAATATCTGAATATAAAATTAGTAAGAAATTGCCAATAACACAAGGGAAAAAAATTTAAACTAAAAACACTAATTTATTGTTAATGCTTTGATTTCTTTGTTTGTTAAAATTTACATTCGGTGAGTTTACGAAAAAAAAATAATTTATTGAATAAACAAGAATCAGATTTAATTGGAATAAATTAAAAAGTATCTACTCTTGGGAGACTAAGAGAAATAAAAATAATTTCTATGTACGTTAGTCAGATTTCTTAAAATTTAAAAAAAAAATCTATTTGAAAAATGTTTGTCCTTCCAGCATACGTTTGGACTTGTACAGTAATATTTGTGCTGGTACCACAGTTGTCTCCATTAATGGATTGGATTTCACCAATGAACGAAAGCCGTCCATTGGAATTACTCTTTGTGGGAGATTATAGTGTGGATCCTGTTAAATATTACTTCCCACTTTACATCCAACAGGTGGTTCTTTCATTTTTAAGCACGACTATTATAATCGCCATCGACAGCACCATGTTTGTGCTAATCTTGCACCCATGTTGCTTGTTCTCCATAATTACGTGAGTATTTGTTTGAAGTAAATTAATGTAAAATAAGTTTCAAATGGAATTTAGGATCTCGCCTATTATTTTCTAACGATAAACAATTAAAATTGTCGATTTACTGGATGCAAAATTTAATAAAATTTAATTGTAATATATAATTAAAAATATATGTAATCTAGAAAAAAATAGAGAAACAAAAATTGCTAAAAATAAAGATTTCTTTTTAATTGGTATGACCAATTAAATGAGTTGAAATACAAATGGCACTAGAAGCAAAAATAAAAAATGACAATGGCTGGCAAATTATTTTTGCGTTTGCTAATTTTAGTAAAATCAAAATTTCAAAAATTGCTCGACAAGCCATAGTCCAATTTTTTTCTATATTTCAGACACCAGCTAAAATCTATGATACTCAGCGATGATACGTACAGCGACTATATTTATGTAACGAAGCACAACGACAAACCTTATTGGTTCATTCGTGAATGCATACGTCTTCATCAGCGTATTATCGAGTCGGTATTTTCAAAAGAAACTCAAATCCTGAAATAAATAATATTTTAGACCCTAGCAATATTGCCCAAGACTTGAAAATTAACTCCCATTGTATTTTTGTTTAAACAGGAGGGGGGGGGGGGGGGTTAATGGATAAGGGGTCTTAAGAAAAGGCACTTTTTTTTTAAAAAACCATTAGAGTTACTTCGTTAAAGTTTGTCGCACATTTGTTATATAAGATTTTTAAGAACATTCAGTAATTTTTTCACAATTAATTGCGAACTTACATGAGCCATTAAAAATTGATTTTTATTTGTAGGTACACCGATACCGCGAAAGCTCTTCTTTCAACTTGTTACTTGGTTCAAGTACTGTCGATTATAATAGTCGTCAGTGCTACGGCTGTCGAGGTGATTGTTGCATATTTGCAGCCTCTTGTTGAATGATAATTCTATTTTTTATTTAACAACGTTTTATGCAATTTTGGGATTAAATCATCACATTTGTTGTGTTTCTTTTTCTTTTTTCTTCAAAGGTTATAGGAAATAATGACATGAGTTTACCCTATTCAATAAGATTTGGAATTTTTGCCGTTGGTCAAGTGATCAATCTGTTCCTCAATTGTTTGCCTGGACAAATGGTTATAGATCACAGTCTCCATATCCGCACAGCTGTGTATGGAAATAAGTATCAAAAATAAAATGAAGTTACAATTTTCAAAGTTATTAATAATTATTCTCTTTTTTTTCGCCCCACCTATTTATTGTCCTTTCGCAAGCAGGCGATTGCAACATTTTGGAATTGCAATGATGCATTTATTTACATTCCAGATAACTAATTCTTTTCTTACAAAACCGAAACAAACAAAAAAATAAAATTGAATAGAAGGATCCTTATTTAGTTGTAAAAAAAAATTATTTGTTTGTATAAAAATTAATACCTAAATAAAATAATCTCTATAAAATTTATCTCTAAATCTATAATAATAAAAATAAATAATAATAATAATAATAATAATAATAATAAACTTCTAAATTGACCCTACATTCGCTGCAAAATGATGCAATTGAATTCATTGAAATTGAATTGACTGGAGAAAATTAATGGAACGACCAAAATTGAAATTCTAACCAAATTCGAATCTAAGCTTATTTATAAATTAATCTCATAATTATAGTTTTTTTTGTAAAGACAGAGTTCAAATAATTAGTGTGAAATTCAGAATTAAAATCGTTAATCGGTTCAGCAGAAAAAAAATGTTTCCTGAATTCAAACTGCTTCTAGGTACGCGGATGCTTTGTGGTATAAAATGTCATTTCGTTCAAGAAAACTGTTACAAATAATGATGTTACGCAGTTCGATTCCTTGCGAATTGAGTGCCAGCAAGTTTTTCAGTATGTGTATGCAAAGCTACAGTTCGGTAAGATTTCCTCTCGCAAGACTTTTGCACAAAACAAACGAATGCAAAATAATGACTCTATCGGAAATAATAATGAAATTTAATTTGTTACAGGCGTTGAGCACTTCGTTGTCGTACTTGACAGTCATGATGTCAGTTTGATTGAGAACCGGAATATGTTTGGGAGTCTCTCAAGAAAACTTTGACTGCCCCAAGGAAATTGTATTAATATGTACTGGTTTAATATCACTGTTTGTATTAATTGTCTGATGTTATATTTATAACCCATTCCCTGCTATTGCAAAAATGTAGAAAATTATATTGAGGATTAATTAGAAGAGGGATAAGCAAATGGACAACCCATGTGATAAAGGAAAAACGGGTGATTGGCTGGGTCATCAAATACAAACTGTCCAAAAGGTGCCTAATTGATGAAGAATTTCCGGAATGGAATTTTTGTGGTTGTGGTTTCCAAGGACTTTCAGTATTGATAATGACTTTTGAAACTCTTGGTCTAAATGGGAGGTGGTAGGTCACTCTTTAAGAGGAGAAATGGGTCCTTTCGGAAGGTACAAGCCTCCAGGATGGATTTGGCCAATTTTCTTTATTTCCCTCTTCTATCTCCAATCCTCGGTATCTCTTCTCAGGGAACGGGAGAGGAAATGTTCCATAAGGACTCAACTGCAGAAAGAAGGTCCGGCAAATTTCTTCCAGAAATTATTCCACAGGAAAGGGACTGATTCTGGATTACATACTTGCAATTATGCGGCATTTTTGGTTGGGTTGCCTGACGAATTCTTCAAACTCCCGCACACAATCTTGAATTCGCTTTAGAGTATCACGTAGGTGTTAATGATTCAAATTCGAAGGCCCTCTTGATAGAAATTGACAAGGTTTGGGACACAGTGGTGCCAGGGATCTATTTTTAATGGAACGTTTGTTTATTCCAGTAATTGATTAGTTGACATTTGAATTTTCAGAACTTAATCCCTTCGTACCTGCATTTTTTTCCAAGATCGCAAAATTATGGTTTTTGGTTTTGTTCAATTTATATTTCTGTCAATAAATGGCAGTGCCAAGTGTAGTTACGCGTAGATAAGACGTATATTGGTATGTAGAAACGGTCGTTAATGGTGAATCTAATGATTATCCGGAAAAAATTTGTAAGTTAATGAAATCAATGTGCTCCAGGTCTGAAGGGACGCTCTAAGTACAAGAAGTGGCAAAGTTGGGTGACGGATGGTCACGAGATTGTATTCTTACTGTTCCAAGTTTACTCTTCAAAGGTCGCTCTTGAACTGAGCACAAGAAATGCAGAAAACTGCATATACGCTTGCGCTGCTTCTGTAAGAACTATATCCCATAAATGCTAAGTTTTGCAATTCTCCAAATGACTCGGAAAATTATGTACAAACAATATCCACTTCACAAAACGTTATTATTCTTTGTATGTAACAGTAACCGATGTTTTCTTTTTTCTTCAACTGATATTGTTTCTTACATTGACTCTACGTTGACAAAATCGATACAATTGATGGTTTAGCGAAATTGTTGGCACCAGGTACAAGAATAATCTAGAAATACAAGACAAAATGATGGCACAGCTTGTCCTCCAAGTAACTATTAAGTCATTTTCTATACTTTATATCCCCAAGTCGGGTACCAAAGGCATATGGAGGGAGTCAGGATGCCAGTAAGGGATGAAATGTTAGAGGAGAAACAATACAAACACCAGTTATCACATGTACGTTACTGTAAAGAAATTTTCGGTCTTGAAGAGCAACATGGATATGTTTGACAGTGAATATTTCCGATTTAATAAACAACTGTTGCATTGGCTGGGGCTGTGGCCATGCGATAGCTTCAGTGGTGGAAGATACATCTTTCTTTTAATCATCTGCTTGTTTATGACAGCCACGCCGATAATGGTACTCCTTAAAATTGTTACACGTTCGTGGAATGAATTTATAAAATTATAAAACCAATACTTGAGTGTTCCCTTTGCTTATAAAAAAAAATTACACAATAATTTGTTTGCCGTCCTTTAGGGTGGCTGTGTAATAGTCGCCTGGCCGCGATTGCATGCGCTACTGAAGTGTCTTATTCCAGGTCAATTTGTGTTTATAATGCTTGCAAAATGTTCCAACGTCATAATAAATAAATCAAAGGTATAAAATGCTTTATTTTTGTGTAAATAAATAAATTATTAAAATAATATCATAATTAGCAATTGATGAATTTGCAGATGATACATTTAATAGAAATCTTGAACAGAGATTGGGACCAAATACATTTGAAAGAGGAACGGGACCTTCTTATAAAATATGCTGTTCTAGGAAGAACTTTGTCCATTAAATATTGCAGTAAATTAACGTTTTTTAAAAATTTGTTGTGAATTTCAAAATAAATTGTTACCATTCTTGAGAATATTTGGATCCACCAACACTTTCATTGTTTCACTTGGAAACTGGAATGCCATCAAAATTATTAATGGCTAAATCAATAGAATTAATTTGTAAAATTTTATGAATTATCCCTTCTTTGACCGAACCATTATTTCTGATAAATTTTTGAAACATTTTTTAAATTCTTTCTTTCAAAATTTTTTCTTCTATTTCTGTAATTTTTTCAGTTAATTTTTTATATTTTTTTTTGTAAATTAAATTTTACCTTTTTTCTAATTTTTTCCAAAATTGTATTTTTTATAATTTAAAATTTTTCTAATATATTATTGGGTAAACTGTTATGTAATGTAATATTTGTAAAATATATTTTTCTTTTTAATTCGTAAATTTATAAACGTTTTTCATTAATTTCTAGCTTAGTGTTCCCCACTCATACTTTCGCGCACGCGCCGATCCCCTTCTCTCATCACTTCCGTGACGCATTTCCGCTGCACAACCGTCACGAACTATTTTACTCCGCAACACCTCAGGTTTTATGACCCAAAATAATTACAAAGATGCTTTATTTCAAAAAAGAATTTCTCGAATAAAAAACAGGTTTACGTAAACCAAATTTAAAGTCTCTATTTCGAAGATAATCAATATTAAGCACAATTTACACGTAGACGTAGTAGTCAGATTTCGTTTTAAATTAATAAAACTCTGTTTGAAAAAAAAATTCTTTTTCCAGTATTCGCTTGGAGTTGTGCGGCAATATTTATACTGGTACCACAGTTATCTCCATTAATGGACTTGATTTCACCACGGAACGAAAGCCGTCCATTGGAATTAATTTTTGTTGGGGATTATAGTATAAATACTGTTAAATACTATTGCCCACTTTACATCCAACAGGCCGTTCTTTCGTTTTTAGGCACGACCATTATAATCGCGGTGGATATCACTATTTTTGTGCTCCTCTTGCATCCCTGTTGCATGTTTTCCATACTTTCGTGAGTATTTACATCAAGGATTTGAATTTTTATAGCGTGACACGATATGCAATAAGTTTTTTAAATAAATTGAAATGAAAAAATTATTAAAATTAAATCAATGAGTAAAATTAAAAAATAATCCATGAAAATTGTCAAATTACTGGATGTAAAGTTTAATAAACAATGGAAATGAAATTTGCACAGGTGTGCTCGTATTTTCACTAATTTTATTAAAAATTAAAATCAAATTTACTGATTGGTCTGTACTCCTTCTCCGTTAATTTCAGACACCAGTTGAAATCTTTGGCACTTTTTGAAGATGCGTATCAAGACTATGTGTTTGTAACGAAATGCAACGATAAGCCTTATTGGTTTATTCGTAACTGTATACGTCTTCATCAGGGTATTATAAAGTCAGTATTATTTATAACTCCTTTGAAAGAATTGGAAATCTTGGTCAATCGCTTTTCTTTTAAACAAATAATATTTTAGATACAATATTTAAATAAATCATATTTTAAATATAATATTTAAATAAATAGTGAAATAATATTTTAGCTCAATTATTTTAAATACTAAAATAATTTTTTATAGAAATAATATTTGTATTAAATAATGTTTTATATTTAAACATTCATATTCAAAATTCGGAAAAACATTTTTAAATCGACTTTTACTTTTAGGTACACTGACACTGCGAAAGATTTTCTTTCAACTTGTTACTTGATTCAACTGGTATCGGTTATGACAATCATCAGTGCTACAGCTTTTGAGGTGAATGAATATTACACGTGTGCGTGTGTGTGCGTTTCTTTAAACAATTTTTCTTCTGAATTTTTTTAAATTTAATTTATGAATTCAAATTGTGAATTTTGTATAATTTAATTATTGTATCTACAGCTCCTTTTTCAAGGATAATTCTATTTTTTATAACAATGTCTTGTGAAATATTGTAACTAAATGACATTTTTCATGGTTTTTCTTCAAAAGGTTGTGGGAAATGATGATATCAATTTACCGTATGTATTAAGATTCGGTATGTTTGCCGCTTGTCAGATAATCAATCTATTTCTCAATTATTTGCCTGGACAAATGGTTATAGATCACAGTCTCAATATCCGTACAGCTGTGTATGAAAATAAGTATTACAAGTATAATATATTAAAAACATAAATTGCAAACAAATTCAAATTTAAGTCCATTTTTAATTCTTTTTAATTAAAAAAATTTTTTTTTTAATTTAGAAGTAAAATTTTTTTACAATGACTAGGTTTAAGATTTAGAGTTAGGATTCACAATTTAAATCCTTGACTCTAGAACCAATTCTGCGGGAGCCATTTTGTCTGTATTGCAACTGATTTTAGATACGCAGACGTGTTGTGGTACAAAATGTCATTTCGTTCGAGAAAACTGTTACAAATCATGATGTTACGCAGTTCGGTACCTTGCGAAATGAGTGCCGGCAATTTTGCCTCTATGTGTATGGAAAGTTACAGTTCGGTAAGATTTTCTCCCAAAGGATTTCGAAAAAAGGAAACAAAAATTTTTTTTAAATAGTTAAAAATTAAAAATTAAAAAAGTAAAATAAAATAAAATAAACAAAAAATCTTGAATCATTTCTTAAATATTTACATATACGAAATAATAATCTTTGTATTCTTTAGATTGTCAAAAAAACAAAAATAGAAATTTAATTTGTTACAGGTACTGAGCACTTGCCTGTCGTACTTGACAGTCATGATGTCAGTTTGATTGGGGGCGAGAATGTATCATAATTAGTAGCTATACCATGACCTCTAAAAAAAACAGAAAATTTGTTTGACTTTTCCAAAGAAAATTGTCTCATTATTCTTTACTGATTTAAACTCACTTTTTCCATTCCAAAACCTGGTGTTTATTACCATCCACTCCCAGACATTGAACGACTTATTAATTATTAAGGATTACAGGGGTAACAAAATGGGCATCTTCAACAATCCAATAGTAAATTGGAGAAACACTGATCAGATACAAATGGTACACACTGATACAATGGTAAACACTGATCAGATATAAATGGGATTAGATACAGAAGACACCCAGGTGCTGAAAAAATTCTGGACTTTCTGGGATTCTAACCCCCAAGGATTTTCAGCTTTGATTTTCATCCTTGAAACTCTTGGTCCAAATGGGAGGTGGTAGGTCACTCTTTGGGAGGATAAATGGGCCCTTTCGGAAGGTACAAGTCTCCAGGGTGGACTTGGCACATTTTCTTTATTTCTCTCTTCTATCTCCAATCCTTGGTATCTTTTCTCAAGGAGCGGGAGAGGAAATGTTCTATAAGGACTCAACTGGAGAAAGAAGGTCCGGCAAATTTCTTCCAGGAATTATTCCACAGGAAAGGGACTGATTCTGGATTACATACTTACAATTATGCGGCATTTTTGGTTGGGTTGCCTGACGAATTCTTCAAACTCCCGCACACAATCTTGAATTCGCTTTAGAGTTTCACGCAGGTGTTAGTGATTCAAATTCGAAGGCATTCTTGATGGAAATTGACAAGGTTTGGGACACAGTGGTGCCAGCAATCTTTTTTTAATGGAACGTTTGTTTATCCCAATAATTGACTGGTTGACATTTGAATTTTTAGAACTTAATCCCTTCGGACCTGAATTTTTTTCCAAGATCACAAAATTATGGTTTTTGGTTTTGTTCAATTTATATTTCTGTCAATAAATGGCAGCGCCAAGTGTAGTCATGCGTAGATAAGACGTACATTGGTACGTAGAAACGGTCATTAATGGTGAATCTACTGATTATCCGGAAGAAATTCGTAAGTTAATGAAGTCAACGTGCTCCATGTCCGAAGGGACGCTCTAACTACAAGAAGTGGCAAAGTTGGGTGACGGATGGTTACGAGATTGTATTCTTGCTGTTCCAAGTTTACTCCTCAAAGGTCGCTGTTGAACTGAGCACAAGAAATGCAGAAAACTGCATATGCGCTTGCGCTGCTTCTGTAAGAACTATATCCCATAAATGCTAAGTTTTGCAATTCTCCAAATGACTCGGAAAATTATGTACAGACAATATTCACTTCACAAAACGTTATTATTCTTTGTATGTAAGGGTAAGTGATGTTTTCTTTTTCTCTTCAACCGTGATTGTTTCTTACATTGACTCTACGTTGACAAAATCGATTCAGTTGATGGTTTAGCGAAATTGTTGGCACCAGGTACAAGAATAATCTAGAAATACAAGACAAAATGATGGCAAAGCTTGTCCTCCAAGTAACTATTAAGTCATTTTCTATACTTGATATCCCCAAGTTGGGTACCAAAGGCATATGGAGTCAGGATGCCAGTAAGGGATGAAATGTTGGAGGATAAACAGTATAGAAATTCTGGCGAGTAAAGAAATTTTTCGTCTCTAAGAGTAACATGGATATGTTTGACAGCAAATATTTCCGATTTAATAAAAGGCTGATGCATTGTGTGGGGCTGTGGCCATGCGATACCTTCGGTGGTGGAGGATATATTTTTGTTTTAATTGTCTGCTTGTTCATGACAGCCGCACCAATACTGGTACTCCTTGATTTTGTTACACACTTGCGAAATTAATTTATAAAATTATAAAACCAATACTTGAATGTTACTTTGACTACAACAATTAAATTACACAAATATTTATTCACCGTATTTTAGATTGGCTGCTTAATGGTTACCTGGCCACGATTTGATGCTCTACTAAAATGTCTTATTCCAGGAATATTTATGTTAATAATGTTTACAAAATCCTTGAACGTCTTGATAAACAAAGCTAAGGTGTGTTTCAATGTTTTTTTAATTTTCGATGAGAAAAAAATTGTTATACTTTATAACAACATTTTATTTCGAGTTAGACAATAATTTCAAAACTTCGATTTTTTTAAATCTATTGACTTGCTTGTCCAATTAATTGATCCTTGGAAAAAAATAAAAATTAATTAAACCTTTTTGCTTGTTCCTTATTTCTTCTCCCCATTCCTCGTGTTTCATTTTTAATAATTGTTTCATTTTTGTTAAATTTCATTGAAGGAAAGCGAATGGACGTAATTATTTCTTGTTATTTGCAGATGGCATATTTAATAGAAATCTTGAATAGAGATTGGGAAAAAATCCATTCAAAAGAAGAACGGGCACTTCTCGAAACGTACGCTCTAAGAGGAAGGACTTTGACCATTAGATATTTCTGTAAATTTCAAATTTTTCATTTGTTACAATTCTCGGGAATATTTGGTTCCACTTTTTGTTCAATTATTCCATTTTAAAGCTGACAAAAAAAATTATTCTTCTTCCAGTATTCGCTTGGTCTTTTACAGCAATATTTGTTTTGGTACCACAGTTGCCTCCACTTCTGGACATAATCTTGCCACTAAATGAGAGTCGTCCGTTGGAATTAATTTTTATAAACGATTACAGTGTGGATACTGTTAAATACTATCGTTCACTTTACATCCAACAGGCCATTCTTTCGTTTTTAGCCTCGACCATTATAACTGCAGTCGATAGCACCGTATTTGTACTACTCTTGCATTCGTGTTGCGTGTTTTCCATAATTTCGTGAGTATTTGTATCAAGGAAATTCATTTCAAATTAATTTCAAATTAAATTCAGGATCTCGCTTTTTAAAAAAAATAAAATAATCTCTCTTTTATAGAATAATTTTTTGAAATAAAAATACAGAATAATTGTAAAACAACGAAGAAAATTGTAAATTTACTGGATAAAAATTTAACAGGGAAATTCATTTCAAATTAACTTCAAATTGAATTCAGGATCTCAATTTTTAAAAAAATAAAATAATCCTTTTTTATAGAATAATTTTTCTTATAAAAATACTAAATAATTGTAAAATGACGAAGAAAATTGTAAATTTACTGGATGAAAAATTTAAGAAACAATGAAAATTAAATTTACGCAGGTTACTAATTTATTTAAAAATAATTTAAAATAAACTAATTTAATTAAAAATAAAAATCAAATTTACCGATTTACTCATATTTTAAATCTGTTAATTTCAGACACCAGCTACAATCTTTGGTACTTTATGAAGATGCGTATAAAGAATATATATTTGTAACGAAATACAACGACAAGCCATACTGGCTCATTCGCGAATGTATACTCCTTCATCAAAGTATCATAACGTCAGTATTATTTATAATTCTTTTAAAACAATTGCACCTCTTGGACTTGCAACCCTAACAAGTTTTGTAATAAATTTGTTTCTTATATTTTCTAAATTTAATTTTATAGTTTTATTTTATTTATAATTGAATAAATAAAATAATTTGTAATCTGATCAACTATTTATTTATACATTTATAATTTAAATTTAATCTTACAAATTTTATAATTTAATTTTTCTATCTAATATTTCTTCAATTGGATATCAATTTTTTTTTCATATTTTTTAAATAGATTTTTTTAAATAGATCATAATTAATTGCAAGATCCTGTGGACTACTAAACGTTGATTTTGACTTTTAGGTACACCGACACTGCGAGATCTTGTCTCTCGACTAGTTACTTGGTTCAAGTGCTATCGGTTATTCTAATACTTAGTAGTTCAGCCTTTGAGGTTGTTGTTGTTGTTATTATTATATGTAAAAATACAAATTTTGAATTCTGTAGAGGAAAGAATTATTGAATGACAATTCTGTCTTCTCTAACAGTGAATTTATGGATGTTATGGAAGGATGGAGGATATTTATGGATGTTAATTATGAATGTTTATGCTTATGTCCAAAGGTTTTGGCAAATCATGACATGAGTTTGCCCTATACTATGAGGTTCAGTGTTTTTGCATTTGGTCAAGTGATCAGTCTGTTCCTGAATTGTCTGCCTGGGCAGATGATTATGGATCACAGTCTCAGTGTCCGCACAGCTGTGTAAGGATTTAATTAACCCTTAGAGGTCACTGGGGGTCAAAATGACCTCAAGCTCAACTTGAAGCTAGAATTATAATTATTCTAAGAAGATTTTTGAAACGCCGACTATGGAGCTATTTTTTTCCATACACTATGATATCACAAGAGTATCACCCTAAAATTTTATGAAAATATATTGAAAATTGCTAGAGTTATGATTTTTTTAGTAAAAAATGGTTTTTACGTATTACCTCCTTGCTGATTTTCTTTCGCCATTTTGAAAATTTGATAAAAATTGTTTGCCACGATATTCTCATTCTAAAAGGTTCAAACTAATATCCTGAATTTTTATGGGTCAATCGGAATGATATTGGCAACGCGACAATTGTTTAAACATGGCTGGGGTCATTCTGACCCCGTGTGACCGGCACATTGTTTTTAGAACGTAAGGGTTAATATTCAAAATGTAAGAAAGTTACCTACAGAAGATGACTGTTATTAACCTTTTTTCTTTTTCGTTGCTAATTTTTCGCATCATTTAATTTTTGTCCCTTCAGAAAACAGTTCCTTTTCAATTTTGACCTTAAGAGACGACCCAGATAATAAAGGAAAATAATGGGCCGCCCAAAATTGAAATTGCAATAAAATTTGAATCTAAATTTATTTTTTATTTTTTTTTTACAAAGACAGGGCTTAACAAATTGAATTTCATTTTTAATTTTTTTTTTCCAGACAAGGTTTAAAATTAAAATTTAAAATTCAGAGTTTCAATCTTTAATTGTGAAAAATTGTTACAACTGTTTTTGCAGGTACGCAGACGTATTATGGTACAAAATGTCATTTCGTTCAAGAAAGTTGTTACAAATAATGATGTTACGTAGTTCGATACCTTGCCAAATGAGGGCCGGCAAGTTTTTCAATATGTTCATGGAAAGTTACGGATCGGTAAGATTTTCTCCCACGGGATATCGATGAAATTAGCAAAAAAAATCTAAAAACATTTTTTAAACATTCAATTGTACAAAATAATTACTTTTCATTCTTTAGATTTTAAAGGACAATGAGATTTAATTTGTTACAGGCACTAAGCACTTCGTTGTCGTACTTGACAGTCTTGTTGTCAGTTTGATTGGGTCGAATGTGGAATCAGCACCCAAACCTTGGACTCATCAAGAAAAGGCTCACTTATCCACGGGAAATTGTATTACTAATTATTACTCGATTGTATCTCTTGGTTTAATGTCTCCCTGTTATTTACAATGTGGCAACAAATACAATAAATGGTCCAAAAGACGCCCAGTTACTGGACAATTTTTGGGCCCGTTGGGTTTCAGTTGATCCAAGATTTTCGGCTTAAATTTCCATATTTGGAGATTCAGGTCCAAATGGAAGGTAGTAGTTTATTTTTTTTTCCAAACACAATGTAAAAGTCGTCTCACAGTTTCACGTAAGTGTTAGTGATTCAAATTCGAAGACTCTCTCGATAGAAGTTCACAAGGTTTGAGATAGGATGGTCAGGGATGTCGGGAACCTATTTTGAACCCTTTGACTGTGGCGCCCTCTAGGATGAATCCATCTGTTACCACCTTAATCGTAACTTTTATATTTCGCGCGAATATTCGATTTTCAAAAGGAAAATAAATGAAAAGCGGCTCGGCCTGAACGGAAAGTCTAGTGCCGGTCTTTTATCCGGACGAGTCACAAAGTTACTTTATTCTGGACAACATTCAAGACCCTCATGATAGTAATTGCTAAAGTTTTGGAGAAAGATGATTGCACGAATATAATATACCCTTAGTGTTCCATGTTTACTCTCTGACGGTCGCACTTGAACTGAGCACGAGGAGGGAGGAAAACTATACGCCTGCGTCGTGGCTGGAGGAGCCGGCAAATGTAAACACTCAAGTATTCATGCACCGCAAACAATTCAGAAAATTACGAAATCGTCTTTTGTACATAAGAACAATCGATGCTTTCCTTTTTCTCGCGATGGTATTGTTTTCTACGATGATTTTGGTGAATCGATTCGAATGTATCTACGTCGAGGGTGGTTCGGCAAATTTTTGGAGCCAGGGTATAAGAATAAACTTTGTGAAATACATTTATTTAAAAAACGCCGTTTGGAGACTTCTCGAAGGACATCGCTTTTCTCCGAGTAACTATTAAGTCATTTTCTATACTTCATATTCTCCCAAGCGTTTCACTCAACTCGGGTATCAAACGCATAGAAAACGCAAGGCTGCCGGAAGCAAATGAAACACAGGAAGAGACGGGGTGTTAAGTAACAGTGCGTACGTTGCTGTAAAGAAACTTTCGGTCTGGAGGAATACCATGGACATGTTTGACAGCGAATATTTCTATTTGAATAAAAAGTTACTACGTGTGATAGGGATCTGGCCCTACGATACTTTCAGTAGTGGGAGATATATCTTTGTCTTCACATCCTGTTTGTTTCTGACAATTATACCCCTATTGGTACTTTTTGGAATTTTTACAGATTATATAATAATATAAATTACAGTATTTCTTCTTCTATTAGTTTTACATTCGCCCGGATGTTATATTAATTTATTGCCAATTGTTGATCATAAAAATTAAAATTTTTTAATTGTTAATTTGTGAAAAAAAATTCTTTACGACTAAAGTTCTTTTGGTTAGACAAAGAAGGAATTATTGATAATCTAATAAATTATTGAACCAATAATTAAATCTCTAGTTAATAAAAAAATTAATAGACTATTGATAAGATAATTAATAAATGGTATTTGTTCAGACTTTTGATTAATCAAAATTGCAACGACTTCATAGATAAAAATATTAATAAACTGTTTAAATGTTTGCTGTATTTTAGTCTAGTTCTGTCATGGCTACCTGGCCACGACTACTTCAATGTATTCCTCCAGGTATATCCACAATAGCAATGTTTGCAAAATGTTTGGGAGTAATAATGAATAAACGAAAGGTGTGTATCTATTTTTTCGAAATACTGTAAATTGTATGACTTTTCGATATTTTTATTGAGGTGTTGTACGGGCTGAAAATATTTTTCGAAAATAGTACAACAAATTGAATTTAGCACACAAATATTTCAAAATTGTTTATTTGTTCGCTATTCGAATTATTTGTGCTTAATTCCATAAGGAATTCGATTTTTCACGGTTTTTGATTTCGAATTTTATAGACTGCAATAAATAAAATCTAGTATCTGCATTTGTTAGATGTAATATAATTATTTAAAGTTTTTGTAATTACGAAATCTGGTAATTGATAAATTAATGGTAATTAATATATTTACAGATCATATGTCTGATGAAGTCGTTGAACAGAGATTGGGAAAAAATCCAAATTGAAGATGAACGTAAAATTCTCATAAAATATGCTCTTTTTGGAAGGACTTTAACCAACGCGTATTGGAGTAAATTTCCACTTTTCATTATTTTATGTCGAAATTATAGAGCCACGATTTTCTAATATTTTTGAGACAAAGTTATGAATTGTAGGCATTACAAAAATTAAATTGAAATACACTTTTCATAATTTCATCATTGGGACAATTTGGTAATAAGGGGCCATCCATAAATTACGTCACACATCAAGGGGGAGGGAGGGGGTCAACAAAGTGTCATGAGCTTCGTGACGTCACATATATTAGGGGTACCGAAAGGTAATCAAAATTTCTTCAATAAGCTCACCACAGTTAGTTTGTGAAGAAATTTTGAATACTTTTCGGTACTCCTAATATAAACCTAAAGTATTAAAACCCTAAATTTCAACTCTAACGAAAAATTTTAAACTATTACCAACTGTATCAATATTATTATAAGATTTAAGGGGTTATACGCACTTAGAAGGCCTAAAAAAAGTCTTTGACTACTTTCTCATTTTTTTTGGTATAAAAATACTCATTCCGACAGCCGCTGCAGCCAATCTCCGGGAGCACCTCGAAAAAAACACGTTTTGCGGTGAGCACGATATCTCGGGACTAGGTTATCTGAAATAAAAAAACCAAAATTTTTTCATTAATATAATGTATTATCTCGTGTTTGATCGTTGGGTTTTGCAAAATATAAATTTTTAACAAAATGGCGGCTTCGTAAAGCAGAAATATGAATTGTTCATGAGAATTTTGCCCGTAAATTGTTCATAAAATGAAAAATATTTGTCGTAGAGTCAAAATCAACGGTCAATTACTAGATAATATATCTACAAAGCTTGTGCAAAAATTCAAGACCGATCGGTTTAGCCGTTTTTGAGAAATCTTGCTCACCGCAAAACGTGTTTTTTTTCGAGGTACTCGCTGGCTGCAGCGGCTGTCAGAATGATTATTTTTATACCAAAAAAATTGAGAAAATAGTCAACGACTACTACAATATATACACAAAGTTTTGGGAGTGAAAAAATGGCGGCGGTGTAGACGCAGCGTATGTTGGTTACTGGTGATTTTATTAAGCGAAAAAGTGTGAAAGTGGAAGATTTAAGTGGTATATTAGTGAGCGAGATTTAGCTGGAGAGCTGAGCGTCAGTCTCACATATAAAGAAAGGTGGCGGAAGATTTAAGAGGAAGAATAAAGAGGCTGGAAAAAAGTCGCAATTTGTCGAGGTTAAGGTGAAAAGCCTAAAATGGAGGGAAAGGAGAAGCAGGAGGAACTTGGTGGCGACATCTCTGAGTCGGAGGCGGAATTCTTCTCGGGGAGCGAGATAGAAAGAGCCGACGACGTAACCAAGATGGAGGAAACCAGGAGAAGGGGAAGACCGCTTGGTTCGAAAAACAAAAACAAAAACAAGAATGTAAGAGAGCTGACGAAAGAAGGTGGAAGGTTGGATAGGTACCTGGATGTCTTCGCAAAAAGAGAAAAAGTTCTGAGATCCCCAAAGGAACATGGGAAGGATCCGGATATATCAAGAAGGGTGAACAAGAAGGTGGTAGAACAAGAAACAGGAGATACGGATCCCGACGATGAGTCTACTACGGGAACCTCCCAAAAGGCACATGATGACTCTTATCCACCGGAAACAATAAATCGGTTAAGGGAAGAGTGGAGAAGTGAGCTAGCAGACATTAAGAAGGAGTTCAGCGAGAAGGAGAATGCTTGGATGATCGAGAAGAGGTTGCTTCTGATAAGGCTGGATAAGGTGGAAAGATTACTAGCCGAGCAGAGTAAAGTATCTGTGGAAGAAAGAATGGCCGAAACTGTCAACAAGGAGCTAGAAAGAGTTCGACAGGCGGCTCCAACTCGCAGCATTCCGGATGTCCAGAAAGAGGAAAGATGGCTTAAACAGCTGGAGCTTAAAGTGGAAAAACTAGCGGCCGAAAAAAGCGAAGAAAGCGTGGGAAAACGTATGGCAAAGTTCGAGAGCAGGATAGAGAAGGAAGAAAGACAAGCCAGGAGGCTTAACTGCATAGTACGCGGTGCGATCTTGGAAGGAAACAACCTGAAGAAAGAAATAGAGGAATTCTTGGAAATGAAAATGGAAGTGAAAATTGATGTTAAAAAAGTAATTAAATTAAGAAGGCTTAGAGGCAGCTATACGAACAGAGGCGAAGCTGACAGCGCACGAGAGAGAGAGAACGAGATTGAAGACCATGGTGTACTGGTCCTCCTAAGATCTTTGGAGGATAAAAAAGAAATTATGAGAGCAAGAAGAAAATTAAGAGGTACGAATATTTATGTAGATGACGACTTGACGAGAACCGAAAGGGAAGCACAAAAGAAAATCTGGTGCGAAGCAAAGAAAGAAGAGGCAAAAGGAAATAGAATCAAGAAAGGATACATGAAGCTAATTGTAAACGGGAGATGCTGGAGGTGGAATGAGGCAAGAGGAAGCTTTGACAAACCGAATTTTTGGAAGCTAGGAGAAGAAGGCCAAGTGGAATCAATGTAATGTGCTGGAACATAGCGGGCTTAGGAAGAATCAACGAGGCATCCGTGTTCATGGAGGATTTTGACGTAGTCATCTTACAGGAGACATGGGTCGAACAAAAGGAAGTCGAGAAGAAAGTAAAAGTGATGAGTGATAAATTCAAATGGACGGTTAAACCAGCAACGAAAGACAAAATCAAAGGAAGGGCAAGCGGAGGTCAAATGTTAGGTCTCAGTAAGGAACGAAAGTGGAACGCGAGTGTAGAGGATTGGGAATTCGGACTCAGACTAAACTGCAGATTGGGCACAGAGGACATCTCAGTTATCTCCATCTACAATAATAAAGGGGTGGTGGAAGTAAGGAAAGAACTGGACGAATTGGTCTTGGAGGCGATCCGGACTGGCACAAACCTTATAATCGTAGGGGACTGGAATGCCAGGATTGGAGAGGAGCCAGGAAAGGAGGTGGAACCGGAAGAGGACGTGAGTAGGAGATCCGAGGACCCTGTGCTAAACACGGAAGGAAGAAGACTGCTGGACTTTTGCGGGGACCATGGTCTGACGATTCTAAACGGAAGGATGTATGGGGATGAGAGCGGTAAGCTAACCTACGTAGGACCCAGAGGCAGTTCAGTACTGGATTACGTAATAGTAAAAGAAGACCCAGGTACCCCGTTGATTGAAGAAATAAAAGTGAGGGAGAGGATAGAATCAGACCATTTTCCTGTAACTGTTAGCATAAACCCGGGAAACGACGAGCAAGACAACGACTACAACCAGAAAAAGAAAAGCCTAGAGGAAGACCTAATATGGAAGGAGGAGAAATCCGAGGAGTATAGAGAGGCGATTATTAAGCTTTGGAAAACGGAGTGGGAGAAGGAGTCACCCGCGACAAGGTTGGAAAAACTGAAGGCAATAATAAAGCAAGCAGCTAAGGAAGCCGGAATGATCAAGAGGAAAAGGAATATAAAGAAGAAGATTTGGTTCGACCAGGAGTGCAAGGACAAAAGGAAGGAGGTCTGGAAGGCGTTAAAATGTTACTTGCGGAAGAAGGAGGAGAAAGAAAGGACGCACTTGTACGCTCAGAAGAAAGAATTGAGACAACTATATAGAACGAAGGAAAAACGGGCTCTGGAGGAAAAATGGAAGAGGGTTCAGAAAAGCAGGAATATTAAGGACTTCTGGGAGGCCTTGAGACCTTTTAGACCAAGAAGGAAAGTGATGGGTAAAGATATAAAAAAAGAAGAATGGCTTAGGCACTTCAAGGAGTTATTGGGTGAAGCTCAGGAAGAAAAGAATGAAAGCGGAGAATACGAGGAGGAAGATGCCGAAGAAGAAGAATTGTTGAAAGATCTGAATGAAGAAATAAGTCCGCAAGAGATATGGAAAACAATTAAAGGAATGAAGAAAAGAAAAGCACCAGGCGAGGATGGAATCAGATTAGAATTCTTGCACGGTTTACCCCAGGAAATAGGACTAGTGTGGAGTAAAGTCCTGAATGATATTTGGAAGGGAGGAGAACTACCCCTGAGCTGGTCGGTGGCAAGAATTTTTCCCATTTTCAAGGCAGGAAAGGAGTCGGAAGTAAAAAATTATAGAGGAGTCGCCCTGCTGAATGTTGGATACAAAGTGCTGGCAGCGGTGATGGCAAACAGGCTAAGGAACTGGCTGGAAGACAACAACAAGCTGAAAGAAGACCAGAATGGCTTTAGGGAGAAAAGAGCAACAAGGGATCATATATTCGTGTTGAACTCTCTAATTAACAAGAATCTCAAAAAGGAAAAAGGAAAATTGTTTGTGGCTTTTGTCGACTTTAGAGCTGCGTTCGACTCGGTACATAGAGGATTGCTATTGGAAAAGATGAAAAGAATGGGAATCAAGGGTAGAATGTTGAACATGATAAGAGGAATCTACAGAAGAACCTGGAATGAGGTAATCACGACGGAAGGATGCACGGAAAAATTCGAGACGGGAGCGGGAGTACGGCAGGGATGCCCACTGAGCCCCACACTCTTTAACATCTTTCTGGACGACTTGAACGAAGATTTCATAAGAAGGAACGAAGGAGGAACAGTGGTAGGTAGAACAAAAATATTTGCCCTAAAGTTTGCAGACGACGTAGCCCTGGTAGCTGATGATGAAGCTGGACTGAAAGGAATGCTGAGAACACTAGCCAGATACGTCGAGAGGAATAGAATGGAAGTAAACGCCTCAAAAACGAAAGTGATGGTGTTCAGAAAAGGAGGAAGAAGGAGAATCACGACGGACTGGAACTTCAGAAAACAGAAGCTAGAGGAGGTGAACCAGTACAAATATCTGGGCTACTGGTTTACGACTAAAAACTCGTACACGAGACACACACAATCGTTGGCATGCAAAGCGCAGATAGCCGCTAATGCAGCTTGGGGAATAATGCAAAGAGCGAAAATTGGTAATATGAAGAGAAGGAGATACCTGCTGGAGACACTGGTGAAGTCCATACTAATGTATGGAGTAGAGGTGTGGGGCTGGCGTGAGAGGCAGGAGATAGAAAAGATGACAGGAAGTTACACCAAGATGATGCTGGGAGTCAGCAGGAACACACCGGCATATATTTGGCGCATGGAAGCAGGAGGAAAGAAAGTGGAAGTGGACGCAAGGTTAAGGGCAGGAAGATACATTGGAGAAGTAATGCAAATGAAGGATGACAGATGGCCAAAGATATGTCTAAGAGAAGAAATCAGAAGCGAGCTGAACGGGAACCCTTCAAAATGGATGACAGAGCTTACAGCAGCACTGAGGGAAGTAGGAGATGGAGAATCCATGGAGATCATCCGAAGAGGAGGAGATCTGGAGAAACTCCGAAACAACATGGAAGCTGGAGGAAGAACAAGAATGGACCAGATTACACAGCAAGACTGGAGCAAGATAGAAAAATCCAAGTACTGCACATCGTACAAGGTCTGGAAGACAAAGTGGGGACCGGAAGAGTATTGGGAGGATCCAAGGATTTCCGGAAACGACAAACAACAGTGGACCAGAATGAGATGTGGGAACATAGGCCTTGCTGGAAACAAGGGTTTCAAAGAAACAAACTGCAGGATCTGTGGAAGAGACGAAGAAACCCTGGAACATGTATGGAGATGTGAAGAGTTTAAAAAAGTGATCAGAAGTGACCTCAAGGACAAGCTGAATATCATACTGGAGGACACGAGCGAATGCAAGTGGAAATTCGCATTACAGGGGGAAGTGAAGCCTGAAATGTGTGATTATTGTAGGGAATTTGAAAAAACCGCCAAAGAATTACAGAATAAAAGATTGAAAAGGCGAGGGGACAACGAAGAGAAGTGAGGAGAGTCAGTTTCTATGTAATACCTATGTAAACTAGCTATGTAAAATTCTAAAGCCCTAGGGGCAAGAATGGCCAAATAAATACTACTACTACTACACAAAGTTTTAAATTAATAAATTTAAATATTTCTCCAGGAAAAATTCTTGAAAAATCGCCCTTTTTTCGGCCTTCTAAGTCCGTACAACCCCTTAAATCTGTTTGTATCACTTTTTGGCGGAGAACAAAGTGACTGCTATGCCAATCATAAATAATATAAAAGAGTGGGTGCAAAGTCCATGGACACATGATGTTTAAATTTTGTATCGCTTATTTGATTTGTTATATTTTGTAAAATTTCTAAAATGTTTAATTTATTGTTGATTTTATGAAAAAAGATTTTAAATAGAAATATACAGGGTGGCCATAAAGTAAGTATCACTTTCAAAATTCGATATCTCAGACACCGTAAGAGAAAACCCTATAATCATATACATCATTTTATTCAGGGTAAAATGGGATTTCTTCCTAAATTTTTTCAGATTTTTTGGTGCATTTTGAAAAATCACTTAAATATCACCTTTTTCCTGATTCTACTTGATTTATCGCAATTATGAACATTTTTAGTCAAGATGACATTTAAATTAGATTATGATAACATAATCTGAAGAAAACACAACGCCTTATGATGAGCTTGATACAATAATTGTCAATTTCAATTGATTTTTGCTCACAAAAACATTAAATTATGCGCTAACGTTATGAATAAATTTAAAGGTTAGCGATGAAGAAGGGCTTCGCTTGGTTCGATTCATCAACTGAAATCTGACTAATTTGGAAATGATAGTGTAGATTTTTTGAGTGCAAAACTTAAGCTCTATTACGACGACAAGGTGGAAGCCCATCGATGGAGGTTTTTTTTTTCATTATTGTTTTTTCTTTCTATTGTTTTTTTTAATTTTTGCTTCTCATTTTTTATTACTTTTTTTTGCTGAAATTTGCTTTTAATTTCGTCCTAATTGTGCAACATTTGTTCAGTGCGCCTCCCTTCATTTTCCGCATTAGTTAGATTTGAGTTGATGAATCGAACCAAGTGAAACCCTTCTGCATCGTTAATCTAAACATTTATTCATAACGTTACCGCATAATTTAATGTTTTTCTGATCAATTGAAATTGACAATTATTGTATCAAGTACATCGTGAGGCATTGCGTTTTCTTCAGATTATGTTATCATAATCTAATTTGAATGTCACCTTGGCCAAAAACATTCATACTTGTGATAAATCGAGTAGAATCAGGAAAAAGGTCATATTTAAGTGATTTTTCAAAATGCACCAAAAAATCTGAAAAAATTTAGGAAGAAAACCCATTTTACCCTGAATAAAATGATATATATGATTATAGGGTTTTCTCTTACGGTGTCTGAGATATCGAATTTTGAAAGTGATACTTACTTCATGGCCACCCTGTATAAGTAATTTTGGAAGTGCTCTTTTATTTTGATAATTCCTAAATTTAACATTGCAAAATATGTGGCGTCACATTAGGAGGGGGGGGTCGCACAAATGTGACCACCTGTGACAAGGACGGGGGGGGGGGGGGGGGGGGCTCCAAATATCATGAAATTCGTGTGACATAATTTATGGATGGCCCCTAAATGAATTTTTATTTTTAATTTGTCTATTATTTTTTTCATTTAATTTTGTGCCACTTAATTAATTAAGTACATTCGATTTGTTTTTTTAATTTTGTTATTTGGCCCACGTGTTTGTGGTCATTCAATCTATGACTCAAAAGTATTATACGTCTTTTATTGTACTACATATTTATTATAAATTTTAGCATAGAGTGAAAAAAAAGTTGAATCCTTACTAATAACATCGAACCAATTCCTATTTCTGTAGTATACGTTTGGGTTGCGGTAGCCTTATTCTCACTGGCGCCGCAGGTCATTCCGCTGATGAATATTATTTTACCCCTAAATGAAAGCCGTCCATTGGAATTACCTTACTTAGCCGAGTACAATGTGGATACAGTCAAATACTACTGCCCACTTTATCTCCAACAGATCGTTCTTTCGTTTATTTGTATGACCAGTATGGTGGCAGTAGATACCATAGTACTTGTGCTTGTCTTACATCCATGCAGTTTATTTTCCATAATGTCGTGAGTATTTATCATCAGTTTTATTAAAAATTTGTAAAAAATAAATGCAATAATGATGAGCTTGCAAATTTTGTTCTAGACCCTTCAACCCAATTTTTAATGAAAGCCCACTATTATTATTTTACGTTTAACATTAGCTAGGGCTAGTAAATTATTATTATTATTATTATTATTATTATTATTATTATTATTATTATTATTATTATTATTATTATTATTATAGATTAGCTCTTGAATCACTATTTTGATTGATAATTAAAATTTTTAAAGAGAAGATAAATTTAAAATGTGAAAATTTGAATATTGAATAAAAATTAAACTTTATTAAATAATCGACATTGCAACTCTATTACTTTCAGCCACCAGTTAAAAACATTGATACCGAGTGATAATACCCATCAGGACTATATTTTTTTATCCAAAAGCAATGATAAGCCTTATTGGTTCATCTGTAGAATAATTCGTCTTCATCAGCATATTTTAAAGTTAGTATTACAATAAATTAACATTTGTCAGTAAATATTTTCAATTTGAAATTCACGCCATATGTTTCTTAAACGATAACTAATGGGAATCTTAACTAAACGACACCTCGTGGGAACTGAGGGTATTCTCTTAAAGTTACAATTTACTGGGAATCCCCCGCTTATGAACAACACCTTAAGTGGAAGTTATTTCATTTCTTATAGAATTAATATTTATTCTCAGATATGCTGACACTGCGAGAACTCTTCTTTCAAATTTCTACTTCGTTCAGATGTTACTGATTATAATTGTCCTCACTGCTACAGCCTTTCAGGTAATTTTTATTTACACATATAAAAAATGGAATTACTCGATAATAATTTTTCTTCTGTTACACTATTTTTAACAAAATTATATTTTCAATCATGTTGTTTGTTCAAAGGCTATCGCAATTACTGACATGTCTTTCGCGTATTCAGTACGATTCGCTTCTTTTACAATTGGTCAAGTAGTTCATCTGCTATTCAACTGCTTGCCAGGACAAATGCTTATAGATCACAGTCTCTATATACAAACGGCTGTGTATGGTATCAAATAAGTATTAAAAACTCGGTAAAATTACCATAACACATGATTATTATCCCCCAATTCTGATTATAGGTACACCGAAGCATTGTGGTATAAGTTGTCTTTTCGTTCACGAAAACTGTTACAAATAATGATGTTACGCAGCAGGATACCTTGCGAACTGAGTGCCAGCAAATTCTTTATTATGTGCATGCGGAGTTTCAGTGCGGTAAGAATCGATTTCCCAGACGATCAGTAAAAATCAAATCTCCAGTATGGACCCGCATCACCAATGTGTTGTAAATCAAAATTGGACAGTTCCATGTCATCAAATGCATTGACGCGAACATGGCACTTTCACGTATATACAAAATTATTGAAGTTTGCTCTTTAGAACCAAGTTTACTTTGTTACAGGCCCTGAGCACTTCTTTGTCGTACCTAACAACCATCATGTCAGTTTAATCGAAACAGAGGTAACGGCTGGGAGCAGAAATCTGGCTTCTCAAGAAGATGTCGACTCCTTACATAATAGTTGTTTTGTTTTTCATAAATTTGGAATACCTTCAGAACTCAAATTCTTGTATTACCGGACAAACGAAGACTGTCAAGTCGTGAACAAAATGGGCGGTCTCTGGGATTTGTTTATGAGTGTAGAATGTGTTTAAAGTGTAGAATGTAAGATAATAAAAGTCTTTGGGTTTTGTGGTAGAACAAATAGAGAGCAAGATAATTTTTTTATTTAATTATTTTAATCGCGTGCCTTTGCCATGGGTTTACGGTAATGGTGGAAAGGCATCAGTCAGCACATTACAGATTTTGAAGTCCGTGAAATATAACTGAAGAATTTTTACGTATAAAGCTCAAAGTTCAGTGAAGGTCTTTCTCGGAAGGACGCACAGAAACATTTTAACCCTTTGCGTCATGGTGGGACATATATGTCCCACCTATTTTTATCTGTTTAGAGGCAATGTGACGGCGATTGAAAACTATCAGTTTCTCATGGAAAACTTCTATATTATTATGGAAAATTGACTCTTAGTCTCAATTTTTTCAGCTTTTTCAAATGAAAAATCAGTTTTTGGAAACCTTGACGAAAATAATGGACCCGGGGTATCCGCTTTTATGTTTTCGAGGTCGCTGATCACGAATCCGACTTGAAATTTTGAAAATTCAAGATGGCGACCAAAAATTTCAAAGTTCGTCGGATTCGCACAAAATTCTCTATGCGGGGGTTTTCGAGGTCACTGATCGTGTATTATTAGATTCAGGAAACCGAAAATTGCGTGTGGAAGATGCTGGTAGAAAATGCCTTCAACACAAATTTTACGAAACTAGTATAGTCAAGCACCCCAAAAGGAATAGATATCTATCACGTCCGCGCCGTTGTTCCTGGGTAACGCGAAAAGTAGATGCGGTACGTCATCCACCATCTAGAATTTTCAAAATCTGACGTCGGATTCGTGATCCGCGACCTCGAAAACCCCCTTATAGAGAATTTTTCGCGAATACGAAAAACTGTGAAATTTTCGGCCGCCATCTTGAATTTTCAAAATCTGACGTCGGATTCGTGACCCGCGACCTCGAAAACCCCCTTATAGAGAATTTTTCGCGAATCCGAAAAACTGTGAAATTTTCGGCCGCCATCTTGAATTTTTAAAATCTGACGTCGGATTCGTGACCCGCGACCTCGAAAACCCCCTTATAGAGAATTTTTCGCGAATCCGAAAAACTGTGAAATTTTCGGCCGCCATCTTGAATTTTCAAAATCTGACTTCGGATTCGTGATCAGCCACCTCGAAAACCCCGTATACCAGGGATTCATAATGCTTCAATGAAACAAAAAATGTGTGACTCAAAGGGTTAATCGGTAAATCAATTTAATACGTTGAATGCCGTGCCAAACTTACACGATTCGCTACTCACGCCACATGAGATGCAATTGTATACAGGGTTTACAATTGCATAGTTTAGAGTCTAAACTACGACAAGTAGCAAAGTTGGGTGACGGATGCCCTCGAGATTGTATTCTTACTGTTCCAAGTTTACTCTTCAAAGGTCGCTCTTAAACTGAGCCTGAGAAACGAAGCAAAAGAAACACACTGAACTGCGCTTGCGCCGCGACGATAAGAACTATACCCCCATGAATGCTAATATAAGTGTTGCTATTCCGCAAATTGCTCGGAAAGTTACTCACTTCGGAAGACGTTATTATATTTTTGTATATAAGAAAAAAAAGAGCCCATGCTTTCTTTTTCCTTCAACTGATATAATTTCTTACGTTGACTTTACATTGAGAAATCGATTCAAATATACACGATATTGTTGATGCCGGATATAAAAATAAACTTTGGCAAACCAATTTCTTTCAAAAACTCCTTCTGGGCTTTCCATGAAGGTTCTCGGAGACAAATTGTCCTCCGAGTAACTATTAAGTAATTTTCTATACTTTATACCCCCAAGTTGGGCACCAAAGGCGCATGGAGAGACCGAGGGTGCCAGAAAGGAGTGAAATGTCGGAGAAGAAAGACTTTTAAAATCTCAGTCATCGCGTCTCAGAAAACTTTCCCTCTCGAAGAGTAACATGGATATGTTTGACAGTGAATATTTCTCGTTCAATAAAAAACTGTTGCATTGGCTGGGTCTGTGGCCCTGCGACAGCTTCAATGGCGGCAGATATAAGTTTTTGTTATGTACCGGCGTGCTCTCGACAGGAGCGCCGATAATGGTACCCTTTGGCACTATCGCACGTTTTAGTTATAAAACTTAAAAAAATTTTGAAATGTAATTTTACTTATAAAAAAAAAATTAATTTTAGATGGGCTGTTTCATGGCTTCCTGGCCACGGTTTGGTTCTATAGTGAAATGTTTAACTCCAGCAATATATATATTAATGATACTCACAAAGGGTTTTGCCATCACGTTGAATAAATCGAAGGTCTGTTCTTTTCGTGTTTTATCGTGGTCGTAAACTTTTTCAATTGTTTAACGCTTCGCCGTCCGCACGCCTGATCGGGATTCTTTCGTTTGGCGCCGGTACAAATCTTTAGCTACGACACCAATGTGGTGCCACCGGCACTTGCCCTATTTCTTATTTTGCCCCTTTGTTCCTCGTGTTTTTGTTTAATAAATTTTTTTTAATAAATTTTTTTTTTAATAAAACGTTTATTCTTTTGTGATTTTCAAATTTGGCAATATTTTTGTTAATAAAATCGAGTAATTTTATAATAATTTTATTTTCTCGATTTTGAATTTCTCAAATGAAGTAAAATAAAATAATCTGTAATTTATAATAATTTCATAGGTGCATTTAGTTATTTTCAATTTTTTTTTTCAAATTTTTGCAGCTACGAATTATCTACGATTTCGTGTTTACAGATGATGTATTTAATAGAAACCTTGAATAAAGATTGGGAACGAATCGATTCAGAAGCTGAACGAGATCTCATGAAAAAATATGCTGCTCTAGGAAGAACTTTGTCGGTCTCATATTGCAGTAAATCTGCATTTTTATTTGTTACAATTCTTCAGAATATTTGCTTCCACTTTTTGATTATTATTATTATTATTCCACTTAGAACCTGGAATATTGCTAAAATTATAAACTTTGTAATGAAACTTCTCGACTCCAAATATTCTGAAGATCCAACAATGAGTTTTTAATGAATATTAAAAAGAAAATTCAAAAAAAAAGGAATGTTTCATTTACATTGAAAAGATTAATTTAAATTAATTGAGATTTTAATTTTTGCATAATTAAATAATGGGGGTTTCTTTTATTAGCCATGAAATGAATAATAATTATTTAAATAAACTCAAATCAAAATTTGTGTTTAATTAAATTAATTATTAATTTCAAAACTTAAAAAAAAGAAATATTTCATTTACATTAAAAAGATTAATTGAAATTAATCGAAGTTTTAACTTTTGGATAATTAAATAATGGAGGTTTCCTTTATTATACATTTCCAAAATAATTATTAAACACAAATTTTGAATTTGCGTTTAATTTAATTAATTATTATTTTGAAAAGTCATAAAAAATTATTTAAGTATAAATTTCGAAAAAAAATTAACTAATTCATATTTTAAGTTGATCCAAACAAATAGAGAATATCTATTTAAAAAATAATCAAAACTGAAAATAGTTTAGACTTTAGACGTAGATTGTTTACTTCTTTGAAATCAACAAAAAATCAAATCCATTTGATAAATCCATATCCTTCCAGTATACGCTTGGACTTGTGCAGCATTATTTGCGATTATAACACAGTTATCTCCATTAATGGATTTCATTGCGCCACTAAACGAAAGCCGTCCAAAGGAATTACTTTTTGTAACCGAATATAGCATAGATACTGTTAAATACTACTACCCACTTTTCCTCCATCAGTTGGCTCTCTCGTTTTTAGGCACGACCATTGTAATCGCAGTCGATATCACCGTGTTTGTACTAATCTTGCACCCCTGCTCTTTGTTTTCCATAATTTCGTGAGTATTTATATAAAAAATATTAATTTTTTCAAGTATCAAAAATTAAAAACATGTCAAATTGAATTTAGGGTCTCACTTTTTGTATAAACGCATCTTTTTTTTTATAAAATAATTTTTTTACAAAAATACGCAATAATTATAAAATAACGAATAAAATTGTAAAATTACTAGATGCAAAATAAATTTGTAATGAATTTTATAAATAAAAAAATAAAATTAATTTTTCTGTTTATAAAATAATAATAATTATTATATAATAATAGTGATAATAATAATAATAATAATAATAATAATAATAATAATTATTATTATTATTATTTCCTTGCAATCAATGAATTCAAATACAATCAATTTTTTCTTTAATTATGAAATTTTTTTGAATTTCATAAAAAATGAAAATTCAACAAAATCACCCCGGCTCCGTTACTTTCAGCCACCGTTTGAAATGTTTGTTAACGTGCGACGACGTGGACTATATTTTCTTGACGAAATTCAACGACAAGATTTATTGGTTGATTCGCGATTGCATCCAGCTTCATCAGGGTATCATAAAGTCAGCATTATTCGTAACTCTTTTGAAAATTTTGGGAAAACCATCTTGGTCTCTCATTTTTTCGTTAAATATTTATTTTATAAAATATTTGTAAAATTTTTGTTTATTACAAAATATTTTAGAAAAAAAATATTTTAGTGTTCGGCAATTTCAATTGCTAATTTTCAAGCAATTGCACAATTAATTGCATCTCAATATTGGTCTACAAAATATTTCTTTTTTCATTTTTAGGTACACCGACACTGCGAAAGCTTTTCTTTCGACTTGTTACTTCGTTCAAGTGCTGTCGATTATTGTTACCATCAGTGCTACAGTTTATGAGGTAATTATTGCGTTTATATGTGTGTGTTTTATATTTACTATTTTATATAATATATGAATTATTTATATATATTGTATATGTATATACCAGAGTTGCAAAAAATGCATTATTTTAATAATGAATTTTTGTTTTAATTAACAATTAAATTAAAAATATTTAATTAAAAAATATTTCAATTAATAATTTTGTTGTAAATGCATCAAAATAATTGCCTTAATTAATAATTGTTTGTTCAATGAATAATTCAAAAAATTCAATTAATGCATCATTTAAAGAAAATTGCATTTTTTTACGGTTTCATTTTGCATTTTTAATCAATTAATAATTTTAAAAAATTAAATTGATTAGAAAAAATATATATAAATTGTAAGAAGATGAACAAATGATGGAGCAATGTTGCTATGGAGACCAGTTATTATAATGTTTGTTACTTTTTCCATTGATAGTCAGTTTGTGAACGAAAGCTAATAAAGACAGACGTATTTGTAAGAAGTGGTTGTTTTTTCCAAAAGGAGTACGACAATTCAGAAGTGGGATAGATCATAAGTGAAATAAGTTTTCTGAAGTTTTGAAGCACAAAAGAAGTGTTGAGAAAAAGGGAATTTTGGAAATTCCGAGTTAAACACAACGGAGCTTCGGTCGGACTCTGGGAGTCCTTCGTAATTTGTGTTCAAGACGGCATCAAGGAAAGTTTCACTAAAAACCACCCCAAAGAAAAGAGGTCCAGGGAGGCCAAGGAAAACAACCAGACCACGTGTGATAGAGAATAGCGACCAGGAAACAGCACCGAAGAAGGATACGACTAGGAAGATGGCACATGTACACTCACAAACGGATGGAGCAGAGGCTACAATATCTCAGGATAGATTAGAAGAACTTATTAGCGCACTGGATCGCAACCAACTGATGGATGATGTCCCCGTGAGAACGAACCTCGGAAACCGACCTAAGTATTTTAGAGACATGAAAGACGTTTTGCCTATCTTCGATCCTGTAAGTACAAAAATTAATATTGAACAATGGATTAGTAAGATCGAAGAATGCGGCGATTTATATGATTGGGACGATGTTGCTATTCAACATTATGCACTGTCAGCGTTATCAGGAGTCGCGAAAACATGGCGTGACAGTCTTCCTCGTGCGGAAAGAACTTGGTTGGTTTGGAAGGATCTTTTTAGAAAAAATTTTCCATACGAAAAAAGTATGATTTCCTTACGGTTAGACGCGCAAAATTATAAAAAAAAGTCGGGACAAAACATAATTGAATATTTTTACGAAAAATTATCCCGTTGTAATAAAGCAAATATGGGTAAAGGCGAAACGATCGAATGGATAATACATGGTTTAAATAATCCGCGATTTCGTGATTATTTGGGTCCCTTGAAACGATACGAGGAACCAGCTGATCTCTTACCAGATTTACAAACAGGCAGTACTTTCATCAAGGATAGGGATGAATTTAGAAACTTTAGGCATGATGAAGAGAAGTCGGGAAAAAGAATCAAATGTTTCAAATGCGAAGGCGAGGGACATTTTGCAAAAGACTGTAGGAAGCAAAAAGAGAGACGAAACGCCGATTGTTTTAAATGCGGAAAAAGCGGTCATTACGCAAGGGATTGCAAATCAAAATATCAAGAAGAAAAATTCGATAAAAATGACAAGGGAAAACCCTCTGATAATACATTTGGAATGAACAAAGTATTACATGTAAAAGGTAATACGCATCAAAAATACTTTAAAGAAGCATATATAAACGGAAAATTGATCAAAAGCTATATCGATTTAGGAAGTTCAATATCGGCAATAAGAGAACAAAATGTTAATGATCTTGGGTTATCCTATTATGAACAGGAATTACCATCATTTAATGGGTATGGAGGTGGAATAGTTAAACCTCTTGGTATAATGACAGTAAAAATTTGTGTAGAAGGAACTGAAGCGAAAACAACTGTTTATGTGGTACCCAATGATGCACAGATTGTCCCATTGTTATTAGGACATTCTTTCACGGAGCAACCAAACATTCACATACTAAATAGTCCTGGAGAATTTCGAATTTGTTCAGATAAAAACGATCTATTTCAAATTAAGCCAAACGACATAAAGAAAACAAAACTATGGAGCGACAAGGAACAAGTGATTCCAAACAATTTTTTGGGTCATATTACTGTCAAATCAGATATTGAATGTAATGAGCTGTATGTAGAAGGAAATGTACGTGAAAACGGACAAGTTGTTCCTAGATGTCTATTATCGACGAATCAACAAGGCGAGACAATACTACCAGTTCTGAATATAACGGGAAAGGACTTAAAATTTAAGAAAGGAGAAATAATTTCTCGCGGAGAAGTTTGTGAAGAACAAGAAAACGACAGAGAAACCTCCAGAGAAGAAATCACGTTTCAAGAAGTGGATAGTGACTTATGTGAAGAGAAACACGAAGAATTAGTCGAATTTTTAAACAAAAATAAAGATCTTTTCGCTAAAAATTTTAGGGAAATGGGAAAAACTAATCGATTAGAAATGGAGATTAATCTAAATACGGACAAGCCAATTTTTTATAGACCTTATCGATTGTCTTTTCACGAAAGGGAACAAGTTAAAGATTTAATACACGATTTAAAAGAAACCGCAATAATTGAAGATAGTAATTCACCGTATTCTAGTCCAATCATATTAGTTAGAAAACAAAACGGTGAAATTAGAATGTGTGTAGATTATCGAGCATTGAACAAAATCACAATTAAAGATAGATATCCTCTTCCCCTAATAGATGACCAATTAGATCGTATGAAAAGGAAAAAATATTTTACAAGTCTAGATTTGTTTAGCGGGTATTATCAAGTCCCAGTTAGAGAAAAAGATAAAATTAAAACAGCATTTAGCACACCTGATGGGCATTATCAATTTAATAGAATGCCTTTTGGATTGTGTAATGCACCTTCCACATTCCAAAGACTAATTAATACCATTTTAGGAAATTTAAGAAATGATGTTGCAATGGCATACATCGATGATATAATTATACCTTCGAAAACCATTGAAGAAGGATTTGAAAAATTAAATCAAATCTTAGAAATTATAAAAAACGCCGGATTGACCTTAAAGTTAGAAAAATGTCACTTTTTCAAAAACAAAATTGATTACTTGGGTTTTCAAATTTCAGCTGATGGCATTGAACCAAGTATTAAGAAAATATCTAGTATAAAATATTTTCCAAGACCAGACAGTGTAAAATCCGTACGAAGTTTTATAGGATTAGCTAGCTATTTTAGAAGATTTGTAAAAGGATTTGCTGAAATTATAAGACCACTTAGTGATTTATTAGCGAAAAATGCAAATTTTGTTTGGGAAAAGAAACAACAAGATGCTTTTGAACTAATAAAATTAAAATTAACGTCCAAACCAATTCTCGCAATTTATGATCCTACCGCAAAAACAGAGGTGCATACAGATGCAAGTAGTTTAGGTATTGGTGCAGTACTTTTACAGGAACAAGAAAATAAAAAGATGCATGCAATAAACTATTACAGTCGAAAAACATCAAACGAAGAATCACGATATCACTCTTACGAGCTCAAAGCTCTGGCGATTGTTTGTAGTTTAAAAAAATTTAGACACTATTTAATAGGCATTGAATTTGTGATTAGGACAGACTGCAACAGGAGAAAGTAGAAAATTAACTGAAAAATATCGTGGTCCGTATGAGGTTGTTAAAAAATTAAAAAATGATAGATATCTTATACAAGACATCGAAGGAGAACAACAAAGTGAACGTTTTTATAAAGGCATTATCGCTATAGATAGACTCAAAGTGATACCTAAAGGTAGTTACTAATCTAATTCAAAATAATTACATTCTCTAAACTTTACATGTATTAATTCAGTTTGTTTTGTTAAAAAGAAAAAAAAATACTTTATGTATTAAATATCTAATTCTAAAATAAGTTAAACACTTTGCATCGACGAGGACGTCGATAACACAGGATGGCCGAGTTGTAAGAAGATGAACAAATGATGGAGCAATGTTGCTATGGAGACCAGTTATTATAATGTTTGTTACTTTTTCCATTGATAGTCAGTTTGTGAACGAAAGCTAATAAAGACAGACGTATTTGTAAGAAGTGGTTGTTTTTTCCAAAAGGAGTACGACAAAATGAAAAAATTTAATCAATGCATTTTTGAAAAAAATGATTAACTAATACTACTTCAGTTATCAATTTTTTAAAAATTTAATAATTCAGGAAATTATAATTATAAATTTTGTCTAAAATAAACATTGGAAAATTTTTAATTCAAATAATTTGCAACCCTGGTATATATGTGTGTGTGTGTGTTTTTTAATTATTATATTTAGAAACAGAACAGTTAACTCGCGATTATAATCGAAAAAATTCTATCGAATGATAATTTTTCTTTGAATTATTTTATAATAACTTGAATTTTTGTAAGATTTTATAATAATTTTTTTTAATGAATTGTTGTAATAAATCATGCTTTTTGTTCCAAGGTTATAGCAAGTAAGGATATGAGTTTGCCCTACACGATAAGATTCGGTATTTTCGCTGTGTGCCAAGTGTTCAATCTGTTTCTCAATTGTTTGCCTGGACAAATGGTTATGGACCACAGTCTCCAGATCCGCACATCTGTGTATGGAATTAAATATTGAAAGTATTATAAAATTTCCAAAATATCATGATTATTAACCTTTTTTTTCAATCACATATTATTTTTTTTTGGAAAGCAACCGGTTACAACATTTTGGAATCAGAATTAGATAAATTGTATAATTAACCAATTTCTCTCAAATAAAAATAAGATGATTCTATACGGATTCTAAAAGGAAGTAATGCAAAAGCCAAAATTGAAATTGTAACAAATATTGAATTTAGGTTTATTCCTAATTTTTTCTCATAATTATAGATTTTTAATTTTTTAATTTTATTACAATAGATTTTCAATTCTAGAAAGGCAGGGATCAAGATGTAAATGTAGAATTAATAATTGCGAATTGAAATTGCAACAAATATTGAATTTAGGCTTGTTTTAAATTTTTTTCTCAAAATTATGGATTTTTAATTTTTAATTTGATTACAATAGATTTTTAATTTTAGAAAGGCAGGGACCAAGATATAAATATGAAATTAATAATTGCAATTTTTAACCGTGAAATTAATTCAGCAAAAAATGTTTCCTTTTATTTGTACTGTTTTTAGGTACACAGACGCTTTGTGGTACAAAATGTCGTTTCGTTCAAGAAAACTGTTACTAATAATGATGTTACGCAGCTCGATTCCTTGCGAAATGAGTGCTAGCAAATTTTTTTGTATGTGCATGCAAAGTTACAGTTCGGTAAGATAATTTTTTTTTCTACGAGATTTTAATAAAGCAAAATAAAGACTTTGATAATTTCCTAAATATTGCTAGGGTTTTAATAATAATTATTACTATCATTTAAATAATAATTACCATCCATTCTTTAGATTATATAATAATAATAATAATAATAATAATAATAATAATAATAATAATAATAATAATAATAATAATAATAATACAATAATAACAAAGAAAAATTTGGATTGTTACAGGCACTGAGCACTTCCATGTCATACTTGACAGTCATGATGTCAGTTTGATTGGCAACGAGAACGTACAATTAGGACCCAAACCTCTTACCCTGTCAAGAAAACGTTAACTTCCCCCAGCCAAATTTTATTGGCATTATTATTTACTGTTTCAATATCACGCTTTAATTCACCATGTGATGTCATTTACCATCCATTCGCAGATATTACACGATGTAAAATTTATTCAGAATTAAAGGGATGATCTAATGATCCATTTTTAACAATCCGACATGACCGCTGTGTCGTCAAATACAAATAGTCCAAAACCCGCCCAGTTCCTCTAAAATTTCTAGAAACCTCTTTTGGGTTTTAGTTTACCAAGGATTTTCAGCTTTGATTTTCAACTTCCAAACTTTTGGTCCAGATGGGAGATGAGATCTCACTTTTTTGAACCTACACGAGTTTCTTCAGAAAGTGCTAAAGTCCAGGATGGTATGTTCCATTTTTTTTAGTTTTCTGGAGTTCCAATTGGGCTTTCTCCAGGACCAGGATGGAATTATCCATTTTATTTTTTATTTTCTAGAGATCAAAATAGTCTTTCTCCAGGACCAAGATGGAATTATCCATTTCATTTTTTTATTTTCTAGAGAACAAAATAGTCTTTCTCCAGGACCAGGATGGAATGAAAATTAACCATTTTTTTTTAATTCTTTGCAGGTCCAGTTGGTTTCTGTCTATGTCCAACTGGAGCAAGAGGGTCAGGAAAGGGACTGATTCTGGGTTACATACTTACAGTTATGTACCATTTTTGGTTCGGTTGCATGCCGAATTCTTCAAACTCCTGCACACAATCTTACATTCGCTTCAGAGTTTCACGTAGGTGTTAGTGATTCAAATTCGAAGGCACTCTTGATGGAAATTGACAAGGTTTGGGACACAGTGGTGCAGGCAATCTATTTTTAATGGAACGTTTGTTTATCCCAACAATTTACTAGTTGACATTTGAATTTTTAGAACTTAATCCCTTCAGACCTGAATTTTTTTTCCAAGATCACAAAATTATGATTTTTTGTTTTGTTCAACTTATACTTCTGTCAATAAATGGCAGCGCCAAGTGCAGTCATGCGTAGATAAGACGTACATTGGTATGTAGAAACGGTCATTAATGGTGAATCTTAAATTCGCATCAGAGTTTCACGTAGGTGTTAGTGATTCAAATTCAAAGGCACTCTTGATGGAAATTGACAAGGTTTGGGACACAGTGGTGCCAGGGATCTATTTTTAATGGAACGTTTGTTTATTCCAGTAATTGATTAGTTGACATTTGAATTTTCAGAACTTAGTCCCTTCGGACCTGAATTTTTTTCCAAGATCACAAAATTATGGTTTTTGGTTTTGTTCAATTTATATTTCTGTCAATAAATGGCAGCGCCAAGTGTAGTCATGCGTAGATAAGACGTAGATTGGTATGTAGAAACGGTCATTAATGGTGAATCTACTGATTATCCGGAAAAAATTTGTAAGTTAATGAAGTCAACGTGCTCCAGGTCTGAAGGGGCGCTCTAACTACAAGAAGTGGCAAAGTTGGATGAAGGATGGTCACGAGAATGTATTCTTACTGTTCCAAGTTTACTCTTCAAAGGTCGCTCTTGAACTGAGCACAAGAAATGCAGAAACTGGATATACGCTTGCGCCGCTTCTGTAAGAACTATATCCCATAAATGCTAAGTTCTGCAATTCTCCAAATGACTCGGAAAATTATGTACAAACAATATCCACTTCACAAAACGTTATTATTCTTTGTATGTAAGGGTAACCGATGTTTTCTTTTTTTCTTCAACCGATATTGTTTCTTACATTGACTCTACGTTGACGAAATAGATTCAATTGATGGTTTAGCGAAATTGTTGGCACCCGGTACAAGAGTAATCTTTCAAAAACTCGCTCTGAAGGTTCCAAGAGAACAATTTATGGTACCACTAATGCTCCAAGTAACTATTAAGTCATTTTCTGTACTTTATATTCCCTCAAGTTGGGCACTAGACACGTGAAGAGAATGAGGGTGTCAGAAAAGAATGAAATGTTGGAGGAAAAACATTACAAACTCGAGTTACCGCGTGTAAAGAAATCCTCGGTTTGTGTGGACATGTTTGACAGTCGATATTTCCAATTTAATAAAAAACTGTTGCATTGGCTGGGCCTGTGGCCATGCGATACGTTCGCCGGTGGAAGATTCATCTTTGTCGTAATTATGTGCTTGTTTGTAACATCCGCGCCTATAATGGTACTCCTTGAAATTATCAGATTTTTAGAACGAATTCACAAAATTATAAAAGCAATCCTTGAGTGCACTCTTGCTCGTAAAACAAAAAAAATTAAATTGCGTAAATATTTTTTTGTTGCTGTACTTCAGTTTGGCTATTTAGTAGCTGCCTGGCCACGATTAAATGCACTGCTCAGGTTTCTCATTCCTGCTTTATATTTGTTGGTAATGTTTACAAAATCTTTTACAATATTAATGAATAAATCAAAGGTGGGTTTCCATGCTTATTTGGATTTTTATTTAGCATAACTTGTGACAGAGAACGATTCTCTGCCCCAAAAAGTCCCGTAACCCGTGACACGCGGAAACTCGGATCGATAATTAAGGTTAGGTACCGCGGTATATTGACAATTATCGATCCGACCTGGAAGTCCATCTAGTCTGTAAGGTAATAGTTTGTAAGATAACCTATTGCGTTCCGACTCAGTCGGTAAAATGTATTAGAGAACCGGCGCCAGATTCGAAATGGCGTATGATTTAGAATAGTACGATCGATATTGTGTAATCGGACCGATGGCGACATCGGTCGGCCGAAACCCGAAGTGTTAGGTACGGCACGCTGACCCCTCAAAGCAACGACGAATGAAGAGAGCTATGGAGCACGACACTTCCGGGAAGAAAACTCCGAAGTCCAACTCCACGACTGAAGATCCCGGAATCCCGAGGGAACTACTCGATACCCCGAAATTCACGCGGGACAGGAGGCCGAATATTCGGCGAGATCCCAGACAGCCGCATCCGGTTCCTGTGGGAGAGATACGATCCCTCTCGTACCGGGCGAGACTCTCAACGACTCGAGAGGTTCTCGCCAAATCGGAGAAGAAACCGGAAAACGGCAACTTCCACGTCGGATCGGAGAGTAGCTGCACGCTCGATCGCTCTCCGCGATAAATTTTGCCGATTTCTCGGAGACGTTAGCAGAAAAGGGACGTTACGTGAAACTCCCGTGTGCCCGAGAGGTTCGGAGGTTACCCGGATAGACCAGGAGAACGAACCGGGAGATATCGAAGCCCGGACGACCGAGTTTCCGAAGACGACCGGTGTACGGTAAGGGCCACCATCTTCCATATAAAGACGACCGAGTGGGCTCGGCGCTTCCCGTATGCCAACGGGGAGCCCAAAAATCGATTTTGAGCGGGCTCAGCGTGCCCTGGTCGGCAATATTCTTTTATTTGTTATTTTTCTTTTGTTTCTGTTCGAACTGAATATAGTTGCTTCTTTTTTTTATTTATTTATTTTGCGTTTTTCTTTTTGCTTGACCGTGTCGAACCCTCCCCTCTTCCATATACTGGCTCAGCCGGAGCATTTTAGATCCCCGAAATCGTGGTACTTAGTACCTGGCGCCCAGAACCCCCTGAATTCTTTGCATGCAAATTTTTCAGGACCGAGATCAACGGAGATCGGGGTTACGAGACCCCCCTTTATAGTGACGTCGAAAATACCACGTCACAAATTGGCGCCCAACGTGGGGCCCAATACGAAATAGTGCGAAGAGGATTACGCGGAGTGTTTTGAAAAAAATAAATAATAATAATAAATAATAATTCATACATTTCTTTTTCGTCGAAATTTTTCGGGAGTGTGAGTGTAAATTTTCGGCCATTGAGATCGTATCGACCGTTAGATTCATCCGTAGTTAGATCGTTCGAATAGAAGGAAGCCGACCCGAACCGAACGCGACCGAACTTTTCCGAAGTGAACTTAGTCTCGCGAAATCGAAAAGTGACAGGTCGGGAAGAGTAATCGGCCGTCGCTAGGATAATAGTGTACCGATTTTCTTTCGGGTTGCCATCGTAGTGCGCGAGTGATTACTATCTTTCTTTTTCGTTGTTAATAGTCGAAAAATAAAATAGAAAAAGAGAGATATACCCGAGTTCGTGAATAATAATAGTCGAAAATAGGCACCCGAAGGAAGGTGGGATACGTGATTGTCGGGAGTGCTTAGGAGCGTGTACGTAGTTTTTTTTTGTTTATCCGCTGCCTCTCCCTCTTTCATTCGCGGGAATCGAATCGCTCGCGGAACCGAATCGAATTTTCGTTTTTTCTTTTTTTTGAGAACCCGTATCGGCGGGAAAAATAAAATTCTTTTTATTTATTTAAAATTTTTTTTTGAAAATCGAAAAAATGGCACAGGTACCCGATTACGTCGAATCCACCGCGTCCGGCGACGAACTTTTGTCAGGGTACGATGAGGAAGCCCTGCGGCAGGCGTTGCAACGTTTAGGGTTGGATACCGAAGGTACTTTAGTTGAATTAAGATCGAGATTCCTCCAACATAGGCGACGCTTGACCGAAGCGGTAGCGACGGAAGCGGCACTCGCGCCGATGGTGTCGCTAGGCGAATTATCGGAGTTAGATATTAGTCGACAACGTCATCGCGATTTATTGACGCTGTTAGCGGAATACGAGCATCGATTGCTCGGCGGAACCCGTGGTAGGGCGACCGATTTTTGGACAGTTTCCTCCCTAGGGGGTGAGTTTCTTACCGATCCGAATATCGGGACGGGAACGCAAACCCGGACACCGACTACCTCGGTGACTACCGACGTGCTGGTGTCGTTGGCCGTCTCGACGCTAACTACGGTTACAAGCACGACATCTACCGCGAGTACGTCATCCTCGGAGCGGCGAGGAACGGGACGACAACCGACCGTGACGTTTCGGGATCAACACTGGTTACCCCCAGTGACCCTCGCGACCGGGACAACAGTAACGATGAGTACCGGAACAACAATGACGACGACGAGTACGACGGGTCAAGTCACTCCGCTGGGAGCGGAAGCACGGGAGGCATTCCTGGATAGGAACCTTCCTCGAAGCTCGACCCGAATCCAACAGTACCCTCGACAGACGCACGAAGGATTACTCGACTTTCCGACATACTCGGTAGTACCCCGACCGGAAGAAGACGCGTATGTTCGATTTCCCCGGGAATCGGTGAGCATGCGAAACGAAGTGGAAGTTCGCGAGGCCTCGCAGGCACAGCAGGTGCCACTATCGCAATCTTCGCCGCAGGGGTACCGAACGGACTACCGAACGGAAGACCGAACAGAATACCGGACAGATTACCGGACGGATCGAGCCACGACCTGTAGACCGCGGACGGACTTTACGCACGAAAGGACGTCGCGACCGACAGAGGACACCCCGAGGATGCCGAGTATATCTCGAGAGACTTCGGCACTGACCTCCACTGTTAGTCGGTGGCGGATTTCGTACCGCGGTAGGGAAGACGGAAGCGCCGAAGACTTTCTGGAGAAAGTCGAAGATTGGGCAACTTTGGGAGGACTAAGCCTAGACAGTTTGCTTTGCGCCCTCCCCACGATCCTCAAGGGACTACCACTACAGTGGTATCGAGTCCACCGAAATGAATGGGAAACTTGGCGACAATTCCGCCAAGAATTCCTCTCGCGATTTGGTGCTCGAGATCTGCAAAACAGACTCGATGATTTTATTCGTAAGCGGACACAGGGAGAAGACGAGTCAATCGCGGACTTTGTCACGTGTATCGAGGGATGCGTAGCCCGGATGATCCGACCAATTCATCCGGAAGATTTACTCGAAATAGTCCTTCGGAATATACGACCGGCGTACAGGCGGGAACTCAATCCGAACGATATCGGAACATTAGCGGACCTGGTTGATCTCGGAACCGCGAGAGAAATCTTGTGGGCCGATATCAAGCAATTTAAGCCACCTCCGTCGGTGGAGGATTCCCCCCTAGTCGAATTCGCGTATAGGCCGAAAACGAAAAAGTTTAACGATCGAAAAACTTCGAGTAGTGACTTAGCCTCGACGGAAGAGCGCGTCGGGAAAACATTCGAAAAAACGGAAGGAAAACCCACGTATTCGAAGGTGGTAAAGATGCGGAATTCAGACAGGTCGGAGCGAGGTCACCCGATCCAGCAATCAGGAAGCTCCGTTTCCTCTCGGAAGGAGGAAGCTACTCAATCGAACCCATGGAAATGCTGGAATTGTGGCAGCGAGAAGCATTTGTTAAGAGATTGTCCCCAGCCGAAGAAGGAGGGACATTGTTATCGCTGTAGCAATTCCAGAGCCCCTAAGCCGAACTGCCCGAGGTGTTCGGGAAAAGGAAACGGGAAGTAGTCCCGACAGTCCCGGATACTTCCCTCGAAGACAAGAGGACTGACGCGAGCGAACTGATAATTTCGAGTACTTCGGCTGACCCCGTGATGCCATGTGACGAGGTAATCGAAAACCGAAATCCGACAAGACCGTTCATCTACGTTCAGGTCGGCAAACGTATAGTGAAGGCTTTACTGGACACCGGGTCCAGCCGATCCTTTCTTGGCGCCTATGGGTTAAATCCCGGGTTCCGGGAAGGGAGAGAGTTCCGAACGCCGCGAGTAGATCGTATAATTACCGCGAACGGGCAGGAAGAAACGATTAAAGAGGAAACGACTCTTACGATAACCGTCGACGGGTTATATAAAGAATTCGACGTACGAATCATTCCGAGCCTCTCTACCGATATGATCCTCGGAATTGACTTTGTAAACGCGTTCGAAATCGTCATTGATAGCGCGAACGCTCAGTGGATTTCGAAATTAACCCATTAGCGCCCAAATGGACACTCGACGGACGCTTTTTTGAGCGACAGATTTCATTTGTTTATAGGTGTTGAAAAAATTTCGGAAGAACATTTTCTTGTGTAAAATTTTGTCAGCTTTTTGATCCCGTCATTAGTCTTTCGATCGAATGAACGCCCGATTTGTTATAAACAATTAATTGAAAAAAATCATGAAATTTCAAGTCAAATTTTTTTTTCTTTCGACTGTGAAATATGGAAATCGTTCACAACGAACCTTGAAAAGTGAATTTCTAGCGTCCATGATTTCTGAGCTAAAAGATGATGTGATTTTGAATGTTTTAATTATTTTCTAAAGATCCAAAATGGCGGCCTGAAGGAAAAATTCTATCTTAAAACTTGACGATTTCTTTTTTCGAAAACTATAGATCAAATCGAAAAATTCCTAAGAACAAAAAAGTTTTAAAATCACTCAAGGAATATACTCAAATTTTTTCAGAATTTTTTAAGCAATTGTTTTTCTGAAAAATCAAAATTTTGAAAAATTTCATCAAAAAATTCTGAAAAAATTTGAGGGTGTTCTTTGGGTGATTTCAAGACTTTTTTATTCTTGAAAATTTTTTTATTTTATCTACAGTTTTCAAGAAAAAAAGTAATGAAGTTATTCTTCAGAAATGTTTTTGCACGTTTCTTTGCCAGCAAAAGTATTTTTTTAAAATGTATTTTATGTTTTTTTTGTTTTTAAAAAATTTTTTTTGTTGATTTTTATTCAATTTTTTTTTATTTCAATTAATTTTTTTCTTTGAATATCATTATTCAGTCATTTAATGTGAATTACAGATTTATTTATGAAATATAGGAAAACAGTTGGAACAGGAGTACACGTTGCACGTTACACACATTTTTCGAGAGAAAGAGATTTCCTTGAAACTTGCAGCAAAGTATCTGTCCAAAGTTAAAATTCATAAAAGCGTTGTTGTAGTTAAAAAAAATTGAATAAAAATCAACAAAAAAAATTTAAAAAAAACAAAAAAAACAAAATACATTTAAAAAAAATACTTTTGCTGGCAAAGAAACGTGCAAAAACATTTCTGAAGAATAACTTCATTACTTTTTTTCTTGAAAACTGTAGATAAAATAAAAAAATTTTCCAGAATAAAAAAGTCTTGAAATCACCCAAAGAACACCCTCAAATTTTTTCAGAATTTTTTGATGAAATTTTTCAAAATTTTGATTTTTCAGAAAAAAAATTGCTTAAAAAATTCTGAAAAAATTTGAGTATATTCTTTGAGTGATTTTAAAACTTTTTTGTTCTTAGGAATTTTTCGATTTGATCTATAGTTTTCGAGAAAAAATATCGTCAATTTTGAAGATAGAATTTTTCCTTCAGGCCGCCATTTTGGATCTTTAGAAAATAATTAAAACATTCAAAATCACATCATCTTTTAGCTCAGAAATCATGGACGCTAGAAATTCACTTTTCAAGGTTCGTTGTGAACGATTTCCATATTTCACAGTCGAAAGAAAAAAAAATTTGACTTGAAATTTCATGATTTTTTTCAATTAATTGTTTATAACAAATCGGGCGTTCATTCGATCGAAAGACTAATGACGGGATCAAAAAGCTGACAAAATTTTACACAAGAAAATGTTCTTCCGAAATTTTTTCAACACCTATAAACAAATGAAATCTGTCGCTCAAAAAAGCGTCCGTCGAGTGTCCATTTGGGCGCTAATGGGTTAACGGATGTGCCACACGTTTTTGCCGAAGGTACATCGGACGAGTTAACCCCCCGAAACGTTATAGAGTGTTACGGTATAGTCGATTTATCGGAAACCGAAAAAGAACGATTGAAGTCATTCCTCGCGAAGGAAATACCGTCAGTATCCGGTAAAACCGGGAAAACCTCGTTAATCGAACACCGGATCGATACACAAGGAAACGCGCCGATTAAACAGCGGTATTACCTTGTGTCGCCACCGGTAAGGCGAGCCATGTATGACGAGGTCGATCGCATGCTGGGAGAAGGAGTAATAGAGCCTTCCCACAGTGCGTGGTCGACACCGATCGTCATGATCAAAAAACCGAACGGAACCTATCGATTTTGTCTCGATTTCAGGAAGGTGAACGCGATTTCGAAGAAGGATGCGTATCCTCTTCCGTACATGGAAGGGATACTGGACAAATTACGATCGGCAAGGTACATTTCGACACTCGATTTAAGCCAAGCCTTCCATCAAATTCCGTTGGAAGAGTCCAGCAAGGAAGTGACCGCTTTTACGGTACCGGGGAAAGGCCTCTTTCAATTTACTCGAATGCCATACGGTTTATCAGGCGCCCCGGCCACGTTCCAGCGGTTACTTGACCGATTAATCGGTCCCGAAATGGAGCCTTGCGCATTCGCGTACCTCGACGACATAATCGTAGCTACTCCGACCTTCGAAGACCACTTAAAATGGTTGCGAAAAGTACTCGATCGAATACGGGAAGCCGGATTGTCGATAAATCCGGAAAAGTGTGAGTTTTGTCGCGAAGAAGTTAGATATTTAGGTTTCCGAGTAAATCGGAACGGTTTAAATGTAGATCCCGAGAAAATCGAGCCAGTATTGAATTACCCGGCGCCTAAAACGATTACGCAATTGCGCAGATTTTTAGGCATGGCGTCGTGGTATCGCCGATTTTTGCGCGACTTCGCGACAATGTCGACTCCACTTACGAAGTTGCTGAAAAAGAACGTACGATGGCACTGGGGAGACGAACAAAAGGAAGCTTTTGAAAAGCTGAAGTTAGAATTATCGTCTGCCCCAGTTTTATCAACGCCCGATTTCAGTAAACCGTTCGTTCTGCAAACCGACGCGAGTAGTTTCGGGATTGGAGCCGTATTAACGCAAACGATTGACGAGAAGGAACACGTCATTGCGTTTGCCAGCCGAACCCTATCGGATGCCGAAAGAAAGTACTCGGTGACGGAAAAAGAGTGCTTGGCAGTGGTATGGGCGATTCGAAAATACCGGCACTACCTGGAAGGGTATCATTTCACTGTGATAACCGACCATAGTAGTCTTAGATGGTTACACCATCTAAAAAGTCCGGATGGTCGCCTTGCTCGATGGGCTCTCGAACTCCTCGAGTACGACTACCAAGTCGTCCACCGCAAAGGTGCATTACACCACGTACCCGACGCTCTTTCGAGAATGTACGAGGGAGAAATCGGGGAAAACACCGAAATTTCGGTAATCGATGAGAGTTCGGAGGTACCGAAGCCTCCGACCGAATCCGCGAAAATACGATGGTACGATAATCGGTTGGACCATGTAACGAAATACCCCGCGAAAAACGAGGGGTGGAAATCAGAAAACGGTGTGTTGTATCGATACCGACCGAACTCGTTTCTCGATCATCTCGTTCCCGATTTGAATGCGTGGAAAATCGTCGTTCCTCCGCGCATGAGAATAGAAATCTTACGAGAAGTCCACGATGAGCCCCAGGCGGGACATCTCGGCGTCGCGAAGACCTACTTCCGGGCCAGTGAAAATTATTACTGGCCGGGAATGTATCTCGATACCCTCGATTACGTTAGGAAATGCGATACCTGTCAGAGGGGAAAAGTAGAGCAACAAGCACCGAAAGGATTGATGGGCCAACGAAGCATCCATGGCCCATGGAAAGTGGTTGCCGCCGATATCATGGGACCCTTTCCGAAAAGTACGGCAGGATACTCCTATGTCTTGGTGTTTCACGATCTACACACCAAGTGGATAGAGTGTGTACCGTTGCGAGCTGCTAACGCTAAAACCGTCGAGTTAGCTTTTGAGAAACAGGTTTTATACCGATGGGGATGTCCCGACATCTTCCTGTCGGATAACGGCACGGAATTCGCGAATAAACGGTTAATCACGTTTCTTAAAGCTTTCGGTATCCATTTCGCGACGTTGCCAACGTATCACCCGCAGGCTAATCCGGTCGAACGAATGAACCGGGTGTTAAAAACGATGATAGCCTCGTACGTAGGAGGTAATCACAAGCGTTGGGATGAACATCTACATCAGTTTCAGTTCGCTTATAACACCGCGGTTCATAGCACACTGAAAATGAGTCCAGCCTTTCTAAACTTTGGACGACTCCCATCACCGCCAAAATTCGCGAAACGGATAATCGAGGGAAACGTGACCATTCCAGTCCAAGACGCGAAGGACTGGACGGACCGAATGTTGCGCATGTCGGAAATTCACGACTTAACCCTGCAGTATCTCGAGGAAGCCCACGAAAAACAGGCTAAATATTATAATCAGGGAAGGCGCGATGTCCGATTCTCGGTAGGAGACATCGTTTGGAAACGAAATAGGATCTTATCCTCCGCGAGTCAATCGTTTACCGCGAAACTAGCCCCGAAGTACGATGGTCCGTATACCATCTCGAGAGTATTGTCGCGAACAACGTACGAATTACGTAACCAAGATGGCGTAATAATCGGGAAACAGCATATCTCGGATTTAAAACCCGCGCGAATCGACAGTCCCGAAAAATCGCGACGCGAAATACCCGAAGAGAATCCTCCGGAACTAGAAGAAACCGAATCGACGGAACCACAGCCTTCGACGAGTGGAAGCGGACCGAATCCCAAGAGGAAACGCGGAAGACCGCGAAAATTCCCGCGACCACCCGATCGGGTAGATAGAGAACCTACGCTTGATCCTAATCTGCATGATCCTCCCTCTACCCGCCGCTATAATCTTCGACGCCACTAGAGCAAGCTTTAGAGGACCCGAACTTATCGGAGTATAAACGTAAACAACGAAACATAGAAATGGATAGTTTTCCTAATACCATCGTAAGATCCTAAGACCGACTCTACCTTCAGACACGATCAAGTAGGGAAACGTATAACGAGTTAATTTATTCAATTTATTTTACTTTTTTTTAGAATGAATCGACTATTATATGTTGACCATGGCATAATCGAGTCTGCTAATGATGTGAAATTTAGTCTTTCAGACGAACCCGCTCGGACGGTAAGTGGCCCCTTCCGTCCTCCGGACGTTGTCTAAAGGGGGGGGAGTTTGTGACAGAGAACGATTCTCTGCCCCAAAAAGTCCCGTAACCCGTGACACGCGGAAACTCGGATCGATAATTAAGGTTAGGTACCGCGGTATATTGACAATTATCGATCCGACCTGGAAGTCCATCTAGTCTGTAAGGTAATAGTTTGTAAGATAACCTATTGCGTTCCGACTCAGTCGGTAAAATGTATTAGAGAACCGGCGCCAGATTCGAAATGGCGTATGATTTAGAATAGTACGATCGATATTGTGTAATCGGACCGATGGCGACATCGGTCGGCCGAAACCCGAAGTGTTAGGTACGGCACGCTGACCCCTCAAAGCAACGACGAATGAAGAGAGCTATGGAGCACGACACTTCCGGGAAGAAAACTCCGAAGTCCAACTCCACGACTGAAGATCCCGGAATCCCGAGGGAACTACTCGATACCCCGAAATTCACGCGGGACAGGAGGCCGAATATTCGGCGAGATCCCAGACAGCCGCATCCGGTTCCTGTGGGAGAGATACGATCCCTCTCGTACCGGGCGAGACTCTCAACGACTCGAGAGGTTCTCGCCAAATCGGAGAAGAAACCGGAAAACGGCAACTTCCACGTCGGATCGGAGAGTAGCTGCACGCTCGATCGCTCTCCGCGATAAATTTTGCCGATTTCTCGGAGACGTTAGCAGAAAAGGGACGTTACGTGAAACTCCCGTGTGCCCGAGAGGTTCGGAGGTTACCCGGATAGACCAGGAGAACGAACCGGGAGATATCGAAGCCCGGACGACCGAGTTTCCGAAGACGACCGGTGTACGGTAAGGGCCACCATCTTCCATATAAAGACGACCGAGTGGGCTCGGCGCTTCCCGTATGCCAACGGGGAGCCCAAAAATCGATTTTGAGCGGGCTCAGCGTGCCCTGGTCGGCAATATTCTTTTATTTGTTATTTTTCTTTTGTTTCTGTTCGAACTGAATATAGTTGCTTCTTTTTTTTATTTATTTATTTTGCGTTTTTCTTTTTGCTTGACCGTGTCGAACCCTCCCCTCTTCCATATACTGGCTCAGCCGGAGCATTTTAGATCCCCGAAATCGTGGTACTTAGTACCTGGCGCCCAGAACCCCCTGAATTCTTTGCATGCAAATTTTTCAGGACCGAGATCAACGGAGATCGGGGTTACGAGACCCCCCTTTATAGTGACGTCGAAAATACCACGTCACAAACTATATTAATTGTTAATTTCTATGATCCTTCAATTATTTGCAACTAATGGATTTCTTACATTAATAATAATAATAATAATAATAATATGGATTTCTTAGGTTTAATAAAAGTACATGAAATTTTGACAATTACAAAATTCGTGACAATTAAAAAAAAATTAATTTCGTGTTTACAGGTAATTTATTTAATAAAATCCTTGAATAGAGATTGGAGAAAAATCTGTTTGGAAGCAGAAAGGAATCTTCTTAAAAAATATGCCGTTCTAGGAAGGACTTTATCCATCTCGTACAGCAGTAAATCTGCATTTCTTATTTGTTATAATCCTATTATATTATTATAATAAATATTGTGTATCCATATTTGTCTTTTAATCGTACATTAAGGGGAGGTTACCGTCGAGATGCATGAAACATGCGTAAAGTTTTGGAATTTTTTTTACAATACCAAATAAATACTTTTGGATACAGGTTTCAAAGTAATATATTCTTGTATAATTGGAAGTTAAATTTCAATTTTTTTATGAAAAAGGAGTACAAAATGGCGGCTCCAGCTCAGATCAAATAAATAAATGCATGGCGTAGTTTGCTCTGCGCGAGGCGCTTCACAGCCTTGCTAGTTTATCCGAAACAAAAACGGATTTCGAATTATTAAAGTAGAATAAATTTGAGAGGCCTTACCGTTTTTCATTTTCGAAAAATTCCCTGGATAAGAAAATGGCAGCCATTTGAAAAGAAACCGAATTTTTTTGCTGTTTTTTTTGCTTCAATGAACGAAAAAATATGTGTAAATCGATTTTTAACAAAAATCGCTTCGTGATGGCCCCGCAAATTGAATTTCCTTTCAACTGGCGGAGGATTTATGAGAATCGGTTAATCCGTTGAAGCTGTAGAGCGCCCCGCGCTTCAGCTACCTGTTTCCCAGATGGCGTGAGGGACCGTTCCTCCGCTCAGCAAGCTGTAAATTCTAAAATACGTTAGATATGAAAATATCCTTTTACCTACGTGTTCTAAACACTTTAAGGATGCAAATTATGCATATAAAAAAAAATTGAATTTTTCATCGTCATGAACGGTAACCTTCCCTTAAAGGCAGCAAAAGTATTCTAGTTTTATTATTTCAATTTGAAATAGATAATTATTGAAATTTAAAATAGATTTTGTCCGAAATTTTATTATTTTATCTTGTAGAAAAACTATTGGATCCCAAATATCGTAAAAAAATCTGGTTTAAATGGACTCCTGGTGAATATCAATACTGCAAAAGACCAAATTTTCCCCCATTTTATACCAGAAATCCAAATTTTTGTTCTTTCCAGAAGTTCCTTTTTTTCATAGGCTAAGATCGTTTTGGTACCAATAATTGCGTCAAGAAAAAATGAAAAATTCTTCAAGATTCGGAGTATTTGGGGCAAGCGTTTGCAAAATTTTGGATACAAATTAAACCTCAAAAAAAAAATAGATATAAAATAAATAAATAAACCCCTATCTTTCTAGTATACGTTTGGACTTGCACTGGAATATTCGTGCTGATGCCACAAGTACCTCTACTAATGGATCTAATTTCGCCATTGAATGAAAGCCGTCCATTGGAATTAGTATTTTTAGGCGAGTATTCTGTTGATATCAACAAATACTACTATCCGCTTTACATCCAGCAGGTCGTTCTTTCAGTTTTGAGTACAACTATTATAATCGCAATTGATACTACACTATTTGTCCTTCTCTTACATCCTTGTTGCTTATTTTCCATCATTTCGTGAGTACTTATATTAAGGAAATTAATTGATTTTAATTACATTTCTAATTAGTAATGGAAAAAAGTTTATACGAATGAATACTATTAAATTCTGTGTGTATAATAATAATAATAATAATAATAATAATAATAATAACAATAACAATACCAATACCAATACCAATACCAATAACAATAACAATAACAATATTAATATAATACAAATTATACCCAAGAGAAAATGTTAATGGTTATTAATTTAAAAAATGTAATGATTAATTGATCTCTACTCCGGCTCTATCGATTCCAGACACCAGTTGAAAGTTTTGATACCGTACGACAACGAGTATGAAAATTATAATTTTGTATCGAAAGCCAACGACAAGCCTTATTGGTTCATCCGAAGGTCCATTCATCTTCATCAGAATACCCTCGAGTTGGTATTACAATGGAAATTATTATAATATTAAACCTTTTTAGGAACTACTTTCCGTAATACAATATTATTAATAATTATTTGTTGTTTTTTTTCTAACAATTATTAGCAATATAATAAAAAAATAAATTAGTGAATTATAAGTATTTTGTGAGTCTTATCTCGAAATTGGATAATAATTATCTGTGGCGTTTTTTGAAACTGAGCAGAACCTTGCAATCACATTTGCATAAACAATTGCAATTGTTTATATGGGTTACTAAAAACTCATCCTTATTTTTAGGTACATCAATACTGTAAATATTGCCCTTTCGTCTTGTCACTTGGTTCACACATTGGCGATTGTATTATCCGTCAGCTGTACAGCTGTTGAGGTAATATTTTATTTATAACAATAATATAATAAACATAATATACTTATAATAGGAGTTACATGTCTGCACTAAAAAAAAAAGAAATCGCAAAAATAATGAAAATTGCACATTTTCATCCATTTATCAAATTACTAAAAAAAAATCAGGAAGATCAGAAAATATTATATTAAGTCACTATAAAACAAAAAATGTAATATAAAAAAAATATAATGAAATCAATTAACAAAATAGTGAACAACCATAGAAAACTAATAAATAAAAATGTGAAAATGAAAAAATGTTAAAAAAACCCAATAATTAAGTTACTTAAAAACCAAATTATAATCATTAATAAATAATTAATCAATAACCAATAATTAAGCATTTACGTTTGTTATTTTGTGCATTAATATTCTTAAAAAAATGTCTATCTTCCAGAAACATTCTTCTAATTTTTATTATTTATGTATTCTTGTAAATAAATTTTGTAAATGATTTCTCTCAGTGTATGTTACCATTTTAATAAAATATTAATAAAATATTTGTCAAAATGATTATGAATTCGCAATTATTATTAGTATTACTGTAAAAAAAAATTGTCAATTAACAATAGTATTGTTTGTTTAAAGGTTTTACGAATCTCCGATAACAGTATGATTTATACCATAAGATTTGCTGTTTTCATTATTGCCCAAATGATAAATCTGTTCCTAGTTTGTTTGCCTGGACAGATGCTCATGGATCACAGTCTCTATACCCGGGCGGATATGTAAGGAATAAGTATAATATATTAAATATATTATAATTTAAAAATAATTTAGATATAATTTTAATTACAATTTAAATATAATTATAATTAAAATATTAGGTATATTCCAATTATAATTATTTAATTTTCATAAATTATATTAAATACATAATATTTTATTTTTAATATTTCATTCGATGATTTACTAAAGTTAAAAATGTTATAAATTTTGTTTTTCACATTCGTTTGAATGTTATTTGTAGGTACGCAGAAACATTTTGGTATAAGTTGTCCTTTCGTTCGAGAAAATTGTTACACATAATGATGCTACGTAGTTCGATACCTTGCCAAATTAATGCCAGCAAATTTTTTATCATGTGTATGAAGAGTTACAGCTCGGTAAGACTCCGATAAAATAAATTACAAAAAATAGATAAAAAATAATTATCGTGCTTTCTATTTTCCAGAGTATCGACAATAATTCAATTTCATTTGTTACAGGCACTGAAAACTTCCTTGTCGTACTTAACAGTCATGATATCAGTTTAATCGGGACGGAAAATTATAAATAAAAGAAAAAACAAATCCTTGCACTTCTTGAAGAAAAAAAAAATGCCGCTCAAAAAATATTCTACAATTTTTATATATTGAGATGCTTGATGAAAGTTTTTATTGTAAATTGAAATGGAATTTTAAATATAGCAAATATTTAAAACAATATTATTAAAGCTGTCGAATTTTTAGGTTAATTGTTTCTATTTTTACTAGATTTCTTTAATTTTTTTGTAAGTAAATTTGAAATTTTACAATATTTTAGAATTTCTAAATTCGAAATTTTACAATATTTTAGAATTTTAATATGTTCTGTTACAATTTCAACATTTTCTATTGCCTTTTGTAGGAATATTGCTGTTGCAAGAGAACTTCTTCCAATTTATTAAAAATTATTAAAAAATTATTTATAGTTCATTTTTGGAAAATTTAAATTTCAAGGTACCCTTGGTACCAGATAAAATTGAATATTTATTTCAAGCAACTATATCTTCACTGACTGAAAGCCACTTTTGATCTGAGCTCTCAAGAGTCAGAATCGAAGAAACCCGTGCGCCTGCGCCAAGAGTCTATACTTCAATAGCAGCAATTTAGGAAATTACTAGTCTAGAGTTTCAATATTATTTTATGTAAATAAACACAATTGGTGTTTTTCTAAGTTTTCAAACCCCACTTACACAGAATCTGCAAATTTGTGTATAAGAAATTGTAGAATATTGAAACTATAGGACATGAAAAATATTTTTTTGTTCCACAAACTGCGGTCCAATTATTCCTGAAAATTTTTTGCTGCAAACAAACTATTAAAGTGATTTTCTATATTTTGTTCCTTGCATAAAAAGAAAATGTACTTGCATAGAGAGAAAAATAAAAGAAAAAAGTGTTCAAAGGGATTCAGTAGCTTGTTGGACTTCGACCGAGCATGGATATGTTTAATAGTAAATACTTCCATTTGAATAAAAAGATTTTGCGTTCAGTGGGTCTGTGGCCCTACGACACCTTTTTTAGTGGAAGATACATTTTTGTTTTCTTAAATTGTGTGATTTTTGGAGTTATCCCTCTGATGGTATTTTCTGTGATTTTTCTTAGTATTTTTTTGTGATGAGGAAAATATGTGGAATGAAGTTTTCGGGCGATTTGAATTTCAGGGATCGGACAATGCCAATTAGGCAAATTAGATTTTATAAATTAGAGTTTCGAATTTCACTCGATGTGGCAATTTTTGTGGAAATAAATAATTTTAATGTTTCTTCGACATCGATATTTCAGATCGACTCTCTGCGACTTACATGGCGAGTGCCAACTTTGCTGGTGCAAAGTATCCCGCCGACTCTCTGCACTATGGCATTTTTTCTAAAATCCTTCACTTTGTTAACGAACAAATCAAAAGTGCGTTTTTATCATTTAATTACAATTACAATTATGGTAATGGTACGAAATTGCATTTATTGTATTTTAGAAATTTCTGGAGAATTCTCAACATCAACCCAAAGATTTTTCATTAAATAACGGAATAGAAAATTCAATTATCGGAAATAATTAAATCGATGAAGTTCATTAATTATTTATATTACTTATTCCAGAAAATAAAATATATATCAAAATAAAAATTAGAAAAAAATAAAAAATAATAAGTAAAAATTTGAAAATAAATAAAAAAGTAAATTTAAAAACAAAATTTCAAAATAATAATATTATTTAGAAATAATAATTCAATAACTAAGGTCCCAGAATTTTATTTTTTTATTTTTTTTATTACTGCTTAATATTTTGAAAAAAATCAGTTTTACTTATTTGGGAGAAATTGTTATAATGAATCAATAAAAAGAGAGAAAATAATTTTTTATAATTGAATGGGTCACCCATTCAATTAATAATTGTTCTTAAGAAATGGAATTTATAGGCTTGAAAATTCTAATTTTTGTAGTTTAAGAAAAATTGAAAACTTCGAAATTTTCTGACTCTTACTGCTTTTCCAAAACTCATTAATCGAAGTCGAATAGGGTTAGATAAAATTTTGTTGCTTGGTAAAAATAAATTTCAAAATGTATCGAATAAAATTAATCAATCTATCGATTATTTTTTTCTTTACTTTTTCTTTTTATACAAATTTATGTGATTAAAGACCATCCTTCCAAATTATTTGTATTCGATTGAATTTGAATTTTGACTCAAGTTGAATTATTAATTTCTACAAATCTGAATTTTTTAAAAATCTAAAATAATTATTTTGAAAATAACAAATTCCAAGGGAAAATTTTATTAAATTTGATTTTCTTTTAAAGTATGATAACATTATTTCGAATTCATGTTTGCAGGTGACATATTTGATAGAATCTATAAGTAGAGACTGGAACAAATTCCACTTAAAGCCAGAACGCGAGATTTTGGAAAAATACGCTATTTTCACTAGAACTGCAACTATCCGATATTTCAGTAAATTTTCATTTTAAATTTTATGCATTTTTTATTTTATACATTTCATATTTTCATACAATTTTTCCCTGGCAATAAACATCCCTGAGAAAATTCCGAAAAATTCAGAGAAACCTCGGAGAAGTTTTAAAATAATTTCAGAAATTTTCTAAGAACAATTCCAATTTTTCCAGCCTACGTTTGGACTTCGGCGATAATATTTGTAACAGTACCGCAGTCGACTCGGCTGCTGGATGTAATTTTACCATTAAATGAAAGCCGTCCGTTGGAATTAATTTTTGTGTTCGAATATCGTATAGATCCTGAGGAATATTACTTGCCACTTTATATACAACAAGTAATGGTTTCACTTTCATGTATATCAGTTGTGGCTGCAGTAGATACTATCATAGCTGTGCTTATTTTTCACCAATGTTGCTTGCTTTCAATCGTTTCGTGAGTATTTTATTTTACATTAATTAATTAATTTATGAGATTAGATTTTCAGCAATTTAGAATTTTTATCTTTTTTTTTTATTTTCTGGAGAAAATAAAATATATATCAAAATAAAATTTAGAAATGAATCAAAAATAATAAATAAAAATTTGAAAATCAATTTAAAGATAAAATTAAAAATCAAAATTAGAAATAATAATATTATAATAATATTATTATAATAATATTGTTATAATTTTATTATTTCTAAATTTTATTTAAAAATTTATTTTTTCATTATTTAAAAATTTATTTTTTCATTATTTCAAAATATTATAATAATTCAATAATTAAGATTCCAGGATTTAAATTTTGTTTTTTTCTTTATAACTGCTTAATATTTTGAAAAAATTCTGTTTCATTTAATTTTTCTATATTTTTGGTTACAAATAAAAATCGCAGTTACAGTTAATATTAAAATTATATAATAGTTATTAATTAATTCGCAACTCGGTGAATGCAATTTCAGAAGTCAGTTGAAAGCAGCAACTGCCTATCATGGTCCTGATAAGGACTACACTTTTGCAGCAAAACACAATGATAAGCCATATTGGCTCATTCGTGAATCTATCATTTTTCATCAGCATACTTTGAAGTCGGTATTAAATATAAGAATGTGATTTTTGGAAAATTCCAGTAAATACGTCATTTTCAGAAAATTATTCCTGTAGAACCAAAATTTCATTTTCATAATATTAATATAATTTTAATTAATATCAATTTCGAGGTAAATTATATGAATCCAAAAAAAAAAATCACAAAAATGACTAAAAATAAAATTGCCATTAACTATAAACTTTTCTGTTACTTTTTGGAAATACATTATTTCATAAATTATACAGGAATATAATTTTTGGAAAATTCCAGTAAATTATGTTAATTTCAGGAAATTGTTCCTGTAGAAAAAATTTCATTTTCATAATATCAATGATAAAATTAAAAATAAAATAATAATAATAAAATTTAACAATGTTTTAGACTTTCAATATTTTCTCATTCTTTTTTCAGAGATATTGCTGTTGCAAGGGAACTTCTTTCAACCTATTACTTCCTACATATATTAGGAAACATATTAGCCCTAAGCTCCACAGCTGCCGAGGTAACAATTACACGTTTAATAAATATATTTAAATAATTCAATATCTTAATATTATTTTAAATTGCAAATATGCAATTTATTATATTGCAAATATATTCCTGTGTTAAACAAATGAATTATTTTCTGTTTCAAGACTTTAGGAAGGCCTCATATGAATTTTACATATACGATAAGATTCACAATTTACTCGATCGGTCAAATGATTCATCTGTTCTTCAATTGTTTGCCAGGACAGATGCTTATAGACCACAGTCTTTATATCAGGACAGCTGTGTATGGAAATAAGTATTAAAATATGAAAAATAATTATTTATAATAAATACTTTCTCCCAAATTCGAAATTTGTTCGACATTTCGATGTCGGTTGAGTACAAAGTCTTGGATTCGCAATGATTTTTCGTCTAAATTCAGATAAAAAAGAATTTAATTAGTTTTGATCTAAATAAATAATATATACTAATATAATAAATTCAGATAATTCATTTAATTAAATATTATTAAAGTTGATTTGGGAATTGTTACAACAATCAAGAATCGCAGAAAAGAAATTTGAAAGTTAGCTCGACTCTGACTTTGAAAACTCGCAAAATACTTTAAAATTATTGTAAAATGTTTTAATTAATTCTAAAAATAAATAAATATATGTTTTTCTTAATTTAAACTTTCTTCGTAGGTACACAGATGCCTTGTGGTATAAATTGTCGTTCCGTTCGAGAAAATTGTTACAAATAATGATGTTACGCTGTTCGACACCGAGTGAAATAACCGCTGGCAAATTTTTCATCATATGCATGCAAACTTATGGTGCGGTGAGGTTCAATTATCAATTAATTAACAGGAAAATAATGAATAATTATTAAATAAATAACAAATATTCAATTATTAACAAGGGACACAAATATTCTCAAAATTCTTCTACTTTAATTCCAATATCCAAGGTTTTCTATTTTTAACATATTTCCCTTCAAATTGCAAAATAAATTAGGAATTACTTGGGCCATTAAACATTTCATTAAATTAATTTGTTGCATCAAAGAAAAAAAATATATATATTTTCTACATTAATAATAATAATAATAATAATAACAATAATCATATTTTAATATAATACATTGATATAAAGTATTTTAATATTTATTTAATATTTAAGAGGGAGGGAGGGGGGGGATTCAAATGAATTTATGTTAATTATATATAATAATAATATTATAATTAAATCTTTTGTTACAGGCAGTGAGGACTTCTATTTCGTACATAACAGTGATGATGTCAATTTAATTGCTGTTTCAACTGCAACTTGATGCAAAAATTTGGTTTCTCGGGGAAAAGTTGTATCCTGGTGGTTGTTGTTGTTATTATTATTATTATTATTATTATTATTATTATTATTATTATAATATTCATTGTTGTTGTTACTACCAATGAATTTCAAATATGAATGGCTCTTTTCACTGTTAACATATACATCCTTGCATACACATAATAAAAACAGAATTTTAATTTTAATAACATTTCATTTAAATAACATTTTGTCGGCAATTGAAATATATATTTTCATAATAAAATAAATTAACATGATTCGTATCTATTTTTTAACTTTGAAATAATTTAATACATATATTATCTCCTTTTTTGTATAAAATGCATTTTATTATTGAGAGGGAAATTTTCTCGGAAAACAAAAATGTCTAGTGAAAATGGTAATTCTAGGGAATTTCTCTAGGATTTTCCATTTTTCAAAAACTTTTTCAGTAAAAATTTGTTGAATGTAGGCGTTCCGTTTATATTTTATAAAATTGCAAATTAAAAATTTTGAATTTACCCTCCGTTACTAGATTTGGGGAATGCTCCCGCCATTTTAGTTACTAGAACTTGTCGCAGCCATGAGAACGTGGCAATAGTTGTTTTCCAGCGGGAAATTTTGAAGATCAGACGAGTCATTAAAAATTGCAAATATTTATATTGCAATTATAAATAAATATATCAATATAAAATTATGATATATTTATATAAATATATCAGCGTTTATCGTTTTCGATCAACCCTGATATATATTTAATTAATATAAAAATGAGAGAATTTGGAAAAAAATTAATATTGTAAATAATTGTTTTTATCATCTAAACATTTTAGTTATTTTTTTTATAAAAGTTCGTTTGAGTTCCAAACAAATAATATAAGATTTTATAATAAAAGTAATATACATTATCACTTATATTATTATTTATACTATTATTTACATTATTATATTTATTTGAAAAATTTAGTCAATGCCTCTAAGCTGCAAATGGATTAAACTGAGGGGTTCTATAATTTATTCTTCCATTAATATGATTATTTCATTATTATTATGATTATAATAGGGCAGTATACCTTTTAGGTTTATAATTTAAATAATTGTAATTTAATATATTTAAATAAATATATATTTCTACCTATACATTTAATTACAATTATTTAAATTATTAAATAAATTATAATTATAATTGTTTAAATTATTTTTAAAATCTACAATTTCCAGCCTTGGCTTCAATAATTATTATCTATATAAATCTAAGCCTTATATTATTATTATTATTATTATTATTACTACTACTATTGTTATTATGTATATTTTTATTATTATTATATGTTATATAAATTATTTATATAAATATGTTATATAAATAAAGTTATTTATATAAATCTAAGCCTTATATTATTATTATTATTATTATTACTACTACTATTGTTATTATGTATATTTTTATTATTATTATATGTTAACGTATTTTATTATTCCATTATAATTTCTCATTTCTTCTATTTTTTCTTCCCCCTTTTTAATTTATTTAACCAAATTTACTGAAAGGTGCCAATATATTGCCTCCTTAAAATAAAAATATTTCTAAACTAAATCCATCAGAAAACAAACATATTATTACACATATGTACCAACAACTATCGGGACTCCTTCTTTCTCATAATCCTATAAAGATAAAACCTACGCTAATGCGAACAAAGAGGATTTTCAAACAATCAATAATACAATACCTTTGGACATTAGAAACATGAGAATGTCACGCTTAAAGGGAACAACAACTCTAACTGACGGTAACGGTACCTCCCAATTTAAAACAAAAGGGAGGAGGGCCATTTTGATTAGGTGCCATTTATTTTCTGATCATTTTATATTCGTTAGGTACCAATTAACTCTCATTTCGGTCAGAAAATGGAAGGGCCCATTGGAAGTGCCATTTTGTTTAGTTGCCATTTATTTTATGACCATTTTTTATTCATTAGGTGGCATTAACTATCATTTTGGTCAGAAAATGGAATGGCTCATTGGAAGTGCCATTTCGATTAGTTGTCATTTATTTTCTGACCATTTTCTATTCATTAGGTACCAATTAACTCTCATTTTGGTCAGAAAATGGAATGGCCCATTGGAAGTGCCATTTTGTTTAGGTGCCATTTATTTTCTGACCAATTTCTATTCGTTAGATGACAACTCTCACTTTGGTCAGAAAATGGGATGGCCCATTGGAAGTGCCATTTTGTTTTTTGTTAGGTGCCACTTATTTTGGACCTTTTTCTATTTGTTAGGTACCATTATAATTTCCATCGGATTCAAAAATTTTTTTTAGTTTGTTCCCAAAATAGTCGAGATTGTAGAGGGCGTGTATACACGCTCTGAATAATTACTACATATCTTGGACTCGACTTCAATGTCCAGGCTGACCCTCGTTTCAGCATGAATTCACGCATCAGCGATTTCGATGCGTAATTCATTCAAACAATATATGATAATTACTACAAGCGTAAACAATTACGAAATTCCATCGTCCCCCCTTTCCTTGCATTAATCAAACCAGAGGAAGTAGTATACGTACCCGTAAAATCCCGCGAGAGTGGTGGTGAAAGGGAAGCGCGTGTTTGCGGTGCATGAACCAAATGCCAACGCGAGTTCGTGAACTAAACCCCGGGGGCGCTGCGACAGCCTGAAAAGTGAGATTCAAGCAATGAATTATGCGTTACACTCTTTTTACACTGGAAGTGCATCGTCTATCCTGGGATTCGTAATCCAAGAGAGAGAGAGAGAGGATAGATAAGTACCATAGTCTACCCTTTCTAGAGAGTTCCCATTGGCTGGTTTGAGAAAATGGCCATCTAGAATCTTTTCTACAAACATCAGACTGCAGCTCCAACACTTTCACTGAAATATAAAAAAAAATAGAATATTTGAGGAAATGTAACAAAGAAATGATGATAAAATTTAATTTTAATTATTAAAAATTAAATTATTGGTCATTATTTTTTTTTCAATATTTTTTTATCGGTATATCTTTTTTTATTGGTTTAGCTCCTCAATTCTCAAAAGCAATTAATTTTTACTGAATTTCGATGTGTCCCAATTGTTGACCACTTAAAGTGTGGACACTCACTGTTTCCCACAATAGTATTTATAGTGAATATTAATTTCCCATGACGATCCTATTTTCTCTGAAAATTTAATAACACCCTTTGAGTGTCTTTAACCGCCAAATCCGTCAAAGAAAAAAAAAACAAGTTTCAGACAATTTCGACTGTCCCAATCTCTGGCCACTCAAACTACCACTATTCAATAATTCTTTGGATGTTTATACACAACGATTAACTACTTTTATCCAATTTCGCCGTGTTCCAACGGTTGGATATTCAAAATGGCGCTACCCAAAAACTCCATCAATGTTCATAAACAACAATTAACTACTTGTCCCCAATTTCGACTTGTCCCAAACGTTGGCCATTCAAACTATCGCTACCCAAAGACTCCCTTAATGATTCTAAGCAACAATGAATTACTTCGACTCAATTTCACCGTGTCACAACCGTTGGAATATTCAAATTGGCGCCACCCAATGCCTCCATTAATGTTTCTACTTAACCATTAAAACTTTTCCCCAACTTCGACTTGTTCCAATCGTTTGCCATTCAAACTACCGCTACCCGAAGATTTCCTTAATGATTATAAACAATAATTAACTACTTTTATTCAATTTCACCTTGTCACAATCGTTGAAATATTCAAATTGGCGCCACCTAATGCCTCCATTAATGTTTCTACGCAATCATTCAAACTTTTACACAATTTCGACTTGTCCCAACCGTTGGCCATTCAAACCACCACTACCTAACAACTCTCTCAGTGTTTATACACAATAATTAACTACTTTTACTCAATTTCGCCATGTCACAACCGTTGAAATATTCAATTGGTGCCACCCAATGCCTCCATTAATGTTTCTACGCGATCATCAAAACTTTTCCTCAACTTCGACTTGTCCCAACCGTTGGCCATTCAAACTTCCGCTACCCAAAGACTCCCTTAATGATTATAAACAACAATTAACTACTTTTATTTAATGTTACCTTGTCACAACCGTTGAAATATTCAAATTGGCGCCACCCAAAGCCTCCATTAATGTTTCTACGCGATCATTAAAACTTTTACACAACTTCGACTTGTCCCAACCGTTGGGCATTCAAACCACGGCTACTCGAAGACCCCCTCGATGTTTATCCACAACAATGGTCTCTCCCGAGCACCGACCGAGCCGATGTTTTCGGTTCGAGTAATACACCGCCATAGTACTTGTCCTCCATCTCTGTCTTCCCATGGTAGCCGGTCGTAGCGAGCGTTCCACTACGATGTGCGATGTATAACACGGACTTGGGGCCGTTCGACGATAGAACGATAGAAACGGTCGGTGGTTGCGCGCATAGTGGCAGATAGAAACAAGTATTTCCTTTTTTTTCGTCCCGAAAACCTACGTTTCCGGGGACCTGGCTCGATCCATCGAGTTGCGGAGCCCTCGGCGGCCGGAGTGTCGGTGATTTGCCCCAAGAGTGTGTCGGTGCCCCCGAAAATGTCGTGATTCGTGCGATAGGCGTTGTTATAATGTCATTTCGAGAGTTTCTCTCGGCTTAGCTCTGCGCTTCGCTGGTTTTTGTCCGTCCAATTTCAACAGAAAAAAAAGAAATTTTTTTGATTTTGTTTTTACATTTTTTTTCTTTTTTTTTTCGAAAAAAACAGGAAATGGTAATTCCTCGGGAGGACTTTATCACGGGACCCAGAGCAGGTCGTTATAATCATTATTATCAACAACACCTGTAATATCTGCATTTACACCTCGGAGTTTCCGCTCGAAAGTAAACCGTGAATCATTTTTACCTTATATATGTGGATGTGTGTTTATATATATGTGGATATATGTGTGTGTGTATATAAATGTATATAAACTGACGGGAATTATATGGAGTCGTTGAATACTAATGAATTATAATAATATTAATTTTAATCGAAATTAAATCATGTGAATTGTGATTGTTATTAATAATAATATTTGTTAATATTTTCAACTTTTGTAAGACTCATATTTAACGAAATTCATAGAAACTCTAGAAAAGTCTAGTAACTAAATTCGAGTGACTAAATTTAAATTAATAAAATTTTATATGGTTCCTAGGGATTTTTTTATATTTAACGAATTCCTAGTGAATTCTAGAGAGCCCTAGTAATTGTGAATTTTCTATGGTTTCTAGGGTTCGGTTTATATTTAACAGAATTCGTGGTAAACTCTAGGAAAGTCTAGTAACTAAATTCTAGTGACTAAATTTAAATTAACAAAATTATATATGTTGGTTCCTAGTGGTTTTTTTTAAATTTACCGAAATTCCTAGTGAATTCTAGAGAGCCCTAGTAATAGAATTTTTTATGGTTTCTGGAGTTCGGTTTATATTTAACAGAATTCCTAGTAAATTCTAGAGAATCCTAGTAACTAAATGTTTTAGGGTTTGGTTCATATTTAACAGAATTCCTAGTAAATTCTAGAGAATCCTAGTAACTAAATTTTTTATGGTTCCTACGGTTTGGTTCATAACTGACGGAATTCGGGGTAAACTCTAGAAAAGTCTGGTAACTAAATTCTAGTAACAAAATTCAAATTAACTAAATTCGATACAGTTCCTAGGGAATCTCTCATTATTTAAAAAAATTTCTAGTGACCTCTAGACATTCCTAGTAATTTAATTTTATATGGTTCCTTGAAAATGGCTCATATTTAACAAAATTCCTAGTAATTTGTAGAAAACCCTAGAAATTAAATCTTATATGGTTCTTAGGGTATTGCTCATAATTAAGAAAATTTCTAGCAAACCAAAAAATCTCTAGTAACTAAATTTTGTATGGATTCTAGCGTTTTGCTCATTTAAGAAAATTCCTAGTAAATTTTAGAGAACCCTAGTAACTAAATTCTAGTAACAAAATTTAAATTAACTAAATTCAAATTAACTAAATTCGATATGGTTCCTACGGAATCGCTCATTATTTTAAAAAATTTGTAGTGACCTCTAGACATTCCTAGTAATTTAATTTCATACGGTTCCTTGAAAGTGGCTCATATTCAAGAAAATTCTTAGTAACTAAATTTTTTATGGGTCCTAGGGTTTTGCTAATATTTAACAAAGTTCATAGTAAATTTTAGAGAACCCTAGCAACTAAATTCTAGTAACAAAATTCGATTTAATTAAATTCGATATGGTGCCTAGGGTATTGGGTACATTTAGAAAAATTCCTAGTGAACTCTAGAAAACCCTAGCAATTAAAATAAATTTTAAAAGTTATTATAGAAAATATAAAAGAAATTAGAGTTTAAAAAATTCTATATTTTTAAAATTCCCAACTGCAAAAAAATTAATACAGCGGATTTACAACAAAACATATTTCATTTATAGTTTATTCATATATTTTTTATAAATATTCGTATTTTCGATATCGATCGCTCACATTTTCCGAGAAATACATTCGTTGGATCGAAACTCTTGAAAATAAAAAGAAACAGAATTTAGAACCTATAATTGTAGTTCGAGCCCCAAATGAGGCATAATAAATTATCCGCTTTAAGGAAACGGTAACAAAAAATGGGGAAGGGATAAGTACGGAACACTTAGTCGCAATACAAATGGTAATCCTCGGCTGCGCTGCTTCATTATTTAATTAATGTTGACACAGATTCAGAAAAATTTGTTACCCACGACTGTGTCTATGTCAAACCTCTTTTTGTTGCTTCGATTCCTCCGTGGACTGTTTTTATAAATAATGAAAAATTTACTTGACTTTTTTCTTCTCAAATTTCAATTTCGAGTCGAACCGACGACCCATTTTATTGTAAACCCACTGTAGAAAAAATTTTATTATTTTATTTTTATTTTCATTTTATTGAAAATTGTATTTTTATTAATATAAATAACATATATCTTGTATAAAAATGTCATGCGATTATAGTATCTTCTATTTTTAATTTTTCAATATAATAATTAATAAAATATCATTTTTTAATTCTCACCTATTTTTAATTTTCAACAAATTTTTGTTATCTCTTATTATTGTTCATTAATTTTACATTTTTCATTTCAGGTACAAAAACCTATCCAAAGTAGAAATGTTCGCTAAGAAGAAAAAGAAACCGCAAATATCGACTCCGACTAATTTCGAACACAGAGTACACACCGGTTTCGACAAAAGGGAAGGCAAATTCGTCGGACTTCCCTTGCAATGGGCCTCGATTGTGGGAAACAATCAAATTTTGAAATCGACCAACCGTCCCTTGCCTCTAGTGGACCCGAGCGAGATAACACCGACTGAAATACTAGACCTCAAAACCATCGTTCGAGGACACGATCCTCGAATGGGTCGACTGAACTCAACCGACAAAAATTTGGAAAATGGTTTGCCAAAAACGAGTACGGTCGCGAGGTCGAATTCCTTGCGATCTTCGAGTCCGCCGAGACTTCGTCGAGATTACAGGTTCGCTGGTTTTGAAAAATTTTTTATTTTTTTAATTTATAAAATTTACTTTTTATAATTTATAAAATAAACAACGGCATTATTTTTTGTTTCTATTCAAATAGAAAATAATTATTGATGTTGCTAATTTTTCATAATTGTTTTATTATTTATTAAAAATTTATATTTATTAATTTTTTAAATTATTAATTAACATTTTTTATTATTCTAAGGAATAAAAAACACAAAATAATTAATATAAAATAAAATAAAAATAAAAGTTATATTACAATTATAAAATCATATAAATTAATATAAAAATTGGCAACTTTTCAGTGTAAAAAAAAACAAAAATAAAAAAAACTATTATTATCTGTTTTATAATTTATAAAATAAAAAATGGCATTATTTTTTATTTGAAAATCAACCTTCAGTAAAATAAAAAGTTGCTGATATTTTATGCAACATTTTTTCCAGAACAAATGAGCGTTCTACATAATTGTTTTTCGTTTGAAAGCTGAACAATAGAGTTTCATCATTTTTTGTTTTTTCTTTTTTTTTTGTAAACGTAAACACTAAGAAAAGTCCATTTGTTTTTTTCTGTCATGAAAACAACGAAAATTGGAAAAACTGAATTGATTCCGTTGAATTATTGCTCAACTCATTATTTGTTTACAGTTTAATATATATTTAAACAACAAATCCTGAATTATGGTTGGTGAATTTTTAATGTAATCAATATTTCAGCCGATAACCAATAATACCTATTAAATTTCATAATTCCTCGATTGTTGAAATGTAATTAAAACTAATTTTTTTGATATTTTTAATTATTAATTAACACTTGGAAATTTATTTATTTACAGTGGTTAATTTATTAATTATCATTTTTTATTAATCCGAAAATAATTAATATAAAATAATTTGATAATTTAATCATTCAAATTAATATTGAATCCCATTTTATTTTGTTAATTTACAATAATTCTAAATTTTGGATTTTCAGTGTCAAATATTTTTTTGTTAAAAAAAATAAAACTCGAATCCTTGCGAGTCTCGATATCATATAAATTCATTAATTCCAGTAGTCGATTGATAATTTTAAAAAAAAAGATTACTTTTTATCGCTTCGGTTTATAAATTTTGAAAATAATTTATTTCTGTTATTCAATTTTCTCCAAAAAAAATTCAATAATCCTAATTTTAACATTAAAAATTTTAAATATGAGACATTTTGAAATAAATAAATAAATAAATAAATGGAGTCCCAAAATTAAGTAAACAAATTATACAAAAAATAATCCTAAATATCACTCGATCTTCGAAAATTAATTTTGAAAATTGATTCCGATACGTTCGGTTCCTCGAATTTCACACAATTCCAAAAAAATCTGCATTATTCCACCTGATTTATTTTTTGAAAATGATTTTTGCAACAGGAATAACAGCAATTTGCCACCATCAGTGCCAGAAGGACAAGAGATGTCTTCGAGTCCTGCTCAAATGCAACAACAACCGTATGCGAACTATGCGAAACCACTCGGTTACCCCGACAAGGTGCGACAGAACACACCGAACATGCCATCGGTCATGGCGAGCAACTCCAGCATGCAGAGTATAATACCAAACTTACAGAATCTTAATCCAAATATGCAATCTTCGCCGAACATGCCTGGTCAGTCTCCGGCTAACTTATCGCTCAACTTTCAAAATCTCAGTCCGATTCCAAATGTACCGAGTTCGCATTCGACCACACCGAGTGCCCAACAAATCTCCGAGCAAGATTTCCAGCGAGTCAATCCGACCGTGGCGAACGTTTCGGGCCAGTACAATGGAAATATTCAAGTAAGCCTTCTCCGATGCAAAAATATCACTGTTCGTTAGTTCCAGTGCAAGCGAAGAGTACATTTGTTTGATAGAATTCGAAGAATGGACAAACAAATTATTGTAATTAATTGGTTTTGGTTTTTTTCCTTTTTTTTTTATTAATATAAAAATAATTGATAAAAATGAATAAATGTGATATATAAAAATTAGAATTTACAATATGTGTGATATATATGTTATAAATTTCTACAATTTCAGTTTGTAAATTTTCCATTTTAAATTTTCGATTTGTAAATATTCAAGAGTTGGAACTAAAAAATCCCAATTCCAAGTTTGGTATAATATTAAAATTTTTGAATTCTCGTTGGAAATTCAAGTTTTGGAGATTTTTTATTAAAAATTCCATTACAAAATTTTAATTTCTTATAATTCTATGTTGAAACAAAATTGCAATTTTGAATTTCCAAAAAATTCCAAATTTCTACATATATTTTAAAAAATTCTGCATTATACATTTCATCGCATAATTTTTAAATTCTTGTTGAAAATTCAAGATTTGAAGATTCTTTATTAAAAATTCCATTAACAATTTTTAATTTCTTATAATTCTATGTTGAAATAAAATTCTAATTTTGAATTTCCAAAACATTCCAAATTTCTACATATATTATAAATTTGAGTAAAATGGGGTTAAATAATTAAATTAAGAAAATTTGAAAATTCTAAAAATTCAATATTGAAATAAAATTCGAATTTGAAATTTCCAAAAAATTCCATATTTCTACACAAATTATAAATTCTAATAAAATGGAGTCGAATAATTAAATTAAGAATATTTCGAAATTCTTTTTGAAAATTTTATATTTTAAATTTATAAAATTTCCGTGTTAAAATAAAATTCCAATTTCGAATTTCCAAAAAATTCTCAATTTTAAATATTTGAAATTTGAAATTTCAAAACTAGCAATTTTATTGAAAAATTTAAAATTTATAAAAATTCAATATTGAAATAATATTGCAATTTTAAATCTCCAGAAAAAATTCCAAATTTCTACAGAAATTATAAATTCTAATAAAACGGAGTCGAATAACTACATTAAGCAAAATTTCGAAAATATTGTTGAAAATTGAGATTTTGAAGATTCCGTATTTCAAATTCCATAGAAAAAATTTCTTATTTATAAAATTACAATGTTAAAATCAAATTCGAATTTAAAATTTCCAAAAAATTCCCAATTTTGAATTTTTGCAAATTTCAAAGTTTCCAATGAAATTTTCAGTACAGAGTCTTCGAATTTCGAATTTTTCACGAAAATCTTAGAATTTTCTATTTTCACTGGGATTCTTAGTCATTAAAAATTTAAAATTTAAATAAAACTCCAATTTTAAATTTTCAAAAAATCCATATTTCTACATAAATATTATAAATTCCAATAAAATGTAGTCGAATAACTAAATTAATTAAAGAAAATTTTAAATCCTTTTTGAAAATTACAATTTTCATGATTTCGTGGCAGAAATTTCATCGAAAAGACTAAAATTTCTGAAAATTCAATATTGATGTAAAAGAAAAAAAAATCTATTATTTAACTTCTGCATTTAATTATCAAACGCATTATTAATTATCTTTGGAATTATACAGAGACAAATTTTAACGCCCCATTTTTTATCTCTCGTTTCAGGGAAATAATATGGATACGATGTCGTCCCGGGAGCATCACGTCGCTCAAACCATGATGTTGCACAAACTGCAACCAAAGGTATCGCCAGTGGGTTCAATAGCATCACAAAGACCATTGAGTCAACTCAGTTCGCATAACATCAACAAACACCAGCAGCAAAATTACGGTATCGGGGGTGGCAATGGTGAAAATTCGAATACCACCCCGTCGATACACACGCATTTCCAAAAACCCATCGAAAGCTCGCAATCCATGCATAATTTATCGAAACCGAGTGTGCCTTCTGCCATGACGAGTTCCGTCACCTCGCCGATGGACCAGAATCAAAATATGAAGAGTTCCGTGTCTTCGGGAAATTTAGCCTCCACTTCCTCGACCTCCTCGAACGCCGTTAATTCGACCGCGAAGCAAAACGCCGATCAGAGATTGACTCACGAGCAATTTCGAGCCGCTTTGCAAATGGTCGTAAGTATCCGGGAAAATTCGTAATTTGGGTGATTCCAGATTTACGCAGTAATTTTTTGATTGTGGAATTTTATTTAGAATTGAAAAAAAAATTAAAATTTTTAATTTTCATAAAATTCCAAAGTGAATTAGGCAAAATTTCGAAAATATTGTTGAAAATTCAGATTTTGAAGATTCCGTATTTGAAATTCCATTGAAAATTTTTGAAATTTATAAAATTTCAATGGATTTCTAAAAATTCAAAATCTAAATAAAATTACAATTTTTCATTTTTCCAAAAAATTTCAAACTTAATCAGGCAAAATTTCGAAAATATTGTTGAAAATTCAGATTTTGGAGATTCCGTATTTCAAATTCCATTGAAAAATTTGAAATTTATGAAATTTCACCGAATTTCTAAAAATTCAAAATCGAAATAAAATTACAATTTTTAATTTTTCCAAAAAATTTCAAACTTAATCCAGCAAAATTTCGAAAATATTGTTGGAAATTCAGATTTTGAAGATTCCGTATTTGAAATTCCATTGAAAAATTTTGAAATTTATGAAATTTCAATGAATTTCTAAAAAATTAAAATTAAATAAAATTACAATTTTTAATTTTTCCAAAAAAATTCCAAACTAAAATAAGTAAAATTTCGAAAATATTGTTGAAAATTCAGATTTTGGAGATTCCGTATTTCAAATTCCATTGAAAAATTTGAAATTTATGAAATTTCACCGAATTTCTAAAAATTCAAAATCGAAATAAAATTACAATTTTTAATTTTTCCAAAAAATTTCAAACTTAATCCAGCAAAATTTCGAAAATATTGTTGGAAATTCAGATTTTGAAGATTCCGTATTTGAAATTCCATTGAAAAATTTTGAAATTTATGAAATTTCAATGAATTTCTAAAAAATTAAAATTAAATAAAATTACAATTTTTAATTTTTCCAAAAAAATTCCAAACTAAAATAAGTAAAATTTCGAAAGTATTGTTGAAAATTTAGATTTTGAAAATTCCGTATTTGAAATTCCATTGAAAAAATTTTAATTTATTAAAGTTCAATGAATTTCTAAAAATTCAAAATCGAAATAAAATTACAATTTTTAATTTTTCCAAAAAAATTCCAAACTAAAATAAGCAAAATTTCGAAAATATTGTTGAAAATTCAGATTTTGAAGATTCCGTATTTGAAATTCCATTGAAAAATTTTGAAATTTATAAAATTTCAATGAATTTCTAAAAATTCAAAATCGAAATAAAATTACAATTTTTCATTTTTAATATCTATCGAATAACTGAATTAAGAAAATTTTGAAATTTCTAAAAATCTAAAATTTAATTAAAACTCCAGTTTTAAATTTTCAAAAAATTCCAAATTTCTACAAATATAAATTTGAATAAAATGGGGTCCAGTAGCTAAATTAAGCAAAATTTTGAAAATATTGTTCAAAAATTTTTTGCAATCGAATTGAAATCAAAATTAATCCAACAAATTCAATCTCCCAAATTATTGTCGTTAATTAATATTAAATTAGCTTCGAAAATTATAATATTTCTTCTGAAAAAAAATATTCATTTTTTATAATTAAAAAAAAGGATTTTATAATTTTCTTTTATAATTATTTTATAATTTATATATTTTATATTATATTATAATATATTTTTATATTATAATTAATATATTTTATATCATATATTTTAAGTGAAAAATTCTTTTTTTTCAGGTGAGTCGGGGAGATCCACGGGAAAATTTGGAAAATTTTTTGAAAATCGGCGAGGGAAGTACAGGTACAGTCTGTATAGCGACCGAGAAAAGTACAAACCGACAAGTTGCCGTGAAAAAGATGGATCTGAGGAAACAACAGAGACGCGAATTGTTATTCAACGAAGTCGTGATTATGAGGGATTATCACCACCCCAATATCGTTGAAATGTATGATAGTTTTTTGGTGGACGACGAACTATGGGTGGTTATGGAATACCTGGAGGGTGGAGCGCTGACGGACATAGTCACGCATTCGCGAATGGACGAGAGTCAAATAGCCACGGTCTGCTCGCAATGTTTGAAGCCCCTGGCTTACCTGCACTCGCAGGGTGTAATTCATCGAGACATCAAATCCGATTCCATTTTGCTCACGGCCGATGGGCGAGTGAAATTGTCGGATTTTGGATTTTGCGCTCAAGTGTCTCAGGAATTGCCCAAACGCAAGTCTCTCGTTGGTACACCTTATTGGATGAGTCCGGAAGTTATTTCCAGGTAGAAATCCTGGTCTTTTATTTTTTCTTTATTTTATTTTATTTTATTGTTTTTTATTATCAAGTAATATGCCCTATTTTTTTTAATTTAAAACATAGTTTAAAAAAATATACCCTAGTAAGGTACCGTTAAATTTTCAATTAATGAAAATTATAATTTTTTCCTTTGTAAAAAAATTTATTTATTATTTTATTTCTATTTTTTACCAAATAGATGATTTATTTATAAAAAAAAATATCGAAGTTTGTAATTTTCTATGGACATTTTTGTTAAGAGAAATTTTAGAATTTTAGAATGAACTTTTATTACATTTGGAATTTTTGTTTAAAAAAATATAAAATACCCTCGTATTTTGAATCAATAATTTTACTTTATTTTTTTATATTTAAAATACAGTTAAAAAGATATACAACATTTTAAATCCATGAAAATTATAATTTTTTCCTTTGTAAAAAAATGTATTTATTACTTTAAATATTTTCCTACCAAATAGGTGCTTTAGATATAAAGAAAGATTGAAATTTCAAATTTTCTATGAGAATTTTATTTTATATTGAATTTTAGAATGTTAGAATGAATTTTTATTACATTTGGAATTTTTCTTTAAAAAAATATAAGATACCCTCGTATTTTGAATTAATAATTTTCAAGCGAAAATTGAGAATTTCTTTGTAGCCATAATTTTTTGAATTTAAATTTGGTATTTGGAAGTCCCTGAAGTTCATATTTTTATTTATACAAATTTTCAAAGTTAAACAAAAAATTATAAAAATATTATTTTATTCTTGAATTTTTGTTCTTATAATATCAAAAATTAAATATTATTTTTTTCCCAAAAATTATATATCATTTTTTTCCCCAAAAATTAAATATTGTTTTTTTTTTAAGGTTACCATACGGTCCAGAAGTGGATATCTGGTCTTTGGGAATAATGATCATCGAAATGGTCGATGGAGAACCGCCCTTCTTCAACGAACCACCCCTTCAAGCAATGAGACGAATCCGGGACATGCCACCTCCGAAACTCAAAAATTCACACAAAGTCAGTAACTCTTTTTTTTTCAGAATCCAAATTTTTATTAGACTCAAAAACAATTTAAATAAAAGAAAAAAAATGTAAATGGTTAAAAAAAACGCTACTTTTCTTTGAATCCAAATTTTTATTAGACTCAAAAACAATTTAAATTTAATTTAAAAAACTAAGTTATTAAAAAAAAACTACATTTCTCAGAATCCAAATTTTCCTTAGACTTAAAATCAATTTTAGTAAATGGAAAAAAATGTAAATTATAAAAAAAAAATTTTTTTCTCAGGATCCAAAATGTTTTTTAGCCAAAAATAATTTCAATAGAGGCAAATAATAAATTTATAATTAAAATACAACAATTTCCGAAATTTTCGAAATTCCTTAAAAAGAAAACCGAGTTGAAATTTCAACATTTTTTCTCCGCAGGTCAGTCCGAGGCTTCAAGGGTTCCTCGAGAGGATGTTAGTGCGAGATCCAGCTCAAAGAGCTACGGCTGCTGAATTGTTGCAGCATCCTTTCCTGAGACAAGCGCAAAGTCCGAGTATTTTGATACCGTTGATGAGGGGCGCGAGACACACTAATTGCTAATATCACGAGAATTAAACAAAAAAAAATGATAACTCAGGGAGAAGCATATTTTCGAAAACTTCAGTCAAGTTTCGTCAAAGGAATTAATAAATAATTTTTTAAAATAATTAATAAGGAATTAATACATAATTTTAATTCATAATTAGTTAATATAATCTGGTACGTAAGAAAATTTTAATTAAAGAAAAATCGAAAGTTTGATTCGAATTCGATTTAATTGAAATCGAAAGCACATTGAACTTCAATTAATCGAATTTCAAAGAAATTGAAAATAAAAATGAAAATTATGTCGTTATAATTTTCATTAAAAATGAAGATTTAATTGATATTAAATAATTTGGAACATGAAATTTCAATTATTTTAATCGATTAAACTTCAAACAAAATATTTGAAGTTTCCAAGATTTTTGGAAACGTTGCAGCGCAAATCTTTTTTTTTTATTAAAAAAGAAACCAATTTTCGAATTTATTTAAATTTCAATTATTTGTTTTTCCGCATAATTCTTGCATTCGAAAATATTGAACTTCTGAAATTTCATTTTTTACAATTTTCTTAAAATATATTCATAAAGTAGAAAATGAAATTTCTGAAGTTTTTTGCAAATAAAATTTTAAAAAATCCAATTTAATTTAACTCCAATAATCAAATTACCGAAAAAATAACAAAAAAAAATATTATAACAGAAATTTGCAAAAATAAAAAAAAGAAAACTGTCGTTTTCGAAAATATAACATTCTCCAAATTTTCGTAAGACTTTCAACGACGAACGACGATCGGGTGGGTTCTAATTAATCCCAAACCAAAAAATTACGTTTTTTCTACGCTCGTGGATCATTTTTGGCTTTTATAAGGAAAAAAAAGAATGTCAGCGAATCTTTTTTTTGAAACATCCTAAAATGTAATTGCCTTAGTTTCAATTATTTAAAAAAAAAAACCCGATCGCTCGCACTTCGTTTTAGGATATTAATTTTGCGAGGGAACGAAAATCATTAATTTGTATAAATTTGCAAGAAAAAAATTAAACCGAAGGGTTTTATTCTTTTCTTTTTTTTCAAAACAATTTCCTTTTAAAAAAAAGAAGAAAAAGTTAACATTCCATTTTTAATTGTGAATTCATATTTAATTGATAACATGATTTTTGAGTATGTACTTAATAAGTATTAAAAAAAAAAGAGAAGGAACACGAGTTTCGACGTTATAATCAAGTATTAGCGAAAATAAGAGACAATTGTTAAAAGAAAAATGGAAATTCGCATGAAATTTATATTTTTTATGAAAAAATGAGAGATTCGGTGTTTCGACGAATTGTTGCTCGATACAATCATAACTTAAGTAATGAAAAATGTATCTATAGAAGCCGGATGAAAGATAATCAAGTGATTTTAACAAACGACAACGAGTCTTAATTTATTTTTCGACACGAAAACCGTCACGATTATTATTATTATTATTATTATTATTATTATTATTATTATTATTATATGAAATGAAAATTGAATAAATATATATTTTCCAAATTTTTAAAAATACGTGAATCTGAAACGGTTCAGAGATAATAATTAACTATATAAGTTTATTACTAGTTTTTTAACTTTATTGAAAAAGGTCTTGTCTTCTTGACGGTTTTCGTTTTTCTAAACATTCTCCTTTTTTGTTTAATCAACAATCCCATTTCCGGGGCAACCCTTGTAACAACGAAACAAATAGAAAAACAACAACATATCGGGGTATGTTCATAATACCACCGGTACAAATCCAAAAAAAAGAAAATTGAAAAAATGGAAAAAAGTAAAATATACTCGCAGAATTTTAATTTGGAGTAATTGGAATTTGGAAATTTCGATTTTTTTTAAATTTTAGAATTATTGAAATTTAAGTTTAGTTTAAAAGAAAAAAAAGAAATTATTATTTCGGTTATTGAAAATTGCACTTTAGCGTTACTTAATTAAAAATAAGGGAAAAAAAACTTGGTTTTCGTTATTTTGAAAAAAAAAAATTAGTAACTTTTATTTGCGGGAATTGGGAGCCCTCCTTTTTTTCATTTTTTAGAAGATATTTTTTTCTAACATTTTAGGACTTCATTCTAATTTTGGAACTTTTACTTTACATATTTTGTGATTATATTACAATTTTTGAAATATTGAAATTAATTTTTTGTTAATACATTATAATTGTAATTATAATTAGTTTCGATTCGTTAGACATTAAAATTAGTTAGGAATCGATAGAATTAATTAAGGAACTGATAACTTGCCTTTTTCAGATTTGAAGAATCAACGGGAACCTTCTACTTCGCAAATTCAAATTTGATTTATTTAAATGAAGAAAAACAATTATATATTTACAAAAACAATTTGTTTCTTTTAAATAAAAAAATTTGAAAAAAAAATTATTTAAAAAAAATTGGACAAAAAAATGATTGAACAAATTTTTTTTTAAAAAATCATCTTTTCAATTTTAATTGCAACGTTATTCGCTCTGTTGAAATTGCAAAAAGTGGGAAAGGAAATTCTAATCTGAGTAATACAATTTTTATTGGATTTTGGAAACTCGAAAGATCGAAAAAATGAGGAAAAAAAACAATTTTCATGTATAAGATATATATATATTTTTTTATTTATTAATTTTTTATTGATTTATTTCACCACTGGTCTCATCGTCATCAGTACAGGGAAGTATTTTTTAAGCAAAATTACCTTTCGTGTCATTACAAATTTTCGTTTTATCAATTATTGTTACAATTTTTTTTCGCAATTTTATGGAAAATTAATTAAACGACGTTTTTATTTCTTCCATATGTGTTTTAATAGGTACAATCTTACAACCTAATTATTATCAGCCACATCTCATTTGATAATTTTCTCGAATTTAATATTAGTAATAATAATAATAATAATAATAATAATAATATAAAGTAACATAAATAATAGAATTTTCATCGAAAATCTTTTTTTTTAATTCAAGATAAAATTATTTGTTTTTGTTTTTGTATGGCACAGATTTATTTATTTTTTACAAACGACATGTTTAAAATAATAATAATAATAAAAATAATTTTTTGGAACATTTTTTGTACATAAAGAAAATGGTTTTTTTTTGTTAAAAGAAGTCTCGAATATTTTGAGTCACAGTCGATGGAGAGACTTTCATTTTTTATTTTAATACACTGTTTAAAATAATTTTGTATTATTATTAAAAAAAAAATAATGAAAGTTAGAACTGAAGGACTGATTTCTTTGGCATAAAATAAAAAAAATAAACAATTTGAAAATCGAAAATGGAACTGAATAATAATAATAATAATAATAATAATAATAAAAATACTAACAACGTATTATTTACATTTTTGAAGTTTGAATAAAAATCATTTTTCATTTTGTTCAAATTTGAAATTAGGAAACTTCCACTTTGATTTCTAAATAATCATTTTTTTCTTTGTTATTTTTTAAAATAATCTCGAATTTCCAATTTTAAATATAATAAAATTTTCAATCAAAAATTATTTCTTTTTCCACCAATCGAATATTTTTAAATATATAAATATAGATAATGTTCTCTTTCTTCTTTTTATTTATTTCTTTTTTTTGTGTCCCACAAAATATATTCAAAAGATCGAAATCTACCGAAGGAAATGCAAAGCGAAAGACTCCGATTAAATAAACATCAGGGTTAAAGTTGACTCGATGACTCGTCGATGAGCTCGGGGAGGAAATAATATTGTAATACTTTTTCGAACGAGAGACAAAAAGAATTATTACCTCTCGGAGTGTTTGTTCGAATAAATTTTGGAATATTTAATTATTCAACAGCTTCGAAGCAACCATTCCTTGCCTTCGAAGTCAAAAATTTGCTCGAACAACTTTTTCTTGCGAACTCGAGAGTCCCTCGAGTAATATCAAAAGCGAGTAATCGATAGAAAAAAAAAGCATGTATTTTTTTTCTATAGTTTTGAAATAATTTGTTATTTAATTTGATTGAAAAAAAGAATTAAAATTTCAATCTAAAAAATACAAATACTGATTTTCCCAATTTTTTTTAAGTAGAATAATTGATGGAAAAATATTATTTACTTTTTTGTAATTTGAAAATTTAAATCTTTTGAGTCAAATATTTTGAATTTGCAAATTTTGTGGTTTAATGAAATTCAGGCTAAGACATTTTCAAATTTTATAATTAAATAAAAAAAGGAAAATGATTCTTCAAATTTCAAATTAATATAAATTAGCATTGTTATTATTTTAATTATTATTATTATTATTATTATTCAATTAAAAATCGAATAAAGAAATAAAAATTGGTTTTTGATTTTCAAATTTATTTTTCTGTTGTGAATTAGAAATTTTCGAACTCAAAAATTTACATTCTAATTAAAATTGAAAAATTGTCTCACATTTTGTTCCTTTTTTTCAGTCATTTTCAACAATAGAACAAAATTGAATAAAAAAAGAAAACAGAAAAATCCGAATCCTTATTATTACATATATTAAAAATCCTATTTATAATAATAATAATAATCATTTCCAAACAATTTGATTTTTGCTTTCGACACTGAACCGAGAATTTCGTTGCAGCAGGGAAATTTGTTTTTTTCAAAATGGAATTCCAATATATTGCAAAAATATATATATTTTCCAACTGAAATAGAAAAAATTTATTATTAATATTTGAAATTGGAAATTATATTTTCAATTCGTTTTTTTTCTAATTGTATTGAACTCCAATACAAAAAAATATTTTCACATTGAACAAATTAAAAAAAAAAGCACTAATTTTTGGAAAAAATTATTTCCCAAGAAATGAATTGAAATATTATAGTATAATTTATTTTATACTAATATTATAAATAAAATTCAAGAATAATTAACTAATTTAAAATTAATTTAATGTAAAAAATTTTTTTTGGCAACGAAATTCTTTTTTCAATTTTTTTGTTTGTTACATTTTATTCCAAATCGACAAAAATTGCATTATTATTCGATTATTTATTTTCTATCCTAGGAAAAATTGGCTCCTGTCTTTGGATTTCCAAGCAAAAGTAGGAGAAACATTCAAAAGCAGTCAGTCTCTCAATAAAATTTGTATTTTTTTTCCTCCTTTTGTTAACGTTTTAAAATATTCAACTTAATTTCTCTTTTTCACCCTCTGGCGAATAAAAAAACAGTAATAAATGGGTAACATATATATAATATTTTTCTTTTTTTGGCAACAGAAAGTCAATCGCTAAATTAATTAATTGTAAATAAACAAATACGTCTTTGGATGTTTTTGCAACTTTGATATAACGAGAATATAATTAAATCTTTCTGTAAAATTCCGCTTTTTTCAGAAAATGCAAATTTTCTGTCGAATTTTCAATTTTTTTTCTTTCTGAAAAAGTTTTTTATTTTTTTTTTGTATCAATAAACAACAAGTGGCAAATATGTAAATATTCAGAATTTACAATTTTAGTGAAATTCGGAAATTTTATCAAGTAATTATTCTTTAATTTGTTTTAATTGAAAATAAGGGAAAGTGAAGAAATAAAATATCTATTTCTCTATTTTTTTTTATTAAAAATATAATTTTAAAATAAAAAAAAAATAATTTCGCTTCAAAACAAATTTAAAAAGTAATTAATTTTGTATAAAAAGAGAATTTAATATTAGAAAAATTTATCTGATGAAAAGTATTAAATTTCATTGTTTTAAAAATTCGAAAAAATTGCAAATAAATTCCAAAAATTTCAAAAAAAATTCGAAAAAATGCAGAATTGTACAGAAATTCTCGCAGACAATGTTTCTATTTTTATAAAAACCGAACAACAAATTCTCTAAGCAAAGAACAAAATTTTCTTGCATTATTATTATTTTGAATTAATTCCTTTCGTCATTTTTCTTTTTCCTTTCCCTCCTTTTCGATGATTTATAATTAATTCAATATTACTTAATATTAACTTTTATTATTGTCGGTTCACATTTACTTATATCCTACCTAAGTAACACGTTTAATCTCTCGCACAAGGAATTGCAACTACATGAAACTGAAAAGTGCATTGAAATAAATAAAAAAAAATAATTGAAAAATAAAAAAAAAAGACTCCAATTTATATTTTTTATATTATTATATTATAAACCCCTCATTGAAGTCTCTTTTTTTCATTAACTGGATCAATTTTCTAAATATTTTTTTTAATATTTTATTTTCCAAAAAAAAATAAATAAATAAAATCAGGAAGTCGTGAATTTTTTTTTATTTCATTTAAAAAATAGAATTGAGAATAATTTAATGTGTATTAATAAAAATAAAATTGAAAATGTATATTAATTTTTTAAAAATTTTTATAAAAAAGAAAAAACCAGGAACTTTTGCTTTTATTTGAAAAAGTAAAATAGAAAAAAGAAATTAAATATGTAAATTAGAATATTTTTATTTTTATAATAAACTCTAGGACTTGACTGATTTTATTTTTCTTTTTTTTTTTGATAATAAAATATTGAAAATCAAATTTCGTCATCATTTTCTATTTTTTTTAAATTAAAAACTGCAGTGCAGTTAAAAATATCAATTATTAATATTTTTGGATCCGAGTAGACTTATTTTTTCAATTATTTTATTATTTCCAGAATTAAAATTATTTTAGGAATATATTTCTTTGAATATTTTGCCCGTCAGTTATTACTTCTCCATTCACCTTCTTTTTTTTTAATTTTCAATTAGTTTCAATAAAATTAGACAAAAATTATCGAAATTTATTCCTGTGGAATTTTTGTACTTTTGAAAATTATTCGTGGATTGATTTTGAAGATTTGTTTAATTTAGATTCTTGCTGATTTAATTAGTAAAGTATCTTGAAATTCTAGTCTAATTAGCACTGGTTTAATTAGTATTTTTTGAAATTCCAAAAATTATGGAATTTTCAAAAATTCAGCAATTCCTTAATTTTTTGAAAATTTAGCAATTTCCTGATTTTTTTCAAATTCAGCAATTTCCTGATTCTTAAAAATTCAGCAATTTCCTGATTTTTTACAAATTCAGCAATTTCCTGGTTTTTTAAATTCAGCACTTTTCTGATTTTTTTAAAATTTAGCAATACTCAAATTTTTTGAAAATTCAGCAATTCCCTGCTTATTTGAAAATACACCAATCCTTTTTTTCAAATTCAGCAATTTCCTGATTATTTGAAAATTGAGCAATGACCTGATTTTTTTTCAATTTCAGCAATTTCATAATTTTTTTAAATTCAGAAATTTCCTGATTTTTAAAAAATGTAGCAATTTCCACGATTTTTAAAAATTCAGCAGTTTCGAAACAAATTTAGTAAAACAAATAAACTATTTCAGCAGAAATATTTTTAGAATTTGATAACAAATTTTTTCCACACAACTTAGTTGCTAGACAAAAAAAACATTTGGGTGCTTCAAGTACGACTTGGAACGTTGCAAAAACGTCGAGTATCAAATTAGAAATTTAAATTTGTTTGATATGCAATTAACTAATTGAATTTGCAAATGAACCGTTACGTAAGGTAACATCCATGCAACTAGTCTCAATTTTTGTACATTTTGGATTGCAAGTGGGCCATTATTGGCACCAGCTGGGCCTATTTTGAACCGTCTTAAATTATTTGTACCATTTTTTTATTTGATTTTAAGAAAAACCAAAATGTAACTGAAATTTAATTAATTATTCCTGCAATGAATATATAATTGATTAATTCAATTTTAAATTATATAATAATTCTAAAATGATGTTTTTTTTCTAATTTTGACTAAAATATTCAAAGAAATATTTTGGTACGATTTCAGTGCAGCCTCTTTTTCAATTTTCTTCATTTTCTAGTAAATAACGTGAACACAAAGAATATACTTGAATGTCAGTCAGCATTTTTTGGTTTTGTTTTTTAAAATTTTAATAAGAGACGATTTTCAAATTCGAAAATTATTTGCAAAGGCTAGATTAAAGCTCCTTTCCATTTTTAGGCAATTTTATTAGTGAAATACTAACTATCGAAAAATACCACAAAAAAAAATTCAAAATTCCCCAGGAAAAATTCGAATTCAAAGAAACTTTCCTTGTGAAAACTTGTTTTTTGAAAATTTTTCTCTACAGAAATGCAAATTTTTGAAAAATATTGGGAAAAATAATAATTCAAAGAAATTTCCCTAGAAAAAATTCGAACCCAAAATTTATAATGAATTTCCTAGGAAAATGTGAATTTTTCAAAAACTTCAGGTAAAAATTTCAATAAAAGCGCATTTTCCAATTTTAATTTTAATTTTTCACTAATTTTTTTGGTGAGAATTCCAATTTTGGGGGAAAAACCAGGAAAAATACACATTCAAACGAAATTCCCTAAACCAATAAAAAATCCAAATTCTAGAATTAAATTAAAATTTTTCAGTAAATTTTCGACTTCAATTGCCAAATTTTTTTGAAAATTGTGCAATTTCCTGGTTTTTTGAAAATTCAGCAATTCCCTGATTTTTTCAAAATTTAGCAATTTCCTGGTTTTTCGAAAATTCAGCAATTTCCTGATTATTTGAAAAATCAATAATTTCCTGATTTTTTTATTCAGCTATTTCCTCATTTTTTTTTCAAATTCAGCAATTTCCTGATTATTTGAAAATTTTGAGAAACTTTTCCAGTAAAAATTTCTTTTCCCAGAATTTTTTTCACTAGAAATTCAAATGCTTGGAACCCCTTCCACTAAAAAGGAACCCTTTTCTAATAAATTTCTAAAAAATTCCAATTTCCAAAAAGAAGTGCCAAAGAAACTACAAATTCCAGAAAAATTCCCTAAAACTGAAAAACTTCAAACTTCAAACTCCACATTCAAAGTCCTTTAATTACCAATCACATTTACCAATTACCAAATTACCCAAAACCGTCTCTCCAAAATCCGCATTTTCAAATTTCTACCAATCGTGGCGAAGGTTCAAGTATAATCTTTCCCAGGCCCACCTAACCCAGAGCCATGGCCCTTGACTTTTGCTCTCTTTCTCTTTCTATATTATCACAAACCTAAACGACTTGGCTACTTATCGATAAAGCAATAATAATCAATAATCAATAATCAATAATCAATAATAATAATAGTGATCCTTCCTGGTTGGTATGGCAAGTATGGCAAGTGTCTACTCAATGGCACCGTGTCGAGACCCCAGTCTACCCCTTACGTAGCTTCTCAGTTTCATAATATCACATTGGAGGGGCCTTCGTTCCCTTTGGTCTCCTTCCGTTCCATCAAATTGGGGTACCCTTTACCCACCCAAGGCAACGATTACCTGACACCCGACACCCGACAGCCGACACCCCCGAGCCCCTAAGTCGCCGTGAGGGTCTCGAGGATCTCCTCGGGTGACTTCTTGAGTTTGCGGAAATTGTCCCAGTGGGTTTTGGGCACGGTCCATTCGAGGAACGTCTCCAGGTTCCTCCTCAGTGTCTCCAATTCCGTGAGACCCTCGTCCCGGGCCGGGTCCTTGCCGGCCGAGACCAGCGAGTCCTCGAGGACCTCGTCGATGAGCCTCTTGCCGAAACCCAGCTCGTCCAGCTTCTCGGGCTTGGAGATCCGCTTGAGCAGCACCGCCAGCAAGAGCCTCATGCGCTCCACGGTCATGACCCTGAACTTGGAGGAGCCCCTGTCCAGGCCCTCGGGGCCGGAGTCGCCGCCGGAGGGCGTCAAACCCGGGTCGAAATCGCTGGAACTCGCGGTGCAGGTCTTCTCGTGACTCTCGAGGTCGTTCTTGATCCGGAAGAAGCTGTTGCAGTTCTTGCAGCAGTAGGGCTCGTTCCTGCCGTGGATGCACTTCATGTGCTTCTTCCAATGCGGCAACTGGGTGAAGCCGGCGTTGCACTCGGCGCACTTGAAGGGCCTCTCGCCCGTGTGCCGCCTGGTGTGGAGCTTGAGAGCCGTGGAGTGGGCGAAGGCCTGCCAGCAGACGAGGCAGCGGAAGGGCCTCTGGCCCGAGTGGGTCCTCTGGTGGACCGTGAGCTGGGACTTCTGGGCGAAGCGCTGGCCGCAAGTGGCGCAGCCGTGGGGCCTGTCCTGAGCGTGGGTGCGCATGTGCTGGGGCAAGTGGCCCTTGAAGGTCTTGTTGCAGATCACGCAGAGGAAGGACTTGACGTCGCGGTGGAGGCACTCGAGGTGCTTCTTCAGGGCGTCCCGGCGCACGAAGCCGCGGCCGCAGATCTCACACTTGTGGTCCTTCTGGCCGTTGTGCCGCTTCACGTGGAGCGCCAGATTGGCGGCGCAGGTAAACGTCCCGGAGCAGAGGGCGCAGCGATAGGGTCTCACGTGGCTGTGGGTGCGCCGGTGCTGCACCAGCTGCCCGCCGCGGGCGAAGCTCTTGTCGCACTCGGTGCACTTGTAGGGCTTGAACCCGGTATGGGTGCGCACGTGGAGCTTCAGCCGCTCCTTCAGCGGGAACTCCTTGCCGCACTCGTCGCACTTGAACGACGGGCCCGCCGCGTGCACCACCTTGTAGTGGTTGCGCAAACCTCCGCTGCCCTTGAACTTGGCGCTGCACATCACGCAGTTGTACTTCTTCGTCACCTCCTTGCCCTCCTCCGGCTCCTCCTTGCTTTTCTCGTCGAAGCTCCTGGACGACGTCGACGACTCCGACGCGGCCGATGATGGCCCGTTGATGCCCTTGTTCCTGTTCTCGGGGTCCGTCTCGTTGTTATTGTCCCGCTCCATGAGATTCGCTTCGATGATGGCGCTGATCCTGTTCCTGAGGTCCTTCTCCGTCAAGGACTTGTCCAAGTCACTCCTGAGCTCGTCCTTCTTCCTCCTCTTCCTCCGGATCGAGCCCTTTTCGTTCCCCTGCTTGGCCCCCGGGTCCTGGGATCCCCGAAAATTGTAGACCTCGCACTCGTCTTGGGCGAAGTCCTTCTCCGCCGCGTGGGCCTTACGCTTGGGCATAGCCACGACGCTCCTTGGGTCTTCGGGGGTGCTCTTCTTGCCGGCCACGCGTTTCCTGGGCTTCCTGGACGCTTCTCCTGGCCTCCCATCGCCTTTGGCTACCGCGGACTCGTTGGGATCCTTCACCGGGAGCGCTCTCTCCTCGAACCGGTCGATCTTGGAGCAATAATCGAACGCTCGCGAGGGGAACTCATCCTCGTCGGCGTGGGAGAAACTCCTCAGGGCCTTCAACGCATCGGTGGTGTTGGTGTCCGAGCCATCGCTGGTCTCCTTGATGCGCGACTGTTCCACCGGCAGGAGCTCCGTCAGCTGGACCTCCTCCTGGGGCTGCTCCGAGCCTAGGGCCATTTGCTGGGCGTTCGTCATGTCGATGGCGCTTGTCCTTTCATTCGGTCACGAGCGGGCCCCTTTGTCGGTCGCTCGGTCGGAGGCCCTTCAGGCTAAGAGACGTAAATCTTCTTGGCGCTCTTGGCGCGGGCTTTCATCGTGGAGCGTTCGGGGACAAACGAGAGCGACCCGATAAGGCGGATTGGAAGAATGGCTTACGTGCGTTCGCTTGAATGCTGCGTGACTCATACTGGCGTGTCCATGTGCGAGACGATAAACGCAGCGTTTTTGGATCGCTGTTATCGGTGGCAGCCGAGCTCCAATGAAAGAGCAGGGCGAACGGAGAGTTCAGGTGCCGTTATCAGTGGGCTCGTTATCGTCGCCGTCGGTAGATACCCGGTGACCTCGACGGGAATTCCGGAAGTGCCTGTCCCGTGCAGGCGTTGGAGTCACTCGAGGACAGGAAGCCGATTCCCCGAAGGAAGGCTTATCGGTGCTCTCTCCGCGACTGACCAGGTCGTTCGTTCCCTGCCGCCTCGCGAGCAACACACGGCTCGCTTCGCTCTCGCGCTACCTTTTTCCACGCAAGCGCAATCTCTGGTCGATATCAAGTCTCGTTTTACCCCAATACCACTTTCCTCTGTTTGTTTCGACACCCTCGTGCCTCTTTCTTTCTATCTCTTCGAGGGTGCACCCTTCCGATAAACACCTTCTTTCCTTCTCTCGCTCTTTTTTCTCTATTGACCTTTTACCCCCCGTTTAACCACCACCACCCGATCCTCCCGATGCTCCCGACGAGCGGAGATAACTCGCGGAATGAAATTGCTGTAATTGCTCCACGGGAGAGCTCTCTCTGCCTCCTCGCCGTCTGGCATCGATGTCCCTTCGGTAATTTTAACTCTCCGAGCTCTTTCACTTTTTCTTCCAGTCACTGTCGGCAGACTTCCGCCGTACTTGGACCGTTCTTTGGTTTCCCAATTTTTTGGCTTTGTCGAACTTTGGGCATTTTTCCTTTTTTGTTTTTTTTTTTGTGGTGTCGTTCTTCCTTTGACTAGACTTTGAAATTGTACTCTCTAGATTTATTCGCTGGACATGGACTATCAAAGAAGGGATTTGTTTGACCCTCGTCTCTTTACATCTAATTTAAATGGTATCCGGTGAAGGATGTACGTGTGGTTAGACAGTCAGTGTGTGGGTTAGTACTAAAAACAGTGATAGTGGTAGTGACAGTAGCAGTGGCAGAAGTAGCGATAGTAGTGGTAGAAGAAACAACAATGTAATTCAGGTTCTCACTCTCGGTCTCGGTCGGAATCTGAATTCTTAAATAGCAAAAGGGAGGGAGCCCGTCACCATCTGAAAGAAATATCGAGTTCCAAAGCCAAATGGACGATTTCCTTACCGATTACGTAAATTCTAAGCGAGTCATTCGAACAAAACACTTTTTCCAAAACCATTCGAACCAGCGTCGAGATCATCGTCGTGGCGGATTATGAGAAACGGGGCTCTTGGGTCGCTATGGTCGACAGTCGCTTTGGCAATTTTTCATTCCGATCTTCCCGGAAAAAAATATACTGTTTATAATAAAATTTATAAACAATTTGAATTTAACATAAAATATTTGCATAAAAAATCATCGGCGAACCAATATTTTTGAAATATTATCAATATTTTATGAAAACATCATTAATTGATAATTATTATTATTATTATCACTTCAAAGATTTTGCGAAATACTAAAACCGTGTAAAAAAAATGTTCAAGCGACTGTCAACAAATAACTATTCCAACGACTATCGAAAACGTACATTGCTTTCCATTTAAGACCACTACTAAAAAAAAGTGTATCGATATCACGAATGGTTTCCGAGAAAAACGGTTTCTAACAGTTTAAGCGACACGCCCTGTATAAAGTTTGAGGTTAGTCCTGGAAATTTTATAAACGACTCGTTAACTTTTCGGACATAAAAAATTAGTTCCTAAAGACTCTCACAGAGGGATTCCAAATAATGTCGCGACCCCCCCCCCCCCATAAAAAACCTAATCTGTACCATTTATTTTTCTCGCGAAACTGTTAACTCGCTTTTGTTATTTTTATCTTATTGTTAATGTATTCTTAAATTATATTATTTTGTTAGAGAAATTTTTAGATAAAATTCTTAATAATAATAATAATAATTCATTTACTGAGAACTTTGGGACACGTCCCCTCAAGCGCGAAAAAATAGTAAGTACGGGAAAAAAAACAATAGAAAAACGATTTCGGGGAATTCATGATACCGCGAACCCTGAATCACCCTGTATACGCGTAATTCCCACATTTACCCCGCTGCCCGAATTACTGCTACGTTTTGGTCACTCGCCACATCGAAAACAACGATGGACACGCGCTGGCGCGCGTGGCTGGCTTCCTGCTGCCCATTGACACACGTACATGTGTGCGCATTGAACTTCCCAGCGGAAAGCCGTTCGTAGGAAGCTCAACCGAGCAACCTCTCTCTCGCCCCATGCGAGCACGGAACTCCGTGATTGCGATAATCCGCCATGCGAGCACGTCCACTGGTTCGGTTTCCTCTCAAATCTCAATACACAACCCAGACAGCGAGCAACAACTATTAATGCGCCTACTTACGAGAATTATGCAGCCTCGCGATGGAGCCCCGTGGAAGGAAGGAGGATCAAACCGTCCGTCCGGTTCAGTCCGGCCCTACCCTCCGATCGCCATCTTTTTTTATTACAGATTTACAAGCTCTGTCGATGAACCCAAGGAACAGCGAGTAACAGGTAGGTAAGCCCAGCCAGCGGCAGCAGCTACCACCACTCGGCTGTCGGCTCTTTCGCAGAGGAGGAAAAAAAGACGAACGGCGTTTCCACGTTAGAGCCGAGAGTTTCTACCTAACCGACTTCTGGACACTCGGAGAGCTCGTTATCTGAGTTTGGGTCCATCTTGTTTCGTGATTGTATAATTATGAAATTATGATTTATTGTAGAATTGCAAAATTATGATTAATCTTCAGCCGTGTAATTAGTTTTGAACGTAATTAGCAGTTAATGAATTATTAATTATGGAAAATTATTTTTGAAAAAAATAGTAATTAATTATTAACATAATTGAAAATTAATTGCACGGTTAAGGGTTAATGGTAATTAAAAAGTGTTAATGATTAATAATTGATTATTAATAATTGATGTTTAAAAAAATAATAACGTGCTTATTGTTAGTTGTTAATTTTCTACGTTAGCAACTAATTTTTAACTACGTTAAAAATTAGTTGCACAGTTAATTATTAACACAGTTAACAATTTTGAACATATAATTGATGATTAATTAATTTTTAATTTTGGAAAATTAATTTGGAAAAAAATAAGTAATTATTAACATAATTGATAATAAATGGCACGGTTAAGCATCAATGGTAATTAAAAAGTGTGAAAGTTAAATAATAATAACGTCCTTGTTATTAGTTATTAATTTTCCAATACGTTAAAAATTAGTTATACAGTTAATTATTAATAATCAATATGTTAACAATTAATAAAGTAGGTATCAATTTTTAACTGCGTTTGTTATAAATTAGTTACACAGTTGATTATTAACAATCAATGTATTAACAATTACCAACGTAGTTATTATTAGTTGTTAGTTTTTAAATATGTTGAAAATTCATTTTCAATCCCCCTAATTTAATTATAACCAATGTCTATTCTTTATTATAATAGAAATATATTATATATTATTATAATATATTTGTAATATATAAAAATTACAATCTGAATATCATATTCATATATATGTAATATAATAGAATATAATTGTAAATCGTGATACATAATATAAATATATAAATGAATATATATATTTTTGGGTTGTTTCCTTTAGTCGTGAAATTAATATATGAAATATTTACGTATTTAATTCTTGGATCGACATTTTTTTATTAATTGAGACTATTCCGGTGGACTACAGTCCCTACAATCCCTACTCTGAATTAACACGTTGACTGCCACGTGTATTTCCATTGAAATCTCCTTCAGGCCACGAGTGCCCACACCAATTCAATAGTTTTTTACTTCCTGTGGAATACCTTTTCAAATACCTACGACGATCCTTCGCAAGTCGTCAAATAAGCGTCACCCGAATACGGGTGACGCGGCCCGATCAGAAACTTTGCTGGCACTCGAATATGGGTGACGCGGCAGTCAACGTGTTAATAAAAAAATGTCGATCCAAGAATTAAATATGTAAATATTTCATAAATGAATATATATATTATATTTATTATATAAATAAATATAAATATATATTTATTTATTTATATATTTATATTTGTATTTATATTTATATTTATATTATATTTTCTGATAATATATCATATTCTTCATAACCTATTAATATTCCCACCCACTCAAGTCGAAATATTATCATCTGAAGTCGTTATCGATTTATGGATGTTATTGATTTCAAAACAGTCTGTCTTAATATTTATTGATTTCTTGTCTTTCATTATACGAAAAGATTCAAGAACTTTTCGTTTTATGTTATCTTGTTCTTTTTCAAATATTTGAAATTTTCAAAATCATATTCATGATTTTCAGTATGACAACCTGTCGATAGTCCAGTACTATTTTTTCCCGCGCGTACTTATATTATATATATATATTATATAATAAATATATTCATATTATATGTATATTATAAATATTTCAATTTCAAAGGCAAATTTTCCAACAAAATCCGGGCGAAGAAGAATGAAGTTCGTCGTTCTGCTTTCTGCTGCACCAGATTCTTTTCTCGCGCAGGTATGTTCTGGAGAGTCCGTAGATGGCGCTGGCGTCGGCGCTGCTCCGTTATCTCTTGTGGCGGAGACCAGCTGCTGAGAAAAATATACACAGAAACGGCGCAGGCGTGCGAGGCTCCTTCGGCATCGAGTTTCGAGTTGGAATCAACAAACAGCAGCAGCAGCAGCAGCAGCTTAGGGCCAGAGCGTAGAATGTGCTGTTAGCGATTTCCCAGAGTGCCAGTAGAGTAGCAGTGTTGTGGCCGTGGCCGAGTGTCGTGGTCGTGGTCGTGTTCGACTTCGAGTTCGAGTGTTCGGTGCTCGCTTCGATTTGACAATTCTTGTTTTTTTTTTCTTTTTTTTTTCCACGACGAATTCCTCTGCGCCCCCGCTGGGCCTTGGTCGTCCTCCCCTCGTGGCCCCGAATGGCAGAGGAGCGTGCCCGTGGCGGCGCACCTAGGAGAGCCCCGTCTCGCAATTCCTCGAAACGTCGTCGTCGTCTCCTCTCTCGCGGCAGCCGAGACCTCGCTCGATAAATCCCGAATACTTACTTACACACACACACATACACGCGCTCTGGCCAAGCCCGACGACGAACTTGACGTTTGTTTTCTTTTTCTTTATTTTGCTCGCGTGTGCCACCAGTTGCTCGTTGCGTAACTCCGATCCGACGACGACGTCGCGTACTTTTGTCGTTCCAACTTGGTTCGTTATTGGATGATTTCATCCTCGGATCCCCGAGCGCGGGCGCTCCGTGTGTAGCTGCGGGTCTTAACCCTCGACGGGGCTGCGGTGCTAGAGAACGAGGAAGGGTGGTCGCGGGGAATCGGGAATTTCGGCGATTCCAGAGCCTGCCTGCCTGCCTGCCACCAACCGGTAAGTGACCATACTTAACTGTTTCTTCCGTTTATTCTGACACTGTTGTGACCGGTCCCTTCTCATCTGCGCACATCGACCCCTAACTAGATTGGTCCCTAGACTCACCGAATCTGTCAAAATAATAATAATAATAATGACGATAGTAACAAAAATGGGAATATTAGCAATAACAATAATAACAACAATAATAACAACAATAATAATAATCATAATAATAATAGTGGAGTAATAATGGTGGTAATGATAATAATAATAATGATAATAGGGGATTAATTATAAGAAGATTAGACACTTTTTTGAGAATAGCAATAATAATAATAATAATAATAATAATAATAATAATAATGATAATAACAATAACAATAACAATAACAATAACAATAATAATGAGGCGCAACACTTTTTGACCTATTCGTAGGCAGCAATATTATAAATGAGGAAAATTTGTAAATTCAACTATATTTGAAGGTTAGAACATTTTTTGGAAAATAATAACAACAATAATAACAATAATAATAATAATAATGATGATGATTTTTTTCTTAGAATTGTAATGTTAACAATAATGATTGTAATGAAAATGATAACAGAGCGCAGCCCTCTCCGGGCAAATATCGTAAACTTCAATTTTTGAAATCAACTGAAAATTTCAAACTATATGTATTTTCAATGAGACTGACATTAGTCGCAAGTAGGAAAATATGATAATAACAACAACAACAATAATAATAATAATAATAATAATAATAATAGTAAGAGTCATTTATAAAAACGTTCCAAGACAAAATCCCTAAAAAGCGAATATCGCAAATACGGAAAACTTAGAAAATTCATAAAATAAAATAAGAAAAGTCGAGGCTCGATAGGGTTGATTACATTAAAAATATTAGTTAATGCAATATAAAATATCTAATATAAAATAATAAATATTAAAAATATCGAATATCGAATGTAGATGCAAATATGCATGATCGTGTGTGAAATGGGATATCGAGCCAACAATTTCCCAATTTCTCGACATTCTTGCAACGATCCTCCTCCTTGGTAATTGTGAGGATCGATCGAATCTATCGTATATTCGTGTCATTACCGTAACTGACTTCCGATACTCTCCTGTATCGTCGGAATAATTAATTTTCGGAATATCCTACCCTGGCTCGTGTTGTCGCCTCGAATTACCAATCGAAATTTAAAAAAAAATGGAAAAATTATAATTAGGAGTTATAATTATTTTTAGAATTATATTGCAATAATATATAAAAAAAGATTATAATTCTTAATTGTAATTTGATATTTATAAAATAATTTGAAAATATAAGAAGGAGGATTTATAATTAATCTACGAATGGAAATTGCAACCAGAGAAGAAGAAGACTTTACCCTTTTATGACTTTACTGATAAAAAAATAGAGAAATAGGGATTTATATATAAATATATATTTATATCAAATTTATTTTTAAATAAAAAATCAGTTTGGAATATTCAAGCTAAACTCAAAACTAACAATAAAATTCAGAGTTTATGGAATACGACAAGCGCCACGTATTTGAAATTATACATTTTACACAAATCTTATTTATTTATTTATTTTTTATTTATTCATTACAATTTGATATAATCTTATAAATTAATTCGTGTAAGTGTCGTTTAAAGTATTGTTAATTTATGAATGTGTATGAAGTCCTACAAATTTGTTTTTTTTCTAATCTGTAACAATAATTATATCAATCATATAAATACTAATAATAATAATTGCTTTAAAAAAAAATAAAAAATGGATAATATTAATTTTATACATTTGTATAAAAATAAACTATATTTAATAACAAAAGATAAGGAACCATTGATTAATTTTCTAAATATACATAATTATATTACAATGAATATGTAAATTTAAATTCGAATTTATAAATATATGTTTTTATAAATTTATATTTCTAAATAGTTAATATAAATATAAATATAAATATAAATATATGTATAATAATTATTACCTCAATTGTTTTATAAATATCAAATTATATTTAAGAATTGTAATTATTCTACCTATACATTAATAAAATAGACACACACACACATTTATTTATTTGGGCTCAGCTTGAATATTCCAACCTGATATTAATCAATTAATTTGCATACCTACATAAAATATTCACACATAAATATTTATATATTCATCTTGTGCATAAACCTCCAGGTTTGTCCTGGATTGGAACACTGCAAATGCAGGCTTTTCCCTGCATTTGCCTGCTGCACAAAAAATCCAAATATCACACAAATACACAGAAAATACAAATGCACGCTCTCGCTGCATCTGTGTAAATTACATTCATTTACATGCAGCGTGCACATGTCTTATGCATGTATGCACCCGCTGGGGCACGTAGTCGCTTTGATCGAACAACTTTTGGAATATTTATGCACCGGGGAAGTGCATCGATAGACCCGCGGACCCTGACTTTCGGGCTTTTCCTTCGTTTTGGAAAATTTCGATTCCCGTCGATGCAACTGCAATTGCAGTTACATTGCATCCCAAATGCAGTTGCATTGCAATTGCATTCCAATTGCAATGCAATTGCATTCCAATTGCATTGCAATTGCTTTCCAATTTGCAGTTGCAATTGAATTCCAATTGCAGTTGCAATTGCATTCCAATTGCAGTTGCAATTGCATTCCAATTGCAGTTGCAATTGAATTCCAATTGCAGTTGCAATTGCATTCCAATTGCAGTTGAGTTGCATTCCAATTGCAATTGCAGTTGCAGTTGCATTCCATTTGCGGTTGCAATTGCATTCCCTTTGGAGTTGCAATTACAGTTGCAATTGCGTTCCATTTGCAGTTGCAATTGCATTCCAATTGCAGTTGCAATTGCGTTGAAGTTGCATCCAATTGCAACCAAAAAAATTTTTTAAATAGAAAAAAGGTCGGAAACGCACGACCGTTGGGAGTTAGTTGCATTCTCATGCAGTTTCCATCCGAGGAATATATAGGTGGGACGATGCACGCGTGTCGTGACGGTGCAGCCACTTGCATATGCAGCAGGACGTTCGTCGAAGTCAAATTATTATTCACCGGTCATTCCTTGTTGCCTCTTTTCCTCGGTTGCAAGCCAACCTATTATTCGCATTGGGTAACAAAAGATTTTTTTCCATTTTCGCCCCGATGCAGCTGGATTGCAGCCGGGTTTTCTTCTTTTTTTTTCCTTTGCCTTTGCAATTGCCCTCGCGATGGAAATGGGAGATACAATAACAATTACGATTACAATGGGAAAATGGGAATGGGAATTATGATTACAATGGGAATTAAAATAGGAATGGAAATTATAATTACATTGGGGATGTTAGTTACAATGGGAATGGGAATTACAATGGGAATAGACATCGGAATTATAATTACATTGGAAATTATAATGACAGTGGGAATGGGAATTACAATGGGAATTGTAATTACAATGGGGATGTCAGTTACGATGGGAATAGACATCGGAATTATAATTACAATGGGAATTATAATGACAGTGGGAATGGGAATTATAACGGCAATGGGCGTGTGAATGGGAGATACAATTACAATGAGAATGGGAATTACAATGTCAATAGGCATGGGAATTACAATTACAATGGGAATACCAGTTACAGTGGGAATTACAATGGGAACGAAAATGTCAATGGGTCCTTTTTCAAGTGTCAATTTGAAGTGTCACAGAATTTATAGTTGTAGGAAGAACGCAGTAATATTCATACTGTTCAAATAGAGTGAATATTACTGCGTTCTTCTTACAACTATAAATTGTGTGACACTTCAAATTGACATTTGAAAAAGGGGTGAATATTTGAAAAAAACATGAATAAATATAAAAAATACGCTACAAGTGAAGAACAAGTTAGTTAATACTATAGAAATTTCGTAAATATATTTACACGTGATTTATATTTTTATACATAATTTTTCTCGCGAATTAAATAGTTACCTGACGTTCCACTTACGACTTTTCGACGGTGGCAAGCCCTTAACCAATTGCGAGAAGAAAACATTGTAAGCAGGTCACTTGTCGACTTCTTATAATAAAAATAGATAGAAAAATAAGTAAAAAATAGTTGATTTACATTGTTTATGTATGTTAAAATTATCATAAAACTTTTTTTATAAAATTTTTATAAAATTATCATAAAATTTTAGTTTCATAAATTTTTTATGACAATTTTATAAAACCAATTTTTTATCAAATTGACTTTATAAAATTTGTATAAAACATTATAAAATTTTTTTACGTGGGATATTAAAACTTTCTGGCCATCGTCTTTAATTACGTATCAGTCCCTCGGAATTTTGCAAGAAAAACGTCCTCTGGAATACACAATCTTTTAAACTTTTTGCCGCCATTACGAGGCTTAGTATATCGATTTGAGGTAATCTTTCGGAATAAGTTACCCGTGTGTAATTTTCTCGAATTGCTTTCCTGGAAGGTATTTATCTCGAATAGAAGAAGGGGAAAATTAGCCTCGGGCTTTCTCGTACCCTTCACCACCACGGCGAAATCCAAATTTTTTTAAGGAAACCCCATCAATTATTGCAAATTATTTTAAATCTTCGTGTTTCCTCTTTTTACATAAAAAAGAAAAATAATTTATAAAATATAAAATAATTGCTTAACATCGTAAGATAATTCGTTAATCAATTTCCCATCAGTACAAATTGCAAGATTTCAAATTTCCATCGATTCAAAAAAATTCAATTTTTCATTTCTCCAAATACAAAAGTGCCATTTTTTGGCCCAAAACAGTCGAGGCAGGAGCCATTTTTCGTTCCATGCAGAAAATGCAGACTGCATTCCAGGAACGTGCATTTATCCCATGCAACACATGTGTGCATCTTGCACATTTCTCCTTTTTTTCCCCCGCAGATGCACTTTTTCCCACTTTTTTCCCTCATTCCTGGCCGATACAGACACGTATCATATCCCATGCAAGATATATGCAACACGTATGGGACTGTGCATACGTGCATTTTAAGTACATACGAGCAAAAGCTGTGTTTATCATACCAATGACCGGTACTACCTGGCCCGATGATGATTGTACCTTATTACCTGCAGTGCATCCGTATCTGCTGCACGCAGAGGATGCAGCGGAGTGACAAAAACAGCAAGAACTGCATTTGCTCCTTTTTTTTTCTATTTTTTATTTTGTTGCAATTTGGGGGAAGTTTTTGAAAAATAAAAAACTTTTCCTAAAAATATTTTTTAAAATACGAATTTCACCAGAAAAGTTTCTAAAAATTTCAAAACTCCCCAAAAATATCCCTAACATTAGAATTAGTCCCTAGAAATTCCCCTACTGATGGAATAGTGACTAGAACAAATTTTTACAAATACGAATTTCACCAGAGAAGTTTCTAAAGATTTCGAAACTCCCCAAAAACGTCCCCAAAATTAGAATTAGTCCCTAGAAATTTCCCTACTAATGGAATGGTAACTACAACTAATTTTTACAAATACGAATTTCACCAGAAAAATTTCTAAAAATTTCAAAACTCCCCAAAAATGTCCCTAAAATTAAAATTAGTCCCTAGAAATTTCCCTACTGATGCAATAGTAACTAGAACAAATTTTTACAAATACGAATTACACCAGAAAAGTTTCTAAAAATGTCAAAACTCCCCAAAAATGTCCCTAAAATTAGAATTAGTCCCTAGAAATTCCCCTACTGATGGAATAGTAACTAGAACAAATTTTTACAAATACGAATTTCACCAGAAAAGTTTCTAAAAATTTCAAAACATCCAAAAATGTCCTTAAAACTAGAATTAGTTTCTAGAAATTTCCCTACTGATGCAATAGTAACTAGAACAAATTTTTACAAATACGAATTACACCAGAAAAGTTTCTAAAAATGTCAAAACTCCCCAAAAATGTCCCTAAAATTAAAATTAGTCCCTAGAAATTCCCCTACTGATGGAATAGTAACTAGAACAAATTTTTACAAATACGAATTTCACCAGAAAAGTTTCTAAAAATTTCAAAACATCCAAAAATGTCCTTGAAACTAGAATTAGTCCCTAGAAATTCCCCTACTGATGGAATAGTAACTAGAAAAATTAAAATATATATATCTTATATAGGATATCTAAAAATTATTTCTGACTTTAAATATATGTAATAAAAATGTAAAAAAAAACATACATTTCAGGGGACGAAACCCATCCTTTTTTATTTTTAGTGCATTAGGTGCATTATATGCACTTGTAACTTACATTCCCACTTATATCTCTTATATTATCCTTTTTTTTTCTTCTCGACCCTTCTTTTTTACTTCAAACCCCGATTTTTTGTCACAAGCTTCACTCCAAGATAAAATCATAAAAATTAAGTGATACGATAAGCAGCAGCCCAAGGAAACCGAGGAAAAAGTTGAAGCGTTTCTTGGCTTCTCACAAACCCTTATTTTGACCGCTCGTTTTTCCCTCAGGTAGGATTTTAAAGATTTAAGGTTTGAGAGAACAATAAATGAATAGATATAGGCTAAATGTTTTTACAAATAATATATAGAATTTCCAAAAACAAAAATAATTTTATGGAGGAATTTCACCAAAAAAAAAAATAGAAAAATTGGGTTACATTAATTCGAATTTGGAATTTTATAATTTTCATTAATATTTGGGAAATAAGAAATTGAATTTCATTAATTCGAATTTTGATTTTTGCAATTTTGACTAAAATGAGGGAATACAAAATTCAATTTCACATTCTTTGATAAAATAAGAATACTTTTATGGAGAAACTCCGGCACGAAAATTCAAAAATTGAATTTCATTAATTGTAATTTCAAACTTTACAAGTTTTTACTGAAATCAGGAAATAAAAAATTGAATTTCCTTATTCTTTAGTAAAATTTAAAAAAAAAATTCCAGGAGAAATTTAAGAAGAAGCAATTTTTTAATAAAATAAAAATACTGTCATGGCAAAATTCCAGCAGGAATTGAAAAATTGAAATTCATTAATTACTTTATTTTCAAACTTTACAATTTTTCCTGAAAAAAAATAAAATTAAAAAATGACGTATGGAAATTTTCCCAAAATAGTCTCTTAAAATGGTCAATAATAATAATAAAATAATAATAATAAAAATCCTAAATAATATATCCTCACACACACATTTTTACTTATTACATTTACTTGTCTTATAAAAACAAAAATCCACTAACACCAATTCAAAAGCAAAGGTACAAAAAAAAAGTCTAATGAAAAATCTTTTTCGCCTGACAACAACATAAGGGTAATTAAATAGATAAAATTACTTAGTACATTGCACGTTTGCTTGCATCTTCCTAGTTATAATAAATTGTACACTCCTATTTTACAAGATATATATATATATTTTATATACATATATATGTATATATAGAGATACCCATGCAACGTGGAAAGTCCACTTAACGGGGTTAACAGTCCTTTTACCCATAGATCTCTCGGAGAACGATAACTCTTGTTAATGTGACAGTTAATTAAGACTGATATCGAATTGATTTTACCGTGGGTTAATGATAACATACTTCCGGCTTATCGCCCTTTCAATCACCGCCTCCAATAAAATTGATACCGTATCATTTTCGTTCGTTGCCTCGGAAAAGTCCCCATCCCAGGCATATTTCATCCATAAGCGAGAAAGTGCATTCAATAATGCACCTAATGCGTCGTTTGATGTTGTTCTAACTTTTAATTTTCTAAAAAAATTTTTTTTATTATGTCCTGGAGTTCATGGGGCAATTAAAGATACAAATTATAGTATACAACAAATTTGTTTTCTAATTTTTTACAACGTTTTTGCAATTTTTACAAAAAAATTGTTTAAAACCAACTCCAATGCAACTTCTATTTTTGTTTATTTTTTTATTTTTTTCTTATGCCCTGGAATCCATGGGACAATTAAAGATACAAATTATAGTATACAAAAATTAATTTTTCTACTTTTTACAAAATTTTTGCGATTTTTACATTATTACAAATTTTACAAAATTTTTGTAATTTTTACAAAAAAATTGTTTAAAACCAACTCCAATGCAACTTTTATTTTTGTTTATTTTTTTCTTATGCCCTGGAATCCATGGGACAATTAAAGATACAAATTATAGTATACAAAAATTAATTTTTCTACTTTTTACAAAATTTTTGCAATTTTTACATTATTACAAATTTTACAAAAATTTTCTAAAAATTACAAAAATTTTTGCAATTTTTACAACATTTTTGTAATTTTTACATAATTTTTGTAATTCTTACAAAATTTTTGTAACTTTTACAAACAATTTTTAAAAATCCAACTCCAATGCAACTTTTTTTTTAAATTAAAACATTTTTTTATTATGCCCTGGAATCCATGGGACAATTAAAGATACAAATTATAGTATACAAAAATTTATTTTTCTAATTTTTACACAACAATTTTTTTAAATCCAACTCCAATGCAACTTTTATGCTTTTTATTTTTTCATTATGCCCCGGAGTCTATGGGGCAATTAAAGATTTAAATTATAGTAAAAAAAAATTGTTTTTGTAGTTTTTACAACTTTTTTGCAATTTTTATAATCTTATTGCGATTTTTACAAAATTTTTGTAATTTATACAAAAAAATTTTGAAAAATCCAACTCCAATGCAACTTTTAATTTTTTTTACTTTTTTATGTTTTTATTATGCCCTGGAATCCATGGAACAATTAAAGATACAAATTATTGTATACAAAAATTAAGTTTTCTAATTTGTACATTTTTGTAATTTTTACCAAAAAATTTTGAATAATCCAACCAATGCAACTTTTACTTTTATAATTTTTTTATTATGCCCTGGAATCCAGGGGACAATTGAAGATACAAATTATAGTATACAAAAATTTAGTTTTCTAATTTTTACACAACAATTTTTTTAAATCCAACTCCAATGCAACTTTTATGCTTTTTATTTTTTTATTATGCCAAATTATAGTTACAAATATTATTACAAATTATAGTATACAAAAATTTATTTTTCTAATTTTTACAACAATTTTGCAATTTCGGCAAAATTTTTCTAATTTGTACAAAATTTTTCTAATTTTTACAAAAAAATTGTTTAAAAATCCAACACAATACAATTTTCCTCGAGATCATTGAAAATTGTTATTGTCACTATCCATGCGAATGGTAACGAAATCATTGTTTCATGAAATTCCCTTGATGAATAAAAGAAAAGGAAAAGAGGAGAGCGATATGAATAAACTCGTCGCTCTATTTAACGATAAAGTGTTTACTCGCTTGAAATGTATAATCGAATTCCCTGTGTTTGTTCTCTGGGAATATTTAGCAGATTAACGTGACGTCCGTGAATAATGAGAATGATTACAGTCCGCTGGAAGAATTATTTTTACACTTTTTATATCTCCACTAAATGACAAAGTTGTTGTGAAATATCGTCGTTAGTCTTCGTGAAATATCCAGACGACATACTTTTTCTGGATGTCGATTGAGAAATGGATATTTTTTTTCTTTTTCTTTTTTTTTTTCCACTGAAATATTACATTTACGTTCAAGCCATTTTTTACCAAGTCCCTGTTCGTGGTAATACATTTTTTACCCTAGGTGACATAATAGTACAATTTTTTATTCGCAGACGTAACAGGCACTCGAGTGTGAATAATTGAGACACGTTTCATGGGAAAGGCGATTTTTAGATTTTTGGTATTTTTTTTTTCCTTCAGTGAAAATTGCAAATTTGAAATTTCGGATGGATGAAATTCGATTTATTTTTATTTTTTTGAGGAATCGCAAATTTTCTAAATAAAGTTATTTTTCTAAATGAAAATATGAAATTTCCAATTTCAAAATTTCATTTTTTTTGTAATTTTTACCAAATTTTTAGAAAATTGGAATTTCGCATTTGGAATTGGAAGATTTTGAATATTTCCCCATAAAAATATTAACATTTGCAATTTTTACTAGAAATTTTCCTCATAAAATGGAATTTTGTAATTTCAATTTTGGGCAATTTCGAAAATAAATATTGCAAGTTTGAATATTTTGATGGGAAAATATTGAAAATTTTGAAATTCTAATTTAAAGATTCCAATTTTGGAGAGTTTCTACAATGAAAATTATAAATTTCAATATTTCTATGGGGAGATATTCAAATTTTCTTGAATTCGAATTTAAAAATTCCAATTTTGGGGATTTTCTTCGGGAACAATTTATGGGGAAATATTTAAAATTCATTTAATTCAAAATTTATAATTTCAATTTTCGAGAATTTCTTCAGCAAAAATAGTAAAATTCGATATTTTTATGGAAAAATATCCACTCTTCCAATTAAATTCTCAAAATTCCAATTTTCTTTTTCTTCAGTGAAGATTGCAAATTTGAAAATTCGTATGGATGAAATTCGATTTATTTTTATTTTATCGGGGAATTGCAAATTTTTATAAACAAAATTATTTTTCTAAATGAAAAACATGAAATTTCCAATTTCAGAATTTCATTTTTTTTTGTTGCAATTTTTACAACATTTTTGTCATTTTTACAAAATTTTTGCAATTTTTACATTTTAATAATTAAAAAAAAATTTTTGTTATGTTTACAAAAAACTTTTTTTAAATCCAACTCCAATGCAACTTTTATTATTTTAATTTTTTAATGTTTTTATTATGCCCTGGAGTCTATGGGGATATTAAACATATAAATTGTAGTAAACAAAACTTTACTTTCGTAATTTTTACAACTTTTTTGCAATTTTTACAAAATGTTTGCAATTAATGAAATTGATGAAATTCAAGTTTTTGTTTCCTAAAATTTACTGCAAATTTTTATTATTTATTTTTGATATATTTTTTTTTGTTTTTAGTGAAAATTGCAAATTTGAAAATTTGAATGGATAAAATTCGATTTATTTTTATTTTATCGGAGAATTGTAAATTTTCATAAACAAAATGATTTTTTTGGCAATTTTTACACTATTTTTGTCATTTTTACAAAATTGTTGTAATTTTTACAAAATTTTTGCGACTTTTTCAAAATTTTTGTAATTTTTCCAATATTTTTGTAATTTTTACAAAATTTTTGCGATTTTTACAACCTTATTGCAATTTTTACCAAATTTTTGCCATTGATGAAATCGATGAAACTCAATTTTTCGTTTCCTAAAATTTGCTGCAACGTTATTATTTATTTTTTAATTAATTTTCTTTTTTGTTCGTTTCCCGACGGAAAGAAAAAAAAAAGCATTTCTAACGCACGGCGACGATGCAACGCAACTCCGTTGACGCAATTTCATGATTAATACGCGGAGATCCCGGCTTATGATCCTCGGAATACATTATTACGCCGGAGGAACGGCATAGGGGACTTATTTCAAATTCAATACCCACGTGAGAATAAAATACCGCATAATTCCAGTCTCCTCCGGTGTCGATGGATCGCCGGCTGGGTTTCGAGAGATAGCTAACGAGTAGAATGTAGCTACAAGCGGGCTCGCAAGACGCTGTCAAAAAGATAGATAACCAACGCCGTAAATGTAGATGCTTATCTGCCAGTTGTAAAATGTCGGGTACCGATTGACAGTCACGACAGAATTCTACGATTGAAACTTACGGGAACGACGTGAAACCCAACCGTCGCGTCGCTTTGCCTTTTAGAATTTACTTTGCCGTCGAAGAAAAAAAAAAAAGAAAAGAAAAGAAAATCTTGGCCAAGATCTGAAATTTTTCCTTTTTTGAGAAAGAAAAAAAATCCCACAATTCTATTTTTTTATCATTTTTTTTTCTGCATTAATGCAAATTTAATCGCATTTTTTAAAAATATTACACTCGACTTCTGAACCTTTTGACGAAACAAGCCCCGCCCACGGGCCGCTGTCATTGGCTGCCGGGGCAGTGAGTGTTCGCCTTAAGCTCGCGTTCAATGGAGACTTGCCCTTATGCTTTTCATTGATTGGAGTGATTGGAATGGCATGGATTGGATTGGATTGGATTGATTGGAGGGATTAATTGGATTGGTTTGATTGGATTGGATTGGATTGATTGGAGGGATTAATTGGATTGGTTTGATTGGATTGATTGGATTGGTTTGATTGGATTGATTGGATTGGATTGGATTGGATTGGATTGGATTGGATTGGTAGGATTGATGGGGTTCATTATATTGATTGACTTGAATTCATGGGATTTATTGGATTGGTTGGATTGTTTGGATCGATTGGATTGATTGAATTGGTTGGATTAATTGGATTATTTGGATTGGTTGAATTGATGGGATTGATGGAATTTATTGGATTGATTGGATTGGGTCGATAGGATTGATTGATTGGATTGATTGAATTGCTGGGATTCATTGGATTAGATTGATTGAAGTGGATCGATTGTTATGGTTGGATTAGTTGGATTAGTTAAATTAATTGAATTGATGGGATTTGTGGATTTCATTGGATTGATTTCATTGGATTGGTTGGATTGGATTGATTGTATTAGTTGGATTGGTTGAATTGATGGGATTGATGAGATTCATTGGATTGATTGGATTGGGTCAATAGGATTGATTGGATTGGATTGATTGGATTGGATTGATTGGATTGGATTGATTGGATTGGATTGATTGGATTGGATTGATTGGATTGGATTGATTGGATTGGATTGATTGGATTGGATTGATTGGATTGGGTCGATAAGATTGATTGATTGGATTGATTGAATTGCTGGGATTTATTGGATTGACTGGATTGGATTGGTTGCATTGCTGGGATTCATTGGGTTGGATTGATTGAAGTGGATCGATTGTATTGGTTGGATTAGTTGGATTGATTGAATTGATGGGATTCATGGATTTCATTGGATCGATTGGATTGGATTGATTGGAGTCGATCGATTGTACTGGTTGGTTTGGTTGAATTGATGAAATTCATGGGGTGGATTGGATTGTTTGGATTGATAGAATTGATAAGATTCATTGGATTCATTCGTTTGGATTGATAGGATTGATTGATTGATTGTATCAATTGGATTGGATTGATGGGATTGGATTCATTGGATTGATTCTCTCGTCGTTAAGTTCACCATAATTTTTCGTAGGTTATGTCACATTCAAATGTCGCGCAGAAGGTATCAGCCGGAAGGGGGCGCTGTCAGTATGATAAAATTTTAAAAAATAGAATAAATGTCAACAGGCTTGACGACAAAAGGTTTAGAAGTCGAGTGTACCTTCTACGTTTGGAAGGACTTCGCTCGGTGAAGGAGTAAACGCATATCAGATAGAAGCAAACGTGCAACCGGACTCTCCCTGGGGCCCACATAAATCAGAAAGTCAGGTTCAGACGCTCTAGTCCAAGTTGTGCGCTCGTACCTAGGAAGCCAGAAATCTAGATACGTGCCGTGGAAAAGAAAAATTCATTTCTCGGCCTATTCAGAATTTAAAAAATACTGGATATCCTGCTTCCCATGCCAGGGCGCCCCCTTCCCTGATCCAAAACCGGCCTCTCAAAACTCAGCCTCTCGAAATTTTAAAACAAAATTTACAAAATTAAAAAAAAAAACAAAAGTTACCGAAGACCCTCGAACCTTTTGTCAATTCGAACCTTTCGATGATTTCTATTTCGAGTGTTTGACATTGACAGCGCCCTCTGGCGGCTAAGTATTTCGCGCGCGAAATTTAAAAGTGACATAACCTACGACAAATAATGAAGAGTATAAAGGCGAGTCTCCACTGCACGCGAGCTTAAGGCGAATACTCACTGCCCCGGCGGCCAATGACAGAGGTCCGTGGGCGTGGTTCATCTTGTCACAAGTATTTCAAGGGTGCGTGTGTGTGTGTGTGTTTTGGGAAATGGCCGTGCCAGGGTTTTGCTCCCCTCCCCCCTTCCCCTCAGATTAAAAGCGATAGGAGGGTGAGTAGGTACATGGGACTTTCTAAGGAGGAAGAGAATTTCATGGGGTGAAATGACAACGAGCGGTGTCATGTTCAAAGAAGTGGTTTACAGGTGAGGAAGCTAGAGGCAAAAGGTTAACACCCTCTCATAGCCTTCTAAGATGGTTTTAACTGTGTTAAGCCTGTGACTCAAGAGAGTCAGTCTCCCGGAGTCGAGGCTCGAGAGTGGCGCGGTTTAGAAGGGGCGCCTGGCTGGTCGCTCGCTCGCTGGCTTGCTCGCCTATACAAAATACAAGAAGTATAGTAGGTACTAGGTATATGTATACGTATATGTGCCTTGTGCCTTGTGCCTGACTCTGACTGCCTTCCTTGGTCTCGAGACTTAATGATGCTTTAATTCAAGCGAATGATAGATATGATGAGGAGTGAGTGAGAGAGAAAGATCGAGAGAGATAGAGAGAGAGAGAGAGAGAGAGAGAGAGAGAGAGAGAGAGAGATAGAGACATAAAAAGAGATAGAGTAAACACGTGGGGAGAGAGGGGGGAGGGGGACGTAGGTAAGCAGGGAAGTAGAAAGAAATAGAATGAGGGTAGAGGGAGGGGGGCAGGTAGACAGATAGAAAGAGATAGAGTCAGAGTGGGGGGAGAAAGGGTGGTAGGGAGGCAGGCAGAGAGATAGAAAGAGATAGAGTCAGGGGGTGGGGGAGAAAGGGAGATAGGGGGGTGCAGGTAGAAAGATAGAAAGAGATAGAGTCAGGGGGTACGCAGGCAGGGAGGTAGAAAGAGATAGATTGAGGGGGAAGGGGGAGAATGGGAGGTAGGGTGGCAGGCAGGGAGATAGAAAGAGATAGATTCGGGGCGCAGGGGGAGAAAGGGAGGTAGGGTGGCAGGCAGGGAGATAGAAAGAGATAGATTCGGGGCGAAAGGGGAGAAAGGGAGGTAGGGTGGCAGGCAGGGAGATGGAAAGAGATAGAGCGAGGAAGGAAGGGGGGAAAGGGAGGTAGGGAGGCAGGCAGGGAGATAGAAAGGGATAGAGAGCGAGTTGGGGTGAGGGCGGGGGAGCGAGGGGGGGGGGGGGGATAGAGGGGAATGGAGGGAAAGGGAGAGAAAGAAAGAGGGAAGATGAGGAAAAAATAAACACACGTACACGGAAAGAAAATGAACAAATAAATCTAGACCTTGCGTGAATTCATCCTTAATTGAATGCAATAACGAGGGACATGGTTTCATTCATTCGTTTCAATCTTTCCAGTCCGAGTGAAATGAAAAAAAAAATGATCCTTGTTTTACGCGAAAATTGAATAATGAAAACAAAAAAGAAAAATAATTGAAATTTGTTAAGTTTGTGGATGTAAAAACAACAACAACAACAACAACAACAACAACAATAATAATAATAGTAACAATTTTGGGGAACGTTACAACAATTAAAAATTTCAATATTTTTATTAAAAAAAGGGGAAAATTCTTCCATTTTCCGTTATGGCAGATTTGATTAATAAATTAATTGGCCGCGCAAAAAGGTAAACTTACATGGAAGGAGGTTGTTTCCATGCAAAAGCTGCACGGCATTAGGCTGTTATGTGTAGATACTTTCACGAAGAAAAGAGAGAGACCTTAATCGAAAGGTGCTTAAACTCAAGCAGAATATAAAATTATAACCAATGGTGGTTTCCATATTCCCATGCTTTCGATGCAGCTAATATCGAGTTTCCCACGGGGTTGGGCTGTTATAGATAAGTATTATACCTTTTCCAGTTTTGCAGAAAAACTGATTGTGAGCTGGATTATTATCGAAATGGGTTACACCAAAATAACAAGTAAGAGCACGAATTATTCAAATTTTGGAGATTACCTCCAGCAACAATTGCAAATTTCCATATTTTTATGGGGAAATATTCAAATTCGTTTCAAATCAAACTTGGAAATATCAGTTTTGGGGAATTTTTCTAGTAACAGTTGCATTTTTATAATATTTTAATTTTATAATGTTTTTAATTTAATATTTTGGGGTAAATTTTCTAGTAACAATTGCAAATTTCAATATTTTTATGGGGGAATATTCAAATTCTTCCAATTAAAATTTTAAAATCCCAATTTTGGGGTAAATTTTCTAGTAACAATTGCAAATTTCAATATTTTTATGGGGGAATATTCAAATTCTTCCAATTAAAATTACAAAATCCCAATTTTGGGGAAATTTTCTAGTAACAATTGCAAATTTCAATATTTTTAAGGGGAAATATTTAAATTCTTCCAATTAAAATTACAAAATCCCAATTTTTGGGGAAATTTTCTAGTAACAATTGCAAATTTCAATATTTTTATAGGGAAATATTTAAATTCTTCCAATTAAAATTACAAAATCCAAATTTTTGGGGAAATTTTCTAGTAACAATTGCAAATTTCAATACTTTCATGGGGAAATATTCAAATTCTTCCAATTAAAATTACAAAATCCCAATTTTGTGAGAAATTTTCTAGTCCAATTTCGTCCGTCGGTGGCGCTGAGAACATTGTCGATACCGTCACTGGATGGAAAAAAAAACCAATCAAATCTCCCCCTTTCCCCCTTCACCCCCTAAAATAAAAAAAATAAATAAATAAGAAAAAAAAATTGTTTTCTCCCCAAGAATCAATCAATTAACCCAATCGGAGGAAATTGATTAATCAAATTTGCCTTTATCGGACACGATCCGGCTCGTGATTCCATAAAGTTAATTGATACGGGGTGGAGGGAGGTGGACGGGGGAAGGGGGGGAATCGACAATCAATTTTATGTGTAAATTCGAGAATTAACGTTAGACCGAGGCTGGGGCATAATTTTCCCATTAATTCCGAGCTCAGCGAGATCCGAGCGGATAGACGGGGCTTAATTACGAGACACGCTGATGCTAATCTCACGAATGATGACTATCATTTGTAAACGTTGTTGGATAATAAAAGGGAGAAGGCACGGAAGGGACAAAACCTACGATTGCTTTTCCAAGCGACCGGTAAAAATAAGACAATACCGACAAAGCCGCTCATCGGGAGTAAATCGGTACTTTCCAATACGAGAAAGTGCTTCCTCGTTCGCCGGAGCCTTGTTTTCCCTCGGTCTTCAATTTCGTGGCGATGTGGGAGGATTGGGGGGGGGGGGGGGGTATGGGGAAAATTTGGAAATTTTGTCGATTTGAATTTTTTTGGAGATTTTCATTTTGGGGAATTTTCAAAGTGAAAATTCGAAATTTCAGGGTTTGAATGAGGAAATTATTCAAATTTTTCTATATTCCAATTTTAATTTTTCAATTTTGGGGAATTTCAAAAGTGAAAATTGGAAATTTCAATATTTTTATGGGAAGTTCAAATGTTTCAAATTTTTAATCTTAGCATTTCAATTTTGAATTTGAATTTTAACATTTTAATTTTGGGGAATTTCGAAAGTGAAAAGTAGAAATTTCAATATTTTTATGGGGAGGTTTTGGGATTTTTTTAAATTATAATTTTAAGATTCCAATTCTGGGGAATTTCCAAAGTGAACATTCGAAATTTCAGGGTTTGAATGGGAAATTATTCAAATTTTTCTATATTCCAATTTTAATTTTTCAATTTTGGGGAATTTCAAAAGTGAAAATTGGAAATTTCAATATTTTTATGGGAAGTTGAAATGTTTCAAATTTTTAATCTTAGCATTTCAATTTTGAATTTGAATTTTAACATTTTAATTTTGGGGAATTTCGAAAGTGAAAATTGGAAATTTCAATATTTTTATGGGGAGGTTTTGGGATTTTTTTTAAATTATAATTTTAAGATTCCAATTCTGGGGAATTTCCAAAGTGAAAATTCGAAATTTCAGGGTTTGAATAGGAAATTATTCAAATTTTTCTTTATTCCAATTTTAATTTTTCAATTTTGGGGAGTTTCGACAGTGAAAATTGCAAATATTAATATTTTTATGGGGAAGTATTGGGATTTTTTGAAATTAAATTTTATCATTTTAATTTTAGGGAATTTTTATAGTAATAATTGTAAGTTTCAATATTTCTATGGGGAAGTAATAGGACTTTGTTTAATTATAATTTTAAGATTTCAATTTTGGGGATTTTCGAAAATGAAAATTGGAAGTTTCAGTGTTTGAATGAAAAATATTCAAATTTTTCTATATTCGAATTTTAAGATTCCAATTTTGAGGAATTTCGAAAATAAATATTGCAAATTTCAAATTTTTTTATGGAGAAATATTGATATTTTTCTGTATTTGAATTTTCTAATTACAATTTTGGGCAATTTCGAAAGTAAATATCGCAAATTTGAATATTTTGATGGGGAAATTTTGAAAATGTTGGAATTCGAATTCAAAGTTTCCAACTTTGGGGAGTTTCTACAGCACAAATTTTATGTTTCAATATTTCTTTGGGGGGAGATATTCAAATTTTTTTTTAAATAGAATTTTGAGATTTCAATTATGGAGAAATATTTAAAATTCTTTTAATTCAAGATTCATAATTTGAATTTTCATGAATTTCTCCAGCAAAAATTGCGAAATTCAATATTTTTATGGGAAAATATCCAAACTCATCCAACCAAATTTTCAAAATTTCAATTTTGGGGAATTCCTCAAACGAAAATTATAAATTTCAATATTTTAGTGAAAAAATATCAAAATTCTACCAATTCAAATTTGAAGATTCCAATTTTGGGGAATATCTCCAGCAAAAAAAACTTTTTATCGGAAAAGCCGAAAAAAGGAATTTTGGAATTTACTGTTTACCAATTTATTTTCAATTTATTTCAAAATAATTAAAATTTGCTACAAACAAATAATTAATAAACCCACGATTAACTCCAGTTTCACGTAAGCCTGGAAATGAGTTGCAACCGATTGCGTCCAAGATGCATCCCAGGCTGCACTTTATGCTCTGCAGCTGCACAGGAAACGTCTGAAAATTAAAATTACCATTTATTCACAAAATTATGTTGGTTTTGGCATTCCTGCGGATCTGGGGACCCCGTTGAATAATTAATCGAGTGCCATTAAATGGCACACGCGGCAAAATGGCACTCGCGTGCCATTAAATGGCACCCGAATAATTTCGAGCAGCTCGGAAAGGGGACGTTATCGGTGTTTGCGCGGAAAGAAAAAATGGCACCTGCATTTTTCCCGAGTTTAACGACGGATCTGTCGGATCGTCGTTATGCAAATGCACGAGATTTGCATACAGTGGCCACGCTGGGCCACCTTTACATATTTATAGGCCGAGCGGGGTACGACTTCCTTCGATTGTCTTTTATGTATACGCATTGTCGTTGAAAAGCAGCACGAGTGCCATTTTTTCCGTCAACTGCGGCGACGTCCCTTGTCCTTGTTTTTTAACGTGTCATCGCCAATCAACGTCAATCCGGATGAAAAAATAATTAATAAAATTGGTTTCGATCCACTTTCGTGACATTTTTGGGCCATTTCGTGCCGGCTATTGTCAGGGACTTAATTATTTTTATTTTTATTTCTAATAAATTAGTTGTTTTATTGAAATGGGTAATTTTTAGTTTAAAAAAACGTGGATGAGATAAAATGGAAATTAATTGTATTTAGATTTCTTCGAATTTGAATTTTAGGATTTCTATTTTGGGGAATTTTGAAAGTCAAGATTTCAAGGTTTAATATTTTTATGGGGAATTGTTCAAAATTTTCAAATATGAATTTTAGGATTTCAATTTTGGGGAATTTAAAAAGTAAAAATTGTAAAATTTAATACTTTTATGGGGAATTGTTCAAATTTTTCAATTTTGAATTTTAGGGTTTCAATTTTTGGGAAATTTCGAAAGTTAAAATTGCAAAATTTAATATTTTAGGGAATTTCGAATATAAAAATTGAAAATTTTAGTATTTTTATGGGTGAATATTCAAATTTCTTAAGATTAGAATTTTAAAATTTCAATTTTGGGCAATTTCGAAAGTAAAAATTGCAAATTTTAATATTTTTATGGGGGAACATTCGAATTTTTCAAATTTGAATTTTAGGATTTCTATTTTCAGGAATTTCGAAAGTAAAAATTGCAAATTTTAATATTTTTATGGGGGAATATTCAAACTTTTTAAGATTTGAATTTAAATATTTCAATTTTGGGGAATTTAACAAGAAATAATGGCAAATTCTAATATTTTTATGGGGGAATATTCAAATTTTTCAAATTTGAATTTTAAGATTTCTATTTTGGGCAATTTCGAAAGTAAAAATGGCAAATTTTAATATTTTTATGGGGAATTGATCAAATTTTTCGATTTCGAATTTGAAGTTTCCAGTTTCTGGGGAATTTTACCGGTAACAATTGCAATTGTCAGAGTTTCTTTAGGGAAGTATTCCAATTTTTCCAATTCAAATTTCAAGATTCCAATTTTTTTTGGAATTTCTAAACTAAAAGTTGCAATTTTCAATATTCTTATGGGGAAATATCCGAACCCTTCCAACGAAAATGTCAAAATTCCAGTTTTCTTAATCCGCGGTTGGAAAAGTGGAAAAATGGGAAAAGTAGGCAACTTCAAAGGTCTAACTGCACTCACTGCACACCCGGGTGCAGTGAGTGCAGCAATAATAATCGCACGCATACGTGAAAGGAGTGAACGTGCTTCTTCGACTTTTCTTTTTGCTCCTCCACCTCTTTCTTCTTCTTCTTCTTCTTCTTCTGCTTCTTTTCTTCTTCTACATGTATTTCAATTTCAATCTATGAATATAAAGTGCACGTTGCACTTTACATTCGTATGCGTCTATATAAAATGCACATAAAACACATGCACAGGAGTAGCCTAGTGTATGTGTGTGTGTCTCCCTCCCTCCCACCCCCTCTTTCCCTACCCCTTATCTACTCCTCCCCCTCTTCTTTGCCCCCCCCCCCCCCCCCTCCACGTGTGTGTGTGTGTTGTCTCTCTTTCTCTCTCAGTATGTGTGCGTGTGTGATCTTTCTCTTTTTATATTTTGTGTGTGTGTGTGTAGTCTCTCTGAGTGTGTATGTGTGTACGAGTTTTGTGACAAGCAACACACACACACACATACGCATCCACGAACACATACACACTCAACACGACGGTCCGCATTCCATGAGTGGAACAACCGGTACACGGTCCAGTGGTTCTCACTATCTCGTACATACACAGATTTCCAACTGGAAGAAGTCAAGCATTGGATCGGTTGCAATTGTTATGCAACAACTGAGCGACGAGTCAGTGGCCCGATGAATTCATTGAGTCTCATGCCAAAGCAGCTTTCCGACATATTATATTATCCTTCCTCTTTCCTTGTACACCTTTCTCCCCCTCCCCCTCCTTCGTCTTCTTCTTCTTCTGTTTCTCCTCCTTCTTCCCTTTCTTGCTCTTTTTATTTTACTTTGATCTTCATGCACTTTTCTTACATTTCTTCGATTACGGATTTAGTCTATCTTGCATCTATGGGGATTTCGTCCCTCCAGCAGGTGCACCAACCGATATCTCCGAAATTCCCGTTTCGAGGTTCCAATTTTAGGGAATTTTTCTAGTAACAATTGTAACTTTTCGAATTTCTATGGGGAAATGTCCAAATTCTTCTAATTCAAATTAGAGATTCTAATTTTGGGGAATTTTTCTAGTAACAATTGAAACTTTTCGAGTTTCTATGGAGAAATACTCAAATTCTTCCAACTGAAATTGGAGATTCTAATTTTGGGAAATTTTTCTAGCAACAATTGTAATTTTTCGAGATTTTATGGGGAAATATTGAAATTCTTCTATTTCGAATTTGATAATTCCAATTGTGGGGAATATTTCTAGTAACAATTGCAATCTTTAGAGTTTCTATGGGGAAATATTCAAATTCTTCTATTTCGAATTTGATAATTGCACTTTTGGGGAATTTTTCTAGTAACAATTGAAACTTTTAGAGTTTTTATAGGGAAATATTCAAAATCTTCCAATTCAAATTTCAAGATTCCAGTTTTGGGGAATTTTTCTAGTAACAATTGCAATTTTTTGAGTTTTTTTGGGGGAAATATTCAAATTCTTTGAATTCAAATTCAATTTTTGGTAACAATTGCAATTTCAAGAGCTTCTTTTCGGGTAATATTCAATTCAACTTAAATATTCAAATTCTTTCAATTAAATTTTCAAAATTTCAATTTTAGACAATTTCTCTAGTAAAAATTCCTGGTTACAATATTTATCTGGGGAAATATCCATATTCTTCCAATTGAAATTTCAAAATTTCAATTTTGGGGAATTTCTCTAGTAAAAATTGCTAATTACAATATTTTCATGGGGAAACATCCATATTTTCTCAATTCAATTTCAAATTTTTAACTTTTGGGCATTCCTCCACTAAAACTTTGAAATTTCAATATTTTTATGGGGAAATATGCAAATTCTTCAAATGAAAAAAAATACACATTCTTTTTTTACCAAAACTCAAACTTCAACTTTGGAGTTTTCAAATTTGATCTCCATCAATTTCGTCTCTTTAAAAAATTGAAACTCCAAAATCGGAACTTTCAAAATTCGCGCCATCAATCATTTATTTTTATCTTTCAAATTGAAATTTCCACAATTAACAATTAATTTTCCCGTTTCCCTTTTCTGTTTCAGAAGCTGCTGATGGAAGACGGGAGAAAGTGAATTCCAGAAACAAAACCAAAAAAAGAAGAAAAAAAAATCTGCGCTTTTTCGTTTCCTGCAGAAAATATGGCCGCGGGCACGTGTCCATCGATGTGAAGCGGTTGCACAAAAATACGCGAGGTGAGTTCCCGAATCCGTTAAATGCGAGTATCCGCTGCGCGTGCGCGAACAAAGAGAACAACGCCGAAGCCGGGGGAAGTAATAAGAGAAAGAGAGAGAGAGAGAGAGAGCGAGAAAAAAAGTGAAGGCAGGGAGGAAATATGTAAGTAAGTAAGTAAGTAAGTATGCACGGGAGAGCTTGTTTTCGTTTTCATTCCCGGTGAACCTGCGCCGCTGGGTGTTAAAATGGTGTTAAAACTCGTTTACGTTGGATTTGCGTTCACCGTGGGACGAGTTTCGTGATGGAAGATACGAAAGTGGAATTTCGATGAGCTTTCCGACATTAGAAAGTTCGACCGCTGGAGTCTAGGGATTTTTTTTACAATTTTCTTCGAATTTGGGGAAATTTTTAGATCCAGTAACGGTTGCCGTCAATTCAGCCAATTCGAGATTCAAGATTCCAGTTTTGGGGAATTCTTGTAGTAACAATTGAAACTTTTAGAGTTTCTATGGGGAAATATTCGAATTCTTCCAAATCGAATTTTGAGATTTCTATTTTGGGGAATTTTTCTAGTAACAATTGCAATTTTTAGAGTTTCAATGAGAAAATATTCAAATTCTTCTATTTTGAAATTTGAGATTTCTGTTTTGGGGAATTTTTCTAGTAACAATTGAGACTCTTAGAGTTTCTATGGGGAAATACTCGAATTGGAAGAATTCGAATTTGTAAATTCCAGTTTTGAGGTATTTTTCTAGTAACAATTGAAACTTTTAGAGTTTCTATGGGGAAATATTCAAATTCTTCCAATTCGAATTTTGAGATTTCTATCTTGGGGAATTTTTCTAGTAACAATTGACACTTTTAGAGTTTCTATGGGGAAATATTCCAATTCTTCTATTTAGAAATTTGAGATTTCTATTTTGGGGAATTTTTCTAGTAACAATTGAGACTCTTAGAGTTTCTATGGGGAAATATTCAAATTCTTTCAATTCGAATTTTGAGATTCACATTTTGGGGAACTTTTCTAGTAACAATTGCAATTTTTAGAGTTTCCATGGAGAAATATTCGAATTCTTCCAATTCGAATTTGTAGATTCCAGTTTTGAGGTATTTTTCTAGTAACAATTGCAATTTTTAGAGTTTCTATGGGGAAATATTAAAATTCCTTCAATTCAAATTGGAGATTCTAATTTGGGGAAATTTTTCTAGTAACAATTGCAATTTTCAGAGTTTCCATGGGGAAGTATTCGAATTCCTTTATTTCGAATTTTGAGATTTCTATTTTGGGGAATTTTTCTAGTAACAATTGCAATTTTAGAGGTTCTATGGAAAAATATTAAAATTCTTCCAATTCAAATTTCAAAATTTCAATTTTGGAGATTTTTTAAGTAACAATTGCGATATCCAGGGTTTTCTCTGAGAAAATATCCAAATTCTTCCAATTTAAATTTGGAAATTTCACTTTTGGGGAATTCTTTAGTAACAATTGCAATCTCCTTGGGATTTCCTGGGGAAATATTCGAATTTTCCCAAATGGAATTTTTAATAGAAAGAAAGTCAAATGCTTAATGAAATTTCAAAGCAAAACCCATGCGTTGATTATTTATCTGATAATTTAAATTACAATCCGCAATTCCATTTGAAAAAAAAAAAACAAACATAAAATTCCCTTCTTCGCGTTCAGTCATTCCTTTGTTTATTCAAATTGAAATCGGCAATTCCTTTTGCAAAGAAAAAAATTAAATAACGAGAAAACGAAACCGTTTATTCCGTGGTGGCTTGGCATGGTAACATTTCCCATGACGTTATAAAAAAAAAAATTCCAACCACGCGGTAGAATTTCGTAATTTCGCATTTCCGCGTTGTCCGTTCATTTATTTACTTTTATTTTTATATTTTAATTTATTCATTTACATATTTATTTATTTTTCCAGCCGTTGAAAGCTAATTTCACGCTCGTTGCTCTCGTTATGGGCTCTTTCCTCCGGAGGGGGTAGAAACAAATTAAAAAAAAAATTAAATATCAGGTGTAGATCGTTAAAAGATAAGAATGATTCGCGATAGCTGCAGGTACTATGCCTTTATTGACCAATCAGGCTCGATTTACGAGACACAGTACGTGACTCGAGCATGAGTTTTATGAATGACGGCACCTTCGTCATTTATTTATGCTTTTTGCGAGGTAATAGGCGAGACGTAAATAAGTGTCTTGGTCTTTTGCCGTCGTGTCCGATGACAAAACAATCTTCTGTGGTACTAAAAAAAAAAAACCTCTAAAAATTGCAATTGACTCCAAGAAAAAAAAATTTATTTTTTAATTTACCTAATTTTTAGAAACTTGGGTTCGATTAACGTTTTTATTTAAAAAAAACAACAATTAATTAATTAATTTAGTTCTTGGTTTAAGCAACAACAACAAAATTGTTTATTTTAGTCTCTTATTCTGACGAGGAGAAATGCTGTATTTATCCAGTCATATATTCCCTCGAATTCGGCTTCTATATTATTTTGATATCTGTATCGCAAAAAATAATAATTAGAAGCGCTTAGGAGCCAGGATTTGATTTGGATCAATAATTATATCGTAAAATAAGTAAAATAACGTTAAAATATAAAAACCTTGATAACAGAAAATATTTTTTATAGTGAAATGAAAAGTCAGTTGCCAAAAACGGAACTATATATAGCACGGTCGCTGTTTATCGGGTAGAGAGGAAACATGCCGTAGCGCTTCCGCGCTACTTGATTATGGAAAATTGACTCTTAGTCTCAATTTTTCCAGCTTTTTCAGATGAAAAATCAGTTTTTGGAAACCTTGACGACAATAATGGACCCGGGGTATCCGCTTATATGTTTTCGAGGTCGCTGATCACGGATCCGACGTCAGATTTTGAAAATACAAGACGGCGGCCTAAAATTTCAAAGTTCGTCGGATTCGCACAAAATTCTCTATGCGGGGGTTTTCGAGGTCACTGATCGCGTATTATTAGATTCGTATAGAGAATTTTGAGCGAATCCGACAAACTGTGAAATTTTAGGTCGCCATCTTGAATTTTCAAAATCTGACGTCGGATTTGTGATCAGCGATCTCGAAAACCTCCGTATACCAGGGATTCATAATGCTTCAATGAAACAAAAAATGTGTGACTCAAAGGATTAAAAGTATAAACCTGAGCATTTTATTTAAGGGAGTACTATCGGTAGGTAGCTAGTCAAGCGAGTGTTAAGCCGCATTTGACTTGAGCAGTATTTCGATGTGGCAATGTCGCATTGCTAGTAATTGGGGTATAGGAATACATATATATATATACATAGTAACGTCAATTCCGTTTGTTTTGTACATTTGAGGCTAATGTTTGTAGATAAATCAACCTCAAAATGTTAATATCGAAGCTAAAAGAAAAAAATAAATTCAAAATTTTGTTGGAAGAATAAGAAAGTGATGGAAAATGGTATTAAAAAATTGTTTGATTATTAAAAAAAATATATAAATTAACTTATACAGTAAAAAAAACAGAATTATCAGTATTTTTTGCGCAAATGTATTATTAACGATCGTTATTTGTAGGTTTAATTAAAAGAAAATTTAAGTTTTAGTTTTCTAATTAGTCTCTTTTGTAATAAATAAATAATTTATCAATTTTTATTTGTTTATTCTATTTCCCAAAATATTTCCGCTGACCCTTCTTATATTATAAGAAGCACGTGAAATTTCAAATAGTACGCGCTACTTAACTTCCATTGCGACGTTGCCACGTTCGTTTGAGTAAACGGTTCACTACCCAAAATTTCATTTTCATTTCTTTATTTCCACGTTCATAGGTTCCAAATACTTGTTTATAATCACTCAATATGTTTATTAATGATTCAGTTAAGATCCTGCAAAATTTCAGAGAATTCTGAACCGTCAGTCTTATATAATTAAGCGTTAAAAAAAATGTACGGATTTATGCAAATTGAAATATTTATATCTTTTTTCCCACGCTCCAAAGCTTCACCAAACTTTAACTGAATCTTATTCTAAGTAATATCTACCAACACACCAAATTTCAGCATTTTCTGAACCGTCAATCACTTTCCGGTAGTACTACCTTAAATGAACCCATTTCAAACAGTTTTTTTTTTTGTTTTTTTGAATTCCTTTAAAAATACCAGAAAATTCCCTGAAAATCCTCAAAAAATGCAGAAAAATACCAAAAAATCTAATAAATCCCCCAACATACCTCAAAATTTCTCAAAAATAACCAAAAAATTTCCGAAAAGTCCCATTAAATCTCCAAAAATCCAGAAAAAATTGTAAAACAATACCAAGAAATTCCCGAAAATCCACCAAAAATGCCAAATACCCCAACAAATCTCCTAAAAATTCCACAAAACCCCCAAACGATTCTGAAAATTATCCACAAATCTTGAAAAATTTTCACATGCACCCCAAAAAAATTCCCCAAAAATCTCACAATATCCCCAAAATCCTAAAAAAATCCTCAAAATCCCCAAACGATTCTGAAAATTTTCTAAAAATCCTTAAAAATTTTCAAATGCACCCCAAAAAAATTCCCCAAAAATCTCAAAATATCTCCAGAATTCTAAAAATTCCCCAAAATCTCCAAACGATTCTGAAAATTTCCCAAAAATCCTGAAAAATTTTCAAATGCACCCAAAAAAAATTCTCCAAAAATCTCACAACATCCCCAGAATCCTAAAAATTCCCGAAAATCCCCAAACGGTTCTGAAAATTTCCTAAAAAACCTGAAGTTTTCAAATACACCCCAAAAAATTCCCCAAAAATCTCACAATATCCCCAGAATCCTAAAAATTCCCCCAAATCCCTAAAAGATTCTGAAAATTTCCCAAAATTCCTTTAAAATTTTCAAATGCACCCCAAAAAAATTCCCGAAAAATCTCACAATATCCTCAGAATCCTGAAAATTTCCCCCAAAAAAGTTGCCGAAAATTCCGAAAACGTGTGACGTAACACGTCAAAAATCGAATTCGTTTCCCGTTCAAGAGCCTTCTTGTCTATGATATAGTTATGGATTATAGAGGGTATTTAATTTATGGCTTTTCCCTTGTCCAAGAAGAAACGATAACGCGCATAATAATAAGCATTCGAGATAACGGCTGGACGTAGAAGTTACGACATGATGATAAACGGAAACTATACATAATATGGTATCCATGGCAGGGTAGCAAGGGGTTCCCATAAAAAACGGCTGATTCTGAAACAAGAGCAACCGTAACGAAATATTCCCTTAGGAGAAAAGAAGGAAAGTCTGTTTTACCACATTAGAATTTTTCTACTTGTTACAATAGGTTTATATAATTTAGATAATTCAGAAAATATTGATATTTATTATAATTTTAATAATTGCAAGCAGCAAATCATCGGAGTGAATTTATTATAATTTATGTACAATGTTAAATTACTTGTAAAATTAAAGTTTAGAATGAATTGAATTTTTCCCCATAGAAGCTCTGAGATTTTCAATTGTTACTAGAAAAATTCCCCAGAACTGATATTTCCAAATTCGAATTGGAAGAATTTAAGTATTTTTTCATAAGAATATTGAAATTTGCAATTGTTACTAGAAAAATTCCCCAAAACCGATATTTCCAAATTTGAGTTGGAAGAATTTGAATATCGCCAGGGATTGCACGCGCAGCAACGCACGTGCTTATCTGCTCGAGCGCAAAAATGCCGATATCTTGGTGGAAAACAAACTCCAAACGAGACTCAAGGCTCTCGGAGTCCGTGCACGACGATGGTTGCGCATCTGCATTTTTTCCTCGATGGCAACAGTTATTCGAGCAGCGAAAGGGGCAAAAAGTGAGCCAAAGTCGAGATAATCGGCATCATCCAGTGTTTCCGAGATACGTATCATCCTTGAATTCATGGCTTTTACACGTCTCAATCGTGGAATACGATGTGACGCTTTGCAACACTATTTTCACGCGATGCAAATGCAAGTGCTACAATGCAATCGAGCTTCGGTGAGATCGCAGGAAGATATCCTCGTGTGAAATTCAAATTCTTCCAATTCAAATTTGGAAATACCAGTTTTGGGGATTTTATCTAGTAACAATTGCAAGTGGAGTTTTTCTGGGGTAGTATTCCAATTTTTTTCAATTCAAATTTGGAAATACCAGTTTTGGGGATTTTTTCTAGTAAGAATTGCAAGTGCAGAGTTTTTCTGGGGTAATATTCCAAATTCTTCCAATTCAAATTTGGAAATACCAGTTTTGGGGAATTTTTCTAGTAACAATTGAAAATTTCAATATTTCTATGAGAAAATATTCAAATTCTTCCAATTCAAATTTGGAAATATCAGTTTTGGGGATTTTTTCTAGTAACAATTGCAAGTGCAGAGTTTTTCTGGGGTAATATTCCAATTTTTTTTCAATTCAAATTTGGAAATACCAGTTCTAGGGATTTTTTTTGGTAACAATTGCAAGTGCAGAGTTTTTCCGGGGTAATATTCAAATTCTTCAAATTCAAATTTGGAAATATCGGTTTTGGGGAATTTTTCTAGTAACAATTGAAAATTTCAATATTTTTATGAGAAAATATTCAATTCCTTCGAATTAAAATTTGGAAATATCGGTTTTGGGGAATTTGTCTAGTGACAATTGCAAATTTCAATATTCTTCCAATTAAAATTCTATGGTTCCAGTTTTGGGGAATTTTCCTAGTCAGTTCGGACCAACCCTTGGGGTCCAGTCGACCCCCGATGTGCTGATCGGAGGTGAGCCCTATCTCGTGACACGCTTTGCTCTGGCCCCAACTGACCGATTGCCCGATCCGTATCTCCGGTAATTAGGCATTTAATTAGGCCGCTTGATTAATCATTACGGACACGTGCGAAAGCTGGTGAATTATACGCAGGGGATGCGCCTAATGCTCCTCACGAGACCGCCTATAGAGAAGATTCCTCGTAGAAATATCTCGTAATTGTTCCGACATTCGTTAGCGAGTTTCAATGAACCCTTTTTGCAAGTACAGGCCATTGATTATTTATTTAATGTCGAGGTTCAAACGGTTAAAAATTAATTGAACGGGCCCCGGACCACCTCTCCCATAAATTGCTGCAATTTATTCGTCAAGGGAAAGGATACTCTTTTCCTCTCATTTTTTTTTTATAATCTTGTTTGTTGCTATGCAGCACTAGAAACATTTATTCCGCGGTGCAATAAAAGCCCCAACGTCGGGAGCCATATAGTTGCAGGCTAATTAAGTGTTTCCGGTTAAGCCGGTAAATTAAATAACATTCCGATTTCAACTTGAAATTAATTCAATTTTCAGATTTCATTTTTTTTTTAAATATGAAATTTCAATTTCATTGAATATTGGATCTTTTGAAAATTGAACTTCAATTTTGTTGAAAATGGAATTTTTTAAATGAAGTTTTGGTTTTATGGAAATTGGATTATTAAATAGAACTTCGATTTTAGTGAAATTTGGATTTTTTAAAATGAAATTGAAATTGAAACTTCATTGAATATTGGATCTTTTGAAAATTGAACTTCAATTTTGTTGAAAAATGAAATTGAAATTTCATAAGAAATGAATTTTTCCAAATGAAATTTCGGTTTCTATCAAAAATTGAATTTTTTTAAAATAAAATTTAAATTTCTTAAGAAGTTAGATTCATTTAAATGGAATTTCAAATTTAGTGAAAATTGGATTTTTTTTTATAAAATTTAAAATTCATAAGAAGTTAGATACACTTAAATGGAATTTCAATATTAGAGAAAATTGGATTTTTTAGAATGAAATTGAAATTTCAGAAGAAATTAGTTTTTCCAAATGGAATTTGGAATTCTATCAAAAATTAGATTCTCTCCAAATGAAATTTCGTTTTCATTGAAAATTTAAATTCCACAAATTGGTTCCACACTTTTGACTGCCTTCATCTTTCATCTTTCATCTTTCATTTTCCATTCTCTGTATTTCATACTTTGCATTTGTACTTCACTTTTCATATCTCTTTTTCAAACTTTCATGTCTTGTCATTGTCTTATCAATCAATCATTGAATTATTCTGTTATAAGTTATACCTCGCTTTTCGATTAGTGTTTTGCTAAAACTGTTATTTTTCCTGTGTAACTGTGTAAAAACGGTATTCTGCTGCTTTTGTTAAGCTATTCTCTCTTTCTATGCATTATTATTTAATTATATAAGTTCTATGTATTTACTCACTTTTGCCCCATGGGTTCCAGGGCATATTACTTGATAATAAAAAAAAAAAAAAAAAAAATTGGATTTTTTACAATGAACTTGATTTTTGAAAAATAGAGTTTCAATTTTACTTACAACTGGATTTTTTTTAATGGAGTTTGTTTCATTAACAATTGAATTTCTTTAATATGAAATTTCAATTTTATCCAAAATTGAATCTTTGTAAGATTTGAATTTCATCGACAATTGGTTTTTTCAAATGAAATTTCAATTTCATTAACAACTGAGTTTTTAAATTATAATTTTAATACTTAATTTTTAAATTGTAATTTTAATAATTAATATCATTTATTCAGAATTAATAAAAATTAATATCATTACTAATTCGATTTTTCATGAAATTTCAATTACATTAATAACGTGATTTTTCAAGAAATTTCAATTTCATCAAAAATTAAAAATAAAATCTGTGAAATTTAGATTTAATTTTAAAAAAAAAGGGCTATGCCTCAAACGAGTTTTAACGTCCGAGATAACGACGCGTAGATACGGGGACCTTAAATAAATAAATAAAAAAAAGGAATTAAAAAGTAAAAAATAAATAAATAATCTTCGGTTTTAAAAGAGCGAGAAATGATAAAAGTGAAAATGAAGTTCCAGTACTTCCATAGGCAACAACACCACCACCAACAACAACAACAACAACGACAGCAACAACACACCTATGCCCATTCTACACGCACACATAGGCACATGCATGAGCATGAACGAGATCCAGAGATTTATCGTAACTCGTTACCGGGCTCTCAGATATTTCTGTACCGATAGCACGATCGTAAATTATTGAAACGTATATTTAAAAGAGGAGACGAGACTCACGTATAATGATTTTCAAGTTACACCATTCGCCGGAGAGTCGTAGATATAATTTCCATTTATTTCATCCCGCGAGATTTTCCCATGCAATTGCAGAAACTTCGCCCGCAACCCGTTCTCGGAATTCCAGTACGAGCCTCCTTCCCTTTTGCAATTTTGTAATGTTGTCTTTTTTTTGCATTTTATTTTTGTTTTTTTATCCTTTTCTGTTAAACGACAATTTTCCGGTATTGGTATTCTCAAAAATTTTGAATTTGCCAATATTGATATTTTTCGACAAAATTCGAATTTTCTAGAATTAATATTCTCCAAAAATTCCAAATTTCCAAAATTAATATATTTCAAAAATTTGAATTTTCCAGAATTAATATTTTCCAAAAATTCCAATTTTCCACATTTACCCGTAGTTAAACACAATTTTTAATAGAATGACAATTTAATTTTAAAAAATTCAATCTGTAGTAAAATCGATATTCTTTGAAAATCCAATTTTTAATGAAATTGAAAATCCCTAAAAATCCAATTTTTAATGAAATTGAAATTCCCTAAAAATCCATTTTTTAATAAAATTGAAATTCCATTAAAGAATCCAATTTTTAGTGAAATTGAAATTCCCTAAAAAACCAGCTTTTAATGAAATTAAAATTCCTTTAAAGAATTCAATTTTTAATGAATTTGAAATTCCCTAAAAATCCAATTTTCCATGAAATTGAAATTCCCTGAAAAAAATCCAATTTTCAATGAAATCGAAAATCCCCAAAAATCCAATTTTTAATGAAATTGAAATTCCCTAAAAATCCATTTTTTAATAAAATTGAAATTCCATTAAAGAATCCAATTTTTAGTGAAATTGAAATTCCCTAAAAAACCAGCTTTTAATGAAATTAAAATTCCTTTAAAGAATTCAATTTTTAATGAATTTGAAATTCCCTAAAAATCCCATTTTTAGTGAAATTGAAAATCCATTAAAAATTGTGATTTTAAAGAAATTGAAATTCCTGAAAAAAAAATCGACTTTCAATCAAATTGAAATTCCCTAAAAATCCAATTCTTAATCAAATTGAAATTCCCTAAAAAAACAGTTTTTAATGAAATTGAAATTCCGTTAAAGAATTCAATTTTTAATGAATTTGAAATTCCCTAAAAATCCCATTTTTAGTGAAATTGGAAATCCATTAAAAATTCTGATTTTAATGAAATTAAAATTCTTGAAAAAAATTCTATTTTCAATCAAATTGAAATTCCCTAAAAATCCAATTATCAATAAAATTGAAATTCCCTAAAAATCCAATTTTCAATGAAATCGAAAATCCCTAAAAATCCAATTTTCAATCAAATTGAAATTCCCTAAAAATCCAATTCTTAATGAAATTGAAATTCCCTAAAAATCCCATTTACCATGAAATTGAAATTCCCTAAAAAAATTCAATCTTTAATGAAATCGAAAATCCTTAAAAATCCAATTTTTTTTTAAACTAGTTTATTATGCCCTGGAATCCATGGGGCAATTTAGAAGTACATGTATATTTATATACTTATATACATATATACATGAGTGAATACCATATGCGCGTTGACAGGAAAAGAAGAAAGATAACGTAAAAGCAGTGCTAATACGAATCTGTGATAACCAATAAAAGTGGTAGTTACAGCAAAGCAAGAAGAACATAAAAATAAAAGCAGAAACAAAAACAAGAACAAGAACAAGAGCAGCCGAGGATGTGCAAGCAAAGTAAAGCAACGTGGAGCTTGTTTAAGTTATTGTACATCATTTAGTCGCCTCCATTCAGTTCGCTCTTCTTCAAGAAGGTGATTATAGAGAAGCTTCTTGAACAAGGGGGTGGAATCAGTGTCAGTGATAGAGGATGGGAGAGAGTTCCAGAAATTAATTGCAGATACGGTAAATGACTTCCCAAAAAACCCACTTCTGGCGAACGGGACAACCAGTGGCCTGGAGCCGCGCTGCACTCTGATGGACCTTCTTAAATCAGGATCAGGGTCCTCAAATTCAGAATTAAGATAGGATGGGAGTCCAGTTAGAAGTATTCTAAAGATAAGGATTTTCAATCAAATTGAAATTCCCTAAAAATCCAATTTTCAATAAAATTGAAATTCCCTAAAAATCCAATTCTTAATGAAATTGAAATTCCCTAAAAATCCCATTTTTAGTGAAATTGAAAATCCATTAAAAATTATGATTTTATTGAAATTGAAATTCCTGAAAAAAAAATCAAATTTCCATGAAATTGAAATTCCCTAAAAGATCCAATTTTCAATGAAATCGAAAATCCCTAAAAATCCAATTTTCAATAAAACTGAAATTCCCTAAAAATCCAATTCTTAATGAAATTGAAATTCCCTAAAAATCCAATTTTCCATGAAATCGAAAAACCCCCAAAAATCCAATTTTGAATAAAATTGAAATTCCATTAAAGAACCCAATTTTTAATGAAACTGGTAATCCATTAAAAATCCAAATTACCATTAATTAACTTTCGTTACTCGCGTGAATTTATTTACCGGTACCTTTGGCACAAAAGTAGTACCTTTTCCCCCGAAGGAAGGACTTTTACAATTATAATTGAAAAAAAAAAATTCCCGCGAGTGGTGCCTTGCCTTGACAATTGACAGCATAACGCAAGACGTTGCGGCCTCTCCTATCGTGTCCTATCGTACCCCATCGTATCGTAACCACGGCATGGTATTTCCACCTTGGTATAACTCGATAGCCCAATAATTAAGGTAATGGCTACTTTTCAAGTGGATTTCCGTGTGGCTGGAGCTCTGAGCGGCCTCTCTCTGGCCGATTATGGTCACGAAGCGGTCCAACCCCGCCAATTCACTGTCTTACTCTTTCAAAACCTATCTTTCCATCTTCCTCAACGATTTTTTCCCTCCTCGATGCTCCCTTCAGCCCTACGATAATTGCAGCCCTTCGGGAGGAGATCCGGAGAAACTTTCATGATAGTAAAATATCACCAGAGGTCCCTAGGACCGACAGAGAGAGGATCCCTTTGTCCGTTCTAACTAAGTCACGGGAATCAATTGGGGCCTGGTTGCTGAGTTTTAGTTTGTAGAAGTTACTCTGGTGTTAATTAACACACTTGACAGGAGTTCTGTAATAGTTTGGTTAAGGCGGGGATAAAAATGTGGGAATAGTTTTTGTAATTTGTTTTTTTTTGTTTCATCGCGGTGTTAATGTTGTGTTTCCTTAGTTGCTATTTTCGAAATTTGTATTTGGTCGAAATTGTATCGAAAGTTCATTAAAATCCAAATTTTTAGGAAATTTGAAATTCCATTTAAAAATTCAGTTTTTAATGAAATTGAATCCCAGAAACTAATCGAATTTTTAATGGAATTGAAATTCCAGAAACAAACCGAATTTTTAACGTTTAATGAAATTGAAATTTCACAAGAGAATCCAATTTTTAGTGAAATTGAAAATCCATTAAAATTCAGATTTTAATGAAATTGCAAATTTACAAAAAAAATTTTTTTTAATAATTCCATAAAAATACAACTTTTAGTGAAATTGAAAATCCATTAAAAATTCGAATTTTAATGAAATTGCAATTCTATAAAAAATAGTAATTCCATAATAATCCAATTTTTAATGAAATTGGAAATCCATTGAAAAAACCCCAAATTTTAAAGAAATTTACAATTCCACAAAAATCAAATTTTTAATGAAATTGAAAATCCATTAAAAATTCAAATTTTAATGAAATTGTAATTGCATTAAAAAATAGTAATTACATAATAATCCAATTATTAAAGAAATGGAACTTCCATTAAAAAAACCCGAAACTTTAAAGAAATTTACAATTCCATAAAAATCAAATTTTTAATGAAATTGAAATTGCACAAAAAGAATCCAATTTTTGGTGAAATTGAAAATCTATAAAAAATTCATTTTAATCAAATTGCAATTCCATAAAAGAAAATAAAAAAAATAATAATTCCATAAAAATCCAATTTTTAATGAAATTGAAAATCCATTAAAAATCCAATTTTTAATGAAATTGAAAATCCATTAAAAATCCAAATTTTAATGGAATTTTGCAATCCCATAAAAAAATTCAAAATAAAAAATAATTCCATAAAAATCCAATTTTTAGTGAAATTGAAAATCCATTAAAAATTCAAATTTTAATGAAATTGCAATTGTATTAAAAAAATAGTAATTCCATAAAAATCAAATTTTTAACGAAATTGAAATTGCACAAAAAGAATCCAATTTTTTGTGAATTTGATAATCCATAAAAAAATTCAGATTTTAATCATATTGCAATTTCATAATAAATTTTTTTTAAACATAATTCCATAAAAATCCAATTTTTAATGAAATTGAAAATCCATTAAAAATTCAAATTTTAATGAAATAGCAATTGCATTAAAAAAATAGTGATTCCATAATAATCCACTTTTTAATGAAATTGAATTTCCATAAAAAAAAAACGCGAGAACTCGCATAAAATGTGCATTTTCCCGCGAACTGTGAATTCCATCCAAGGATTGATTTTCCATTTTCAACAAAGGAGAAGCGGATAACGAAATAATGTTCATTAATTATTTTCAATTTGTTATCGAGAGCCCCGATACAAGAAATCGTTTTCTCGGAATTGTTTGGTACGTTTAATTCATAAACATTCGTCATTGGAGTACCCTTTAGATGATGGAAATATTCTCAAGAAAACGGATATCTAATAACAATTTAACAAACTTCTTCTTTTCCTTATCATCGCTCCAGATACGTCTCGGCGTTTGAGCGCGATTATTTATGTGCCTTCTACATATCATCCTTATCTCGGTAGCCTTTACTTTCCGAATTTTTCTCTCGTTGTCGTACATGTGTGGATTAACACGTGTAATAATGCTAGTAAATATAAATATTGAAATACATATATATAGACCCCGATTTTGTTTCTGTCGAAATTAAGTATCGTGATAAAAATTACCACATCCTGGTGTTAATTATTTGTTGTTGATGATATTTTTGACACCAAATTGAGTAAACGAGAAAAAGAAAATTGTAATTCCATTAAAAAACGAATTTTTTAACGAAATTCTAATATTTTTTTTAAATCGCGAATTTTTAGTGAGATTTCGATTTTATGAAAGTATTTAAATTATTAGTACATTTAAAGTTTCATAAAAAAAGAAATTGAATTTTAATAAAACTCAAGTTCCACTAAATAATCGAATTTTTAATGAAATTTAAATTGCTTAAAAACATCAAAATTTTAATAATATTGAAATTTCACAACAAAATCCAATTTTATATGAAATGGAAATTCCACAAGAAATTTCAAAACAAAAATTCAAATTTCCAAATTGCAAATGCCATTATTCTCAATTATCAATTTGCTTCCAGTACATAAATGCATGCACGCACGCACCAATAATTCGAGATGCACTTTTCCATACAACTGCATCTCGTAGGTGCTCTCAGTCTCGAGGATTCATTGAAATTCCCATTCGTCATTCCTCACTCGGCATTCTTCCGGTAAACGTCCCTATATTTTCTGAATGATGGAACCAAAAAGAAGAACAAAAACAAGACCGAGACCAAGAAAGGAGCAAATTTGGAACAAAGAAAACAAAAAGAAAAACCAAGGGGGAACGAAAAGAGCAAAGAAATTCACTGTTGCGAGGAGCGAGCGATCCGCTACAATGCTACAATTCCGAAGAGTGTAATTTCGCCTGTGTAACAATGGTGATACCTACCGCGACGTATAATCTTACCGTCGGCGGTTCTAATTTTACCAGCGTCATGGGAATCTGACCAAAGTCCCGTACGGTTGCGTGGCCGACCCGGGACAAAAAATCCAAAGCTGCCTAAGGTCCGGATCCCGACACTTTGTGAAATATCTCTCGAATATATATAGTATATTTCAGATTTTTTGGCCACCGAATCGAGGCCCAATAGGTTCAATAGCGAAACCAAAGTGAAACCACCAAATGAGTGAGCAGGTTCGGGCCCAGGCCCAGGCCCACTGCCTGCGTTCGCTGTCCAGAGAAACACGATTCGTTCTGGCATCATCCCAGGCATCTGGCAGATCCCAGATCCCAGATCCCACGTTGGAGGAAGATCCTCGGCGAGATCGCGATGCTTTAATCCGATGTAAAGAATTTCTTCCTCCCTTTTTGCAGCTCCTTTTTTGCCCAAGATCCGCCCGCCTGTCCGTACGTCCATCCGTCCATCCACGAGATTCTATCTGCGAGCTTTAATCCCCTTTTGTCTTCCTCGCCTGCAGATGCTATCGGCTCTGGACTGTTCTTCCTCCTCGGCTCCTCGTTATCGAGCAGGCACACCGCGAGAGCAACTCTGGGCTCTTCCACTTTTTTGCATCCAGCGACGAAATAGTAATAAAGGTGCACTACTTTAATGTGCTGAGAAATGTAGAGGAGGAAGGATTGGGATTTTGAAGTTTCAAGAGCTTAAAATTGGAATTTTGGATTTGAGTTTTTGTAAGTCTGAAGTTTTGGGATTTTTGAGTTTCAAGATCTCAAATTTGGATTATGGATTTGAGTTTTTTTTAATTTTTAAGTTTTGGGATTTTGAAGTTTCATGATCTCAAATATGGATTGTGGATTTGAATTCTTAAAAATCTAAAGTTTTGGAATTTTGAAGTTTCAAGATCTGAAACTTGGAGTTTGGATTTGAATTTTTAAAATTCTGAAGTTTTGGGTTTTTGAAGTTTCAAGATCTCAAAATTGGATTTGGGACTAAAATGTTTAAGTCTGCAGTTTTGGGATTTTGAAGTTTCAAGATCTAAAAATTGAATTTTGGATTTGAATTTTTCAATCTGAAGTTTCGGGATTTTGATATATGGATTCGATATTTTGAGATTTTCAAGAGTTTGGAGTTTAAATAAAAATCTTTAACGAAATTATGAAATTGGGATTTAAAAATTAGAATTTGTGACTTGAAATTTTGAGATTTTTATACTTCAAATTTTATATTCCAAATTTTGTACTTCAAATTTTTTATTTCAAATTTGGAACTTCAAATTTCATACTTCAAATCCATACTTCAAATTTTGTATACTTCTAATTGTTTACTTCTAAATCCCAAAATTGAAATTATGAAATTCGGCAGAAAAAAAATTTCAAATCCGAGGCTAGTAAATTTCGAATCCACTTAATCAACCTTTCGAAAATCAACAACCAATTTTCAATTGTATCCAATTTATTAAACAGTTAGTGCCAAATAATTCAAAATTAATACAAATTTAATTATTTTGAAATTCATAAATATTTATATTTAATATTAATAATTTCATATCAATAATTATTACAATGATTTAATTGAGTATTAATTAATTTAGTCAATTGAAAATAGCAGTTATTGTATAATTAATTAATACTTCAGTAGACTCAAATTTCCTAAACAATCCTAAACAATTCTAGCGCCAGAAAATTGCGCTCTTCCTGATACTTCCATATTTCCCCCCGAAAACTCGAATCTCGAATCTTGACCTTATCAGCCCCGATAGGACGGGCTACGATGGTATGCGATGGGCCGTGATACGATGAGACGTCTCGTTACGCGTGTGTGAGGCATCGATAAGAAAAAGACGGAGCCGGAGAAAAGGCAGGGGAGCTTGGAACTATTTTAATTGCGATCGGAGAAATATGAAATGAAGCCAAACATGTTATTTTCTCAGTTGTTCGGTTTCCCATCAGATTGCCCTCGCAGCTGTGATTGGCGGTAGTTGGATTTTAACCCATCCCACTGTACACGATGTGCATCGTGAAGCCGGCCAATGAGCGGCACGTATGATAAACGGAACCATAATTAGCACGATTTCTTAATGAGCCGCTCCGACGTACGGTTTGAATGGGTCTCGGGTGCTCCGGTCACTCGCGTGTGCAATCCTTGGATGGAAGACCGAGGGTTTTTTCCTTCTTCTTCCCTTTTTTTTTGGTCAATCGTCGCGAAAATGTGAATTTTTTTTAGTGCAAAAGCCGCTTGTTAATGGAATTTTAGTGTGTGTGTGTCTCAATGTGTATGTGTTGATTTTTTTTGTTCCTCCAAGGTGGGATAGGACCAGATAAAGGTACAATATTGGACAGTTATGGGCAATATGGGGTTGCAAGGAAATTCCCAAATCCCAAAAGTTAATTTTTTTAGTTTTCAAATTATGCACGAAAATTGGATTTTTTTAATATTGTTTAATTCAGGTTTTGTTCGATTTTGTTTTTTAAATTCCCAAATCCCCAAATTGGAAATCTTGGAGATTTGGAATTGGAATTTGGAATTATGGAAATTGGAGTTTTTTAATTTTTGAATTTGGAATTTTGTAATTTGGAATTATGGATTTTGGAATTTTGGAGTTTGAAATTTTGGAAATTTGAAATTTTGTAACTTGGAATTTTGTAATTTTGAATTTTGTAATTTGGAATTTCGTAATTTGGAATTAGGAAATTGGAATATGGATTTTGGAATTTTTGAAATCCCCAAATCGGGAATTTGGAATTTTGGTATTTGGAATTTTGGAAATGCTAAAATTCCGAAATTTGGTTTTCAGAAATTTCAAATTTGAATTAAAAATTTCGGGATTTCCAAATTCCAAAATCTCAAAATTGGAATTATGGGATTTTCAGGTTTTGAATTTATAAAATCCCAAAACTTGGTTTTCAGGCTTTTGGAATTTGGATTTGTAATTTAGGATTTCGAAGATTTGCACTTTGAAATCGCTTTCGATTGGACCTCCAACCGATTTCTTGACGGTGTGTGACGTCCAAAAGAAAATGTGTTAAAAGATCCACGAATATTTGGACATTCTTGGAACGGTACCCCGACATCTGGGTGCTATTTTAAATCCCATCGCCACCCGGCAGACTGTCATTCCCTCGTTCTGAGGTGTTTCAAAGGAAACACCGAGTCTGCGCGACACCCATAAATTTCATTTTGTCGCCTTTGCCATTTTTTTACCCGAACTCGGCATGACAATTGGTGTAAAAAAGAAAAAAAAACTGAATCTATGGTAAAGTCAAAATTAGAAAATTAGACGAAGTCTCAAAAAATAAAAAAATTATTATTTAATAAATTTTATTATTCACTAATTGCGTTAATTGATATTTAATAAAAAAATGTATTAGCGATAATTTAAAAATTTCTAATTTCCAATAAATTAAAGTCAAATCCCAACAATGGGAACCCGAGGTCTTCGGTTCTTGACAAACAAAATGAACCTGGACTACAAAAAAAAATTAGAAAAGAAAGATCTTGCCGATCTCGAAACTGGCTTTGTCATCATAATGCTCGCCGCTTGCCTCGAAGTTCGTTCTCTCTCGGATAAAGTCCGCGCTTTGACGACTTCATTGTACCGGTAACAAACGAGGTTGGTTCCTATTCGGTGTCACCGTAGGCCGGCATTTGTTTCCGATAAAAAAAGAACATAAAAATCGTTCAGATCCGATACCCACGAATGTCGTTGGGGCAACTGATAACATTGTTATCAGTCCCAACAAAAGAGGAGCCTCGACTCAGAACTCGGATGCTGTGTATATTTCCGTCGCTGTACGTATCTCCATGGAGGATCTCTAACAGGAGACGCTTCGAGCCAAATTCATACCGAGCCTCGATATTCCATTGTACCAGATATTGTCCGATGGAAAATATTTTTATATTCGTATCCATTATAAATAATTTGGACTAAATGCAATACAATCGTGTTTTAAATCTTTTGACCAATCGGAAGCGGCAACGCTCGAACCTTTTGACGAAAGAAACCACATCTCCGGACCGTTGTCATTGGTTTCTTTGGATTCGATTGATTGGATTGGGTTGGATTGGATTGAACCGAATAAGATTGATTGGGTTGAATTGATCGATTGGATTATTTGGATTGGATTGGATTAATTCAATCGAAATTGAGTTGGTTGGTTTGAGTAGAATTGGATTGGATCGATTGGATCGGATTGGATCGAATTGGATTGATTGGATTGGATTGGATTATTTGGATTGGATTGATTGGATCGATTGGATTGGATTGGTGGGATTCGAATGATTGGATTGATTTAATGATTTAATTAATCACACACCTAAATACCGAAAACTTATTATTATTATTGTTTCCTCCAAACCTCCACATGAAATAAGAAAAAACAACCCTAAAGATACCAAGGAAATTTCATTTTTCGAGCGAGACCCCCAGTTCCATTTGTTCCCCTATTAATTGGGTCCCGTTCGCGGTATCGTGCAGCAGCGAGACGACGATTTAATGAATGGAAATGGACGTCAAAGTAGAGAATGAATCAACGAGACTCTTGTGTGCTTCAATTTCGTTGGAGTAATTGCGGATGAATCAGTTGGACTTCCACGTAGTGGCTGCCAACATGCACCGCAATCGCTCTCTAACGTCCATCGATAATAAAAGCTCGATCCCAAGGCAAAGCAAAGCAAAGGCAAAGGCACGGCACAGATGGACATGGACGCGATGATGATGATGATGATTCACATCATCTCGCTGGAAACAGGCTTTTCTTATTATAAATACCATCGCATGCTCTGCTGCGAATATAATAAACAATCAGCCCGAGATCCGCCCCTTCGATTCTCAGACCTCCAGGAATTAAATTGCACTTGGGTGCATCCTATTCAACGCAACAGGGGGAATGCAGAAAAAATGCAAGGGATTTTTTGAATTTCGAAAAGGATTAATTATTAATAATTAATACATTCTCAAACAATTTTAATTAATAATTCTTAATTATTCAATTATAATTTTTTTAACAATTTTATGTGCAGAAGTTGTAAATGTGAAATGATAATTTTTAAATATTAATTTTTGTTTAATTTTCAATATATTTTTAATTTATTATTATTATTATTATTATTATTATTGTTGTTATTATTATTGTTATTATTATTTATTTCGATCCCGATACTTCGGTATCCCAAAAATGCTGCACCTCTTGCATCCGATGCGGGGGTGGAGAAATAGATTTCTAACAAATGCAATATGATTGCACTCCCTGTTGCAGCAGAGACCATAAGACCAAAAAAGATGGAATATCTGATGTTACTCTTGTACATAATACAAGCGCATGTACGTGTATGTAATATTATACACAAATACATAGAGACACAGAACACGTAAGGCTTTTAGTCTATGCTGCATACGTTTCGTATCTGCTCGTATATTGCGAGGCTACACCTTCCGGCGGCGATGAAATTAATGCCCGCGAAGTGCACTTTAATATACCGCAATATTGCATTATACGTTGCCGCTATAATACCTTCTATGCGTGTCTCGATCGCACGGGAATTACCGATACCATGAGGGCGAGGCAAAAAAGGACCCGATGAAAAGCAGCTGAAAAGGGATTTCGAGCTTCCACGGTCTGGACCACTGCCGTCGAATCGTGATTCCATCGGCTCGATTTCCCTTTCATTGAATGATAAACACTCCTCAGCCCTATATGCATCGAAATGTTTTCAGAGATTTTCAGTGAAGTTTTTTCAAATCTATTCTGAAGTTTTACTGAATATTTCTGAAGTATTTTTTCATTTTCTCTGAAAGTTGTTTCGATTTTTAAAGGCTACTATGAATTTTATTCAAAGCTTATCTCAAAGTTTCTTCAAAATTCTCTGAAATTTCCCTTCAATTTTTGATGTTCTAAAATATTTAGAAGTATTCCCAAATTTGTGAAGTTTCCATTGATTCTTTGAAGTTTTCCCAAAGCGCCTAATGTCCCGTGAAGTTTCACTCAACTTTGAAGATTCCCACTTTGAAAATTCTTTGAAGTCTGATGTTTTCTGAAATTTGCTTAAAATGCTTTGAAGTTTCTCTAAATAATTTGAAGATCTCTTAAATATTCTGTGATTTCCCTATTCTTCTTCGAAATTGACCCAAATTTATCTGACTCCCAAATTCGTCGAAGTTTCTTCAAGTTTGTGAAGTTTATTCATAAATTCTTTGAAGTAGTTTGAAATTATCTAGATGCTTCACATTCTCTAAAAGGTCAACTATTCTTTTAATATTCTTCAAATACATAATATAAAAAAATTGTTCTCAGAACATTTTCAAATTTCCCCGAAATTTCTTTGAAGTTTACGGGAATTTCTTCGAAGTTTTCTAAAAAATTCTCTGAAAACTTCATTTTTTTCTTAAATGTCTTTAAAATTTAATTTTTCGTAGAGAAATTATTGGAACATTTCCGAAAATTATGTTTTGCGGAAATTGCCAAAACTTTCGTAAAAATGATTTTGACTTTAAAATTTCGTCGATTTCTTTTATTTATTTATTTACATATCCATTTACTTATTTATTTATCTAGACCTCTGTCTTATTTTGTTCCAGAATGGTGTTAGTGGTGAACGGGGTCCTGCAGGAGGAGGCCCCGGCGGATAGCAGATCCTTGTATGCTGCTCATCCCGTCTATCGAGAAACTGCGGCTCAACTTCACTCGATGCCAGCGAAATTAGTGGGTCCGGTGGGTCTGCTTTATGTGCGCCAAAGGGAGATGGCTGCAACTTTGCCGCATGACAGTGAGTATTCGTTTATGTGTTCCTATAAATTTTCAATTATTACCTACTGGCAATGGATGCGATGTCAAGAACGTTTGGATTTCATTTTGCACGATAACCTGTTTTATGGAAAGTATTTCAAAAATCCAAACTTCAGAAGTTGTTTGAGAACAGTTTCTCTAAAAAATCTTTAGATATTTCAACTTCTTCGAGAGATTCTAAACAAGTTTGGAAAAAATAAAGGAAACTTCAGAAAAATCAAGAACGTCAGACACATTTAGATAAACTTCAGACAAATTTACGGGAACTCAATACCTACTTCGAATAAATTTAGACAAAACTTCACATAAACTTGATGAAAATTTAGAGAAACTACATTTATACGAAACTTCAAAGAAACTTCAGAACTTTTCGACCAAACTTCAAAGAAACCTCAGAACTTTTAGACGGAACTTCAAAGACGTTTTAGACTAAACTTCAAAGAAACTCCAGATAATGTTACTAAACTTCAAAGAAACCTCAGACCCGCAGACTAAACTTCAAAGAAACTTCAGTCAATTTGACTAAACTTTAAAGACACTTCAGAACTTTAGACGAAACTTCAAGGAAAATTCAGAAAAATTTAAGTAAACTCCAGAAAACTTGACTAAACTTCTGATAAACTTCAGAAAAATTTAGATAAAACTTCAACGAATTCTTTATTTTTTCTTGATATGCCTCATTGTTGATGCCACATTCAAATCCTTGGCACATATACAATTTTCAAAAAATCCCGGTTTAGATTTTATCTCGATTTCTAAACTACAAAACTTTCGATAAACAGAAAACGTATCATTTTTTGTTGCAGAGAACGTAAGCATCCTAGGGTCAGACGACATGACGACGTGTATAATCGTCGTCGTCAGGCATTCGGGTAAGTAACGAAGGAAATTTAGCAATAAAAATGTTAATGCCAGTTTATAATTCCCGCATAATAATAATTATTCTGGAATCCGCACGTATACGCGCCTTCGCTATCGTCAGAATGTACCATTTTAGAATTAATAAGCGATAAGCGGGCAAAAAATCCTCAGGAAACGATAAGTAGTTTGATTCCGAGAAATGCACGAGCGGTTTCACGTCTCACTTCGAGTCCCAGCGTAACTGAGCTGGAAAATAAGACTCGTGCAATTATTGTTGTGATTTTCCTATTTTTTTAAACTATTTTTTGCGTAATTTCAGGCTCGGGTGCAGCTGCATTGGCGCATTTGGACGGCGCTGGAACCGAAGATGCCGCAGCAGCCATGGTCCAAAGGGTAACGGAATTGGCTCTGGGCTTTCCGGAGGGCCGTTTGGAACTTCAATTGGTCGGAGGATACTCCGATCCTAGAAATTACTCCGAGGAGTTGTTTTATAATATACTTAGTAAGTGTATTTTTTAAAAAAAATTTAATTTTATTTATTTAATTTTATATTCAGTTTATTTCGCTATTTATTTCATTCGTTGTTAATATACCTATTTTTTATTCATTTTATTTTCTTATTATTTATTTATTTTTAATTATTTTTTTGAATGGATACAAGAATGGAAAGATTCTTTTTGAACTGAAATTTCGAAAATAACAATTTTATTCTTTTAATTGCAGCTGCATTTCATAAGCAACCGGTGGAAATTGACCTGACACTTTGCTGCGTGGGTGAATTGAACACGACAGTGAGAGGTGGAATACATTGGCCTGTTATCTACGGAATTGGCTTGAACCTGAAAACTGGAGAAATTTTTCCAGCTACGTTTCCTGATAAAGGACCCGATCAGGCTTTGCGATGTGCTCGACAACTAACTGGAGGCCAACAGGTAGAATTGAAAAAAAAAATTTTTTTCAGTAATTAATAGAAAATGATGAAAAAAAACTGACAAAAAACTGAAAAATTTCATTTGTATAATAAAATTATTATTTAATTAGCTACTGTGTTTGAATAATAAGGGGCCATCCATAAATTACGTCACACGAATTTCATGATATTTGGAGCCGCCCCCCGTCCTTGTCACAGGTGGTCACATTTGTGCGACCCCCCCCCCCCCCCCCCCCTCCTGATGTGACGTCACATATTTTGCAATGTTAAATTTAGGAATTATCAAAATAAAAGAGCACTTCCAAAATTACTTATATATTTCTATTTAAAATCTTTTTTCATAAAATTAACAATAAAGCAAATATTTTAGAAATTTTACAAAATATACCAAATCAAATAAGCGATACAAAATTTAAACATCATGGGTCCATGGATTTTGCACCCACTCTTTTATATTATTTATGATTGGCATAGCAGTCACTTCGTTCTCCGCCAAAAAGTGATACAAACAGATTTAAGGGGTTGTACGGATTTAGAAGGCCGAAAAAAGGCGATTTTTCAAGAATTTTTCCTCGAGAGATATTTCAATTTATTAATTTTAAACTTTGTGTATATACTGTAGTAGTCTTTGACTACTTTCTCAATTTTTTTGGTATAAAAATAATCATTCTGACAGCCGCTGCAGCCAATCTCCGAGAGCACCGCGAAAAAAAACACGTTTTGCGGTGAGCAAGATTTCTCAAAAACGGCTAAACCGATCGGTCTTAAATTTTTGTACAAGCTTTATAAATATATTATCTAGTAATTGATCGTTGATTTTGACTCTACGACAAATATTTTTCATTTTATGAACAATTTACGAGCAAAATTCTCATGAAAAATTCATATTTCTGCTTTACGAAGCCGCCATTTTGTTAAAAATTAGTATTTTGCAAAACCCAACGATCAAACACGAGATAATACATTATGTTAACGAAAAATGTTTGGTTTTTTTATTTCCGATAAACCAGTCCCGAGATATCGTGCTCACCGCAAAACGTGTCTTTTTTCGAGGTGCTCCCGGAGATTGGCTGCAACGGCTGTCAGAATAATTATTTTTATGCCAAAAAGATTGAGAAAGTAGTGAAAGACTACTACAATATATACACAAAGTTTGAAATTCATGAATTGAAATGTCTCTCCAGGAAAAATTCTTGAAAAATCGCCTTTATTGCGGCCTTCTAAGCGCGTATAACCCCTTAAATCTTATAATAGTATTGATACAGTTGGTAATAGTTTAAAATTTTTCGTTAGTGTTGAAATTTAGAGTTTTAATACTTTAGGTTTATATTAGGGGTATCGAAAAGTAATCAAAATTTCTTCAAAAACTAACTGTGGTGAGCTCATTGAAGAAATTTTGATTACTTTTCGGTACCCCTAATAAATGTGACGTCACGAAGCTCATGACCCATACCCCCCCCCCCCCCCCCTTGTCACACGGTGTCACACTTTGTTGACCCCCTCCCTCCCCCTTAATGTGTGACGTAATTTATGGTTGGCCCCTAATAGGAAATATTTTTTATTTTATTTATTTTGAATATTAAATTTATACATTTAAATATTTATTATTTTATTTTATTCTTTATTTTATTTATTTTACTGGAAACTATGAGAAACAATTGTTATCAATAATATAATTGTTCATTAATATTGTTATATTAAAATTACATCTAATAATTGGTAATTAAAATTCAATCCTGGTAGAGTAAATAAATGAATGTATCTAATTAACAAAAAATATTTATTGCAGGTCTTAGATGTATACGACTGCACTTTGGGTTTATTGAGAATCGGTCCATTTAATTACGATCCACTTCGTGGCGTGGATTTGTGGTTAGCACAATCCGACCAATTCATACTTCAACATCTATCAACATCGCCGGATGTTGAACTACCACATTTTGTATCACAGGTGAATTTTTTTTTTATTTCTTCAATTCCTTTTTGCTTAAATTTAAAAAAAAAAGAAAACGCCATCTCCAATTTTAAGTTTTAAAAAAGTTGCGAAAATGCCATTTCTGCAATTTTTAAAAAATTGCGAATACGCCATTTCTCCAATTTAAAATTTTTAAAAATTGCGAAAATGTCATTTCTCCAATTTAAAATTTTTAAAAATTGCGAAAATGCCATTTCCGCAATTACAAACTTAAAAAAATTGCAGAAATGCCATTTCTCCAATTAAAAAATTTAAAAACTTGCGAAAATGCCATTTCTGCAATTTAAAATTTTAAAAATTTGCAAAAATGCCATTTCTGCAATTTAAAATTTTTTAAATTTGCAAAAACGTCATTTCTGCAATTTAAATTTTTGAAAAAATTGCGAAAATGCCATTTCTCCAATTTTCAATGAAAAAAAAATTTTTTCTGCAGTATCCCGTAGCCCCCATTCCCATAGTAATTTCAAAGGCACCGTCACTACCAATGAATACACAAATGCAATTTTGATTGTCAGGTACGAGCGACACTGAAGTACATCCAGGACAATCAATTTCCGGCTGTCACGGTTTTCCGAGATAACAGGCCTCATTATTACCGCCGAGACGAAGCTACTGGTGTTTGGCAGCCAATTCGATACTAAATTATTCCGATACGTGCTACAACTCGGTCCTGAGGATCATCGAAGCTCATCGATTGATGCCATCGTCATGATTTTTGTTGCAATTGCAATTGCTGAGTGATTAGGTACCGAAAGCGTCCGCAAAACATTTTATTCTACGGTTTAGGATGGAATGACGATTTTAACTGATACACTGTTATTGCACCTCATGGTAATCATTTTTGGCCGAAATTTTTTTAAAAATGTATGCAATTTTTTTAAATTGCATCTAATGCAAATTTACATTTAAAAAAATGCAATTTTGTAAAAACGGAATGTAATGCAAATTTGCATTTAAATAATTCAATTTTTTTTAATTGCATCAAAAAAATGCAAATTTGCATTAAAAAAAATTCAATTTTTTTAAATGCCAATTTTTTAAAATTCCGACGTATCGTGAAAATTCCTGTTTTATTAATAAAAAATTCCGGGACAATTCAGCGACATGCGAAAATGGTTACCATGCGTCAAAATTGGAAACGAATTCATTTCCATTTTGCTTTGTTAGAAAGATATTAGGGAAATTCGCACAACGAATGTTCTGTAAATGCCATAATTTCGGATAAAAGGTTTACGTGCAAGTGTGTGAGAGGTGGACGGTTCAAATGATGTATATAATTCTTTTTGGAGAAGTTGAGACCGAGTTCCGAAAGTGTGGAAAAAAATCCTACGAGGGTTTTGGCTCGAAAAGTCCCATGGAATTAATCGAGCAAAAATTGTTTTTGTTTTCTGGGACCTTTTAATTGAATTTTAAAAAAGAATTTTAAAAAAGAATTTTAAAAAAGAGTCCAACGAAAATTTTATTTTTCGACGTTGGTGGAAGTCCAGAAATGACGGAAAAAGGGAAGTGGAGGATTGAAAATTGGCAATTATTATTTTTGTAAATAAAATAACGGCCAATTCATTTTTTGTACAATTTTTAATCGAAGTTTTTTTAAATAAAAGGACTCGAAAGTGTGAAATTTTAATTGTTGACTGATCAAATTTTAAATTCTAACGAAATTACAGACTTTTCCTAAAGTTTTGGAGCTTTTCCAAAATCGAAAGTGATTTTCCAGTAAATTATAATAAAAAAAAATTGATAAAGAAATTTTTTTAAAATATTCATATTTTTATTTCGACAAAATTATCGTGGGAATAATATTGAAAAAGAATAATATTGAAAAAAGGCAAACTTTCTTGATATTTCTAGAATTTTTAATCAGCGGAAAATTAATTTTAACACCAAATTTTCCGAAACATTAATTTTTTGAATTCCAAATTCAATTTTAGATTTTCCAAACCTGGAATTACGAAGAAAAAATTATTGAATTCCATTGACTTCCGTTTTTCCAGATTCTCTGAACCCAAAGAATCTTAGAAAAAATAATAAAAATTCATTTTCGTAATCGTTCCCACTCGGAACTTGTGTTTTTGAAGAGAGAAAGAAAGATGTTGTACTTTTTAGAATTTTACGTACGGGAGCGGAGGAATTTCATAGGAAGAAGAAGAGGAAGAAAACGTTATGTAAGAACTTTTCGAATTTTTCCATTTTTCCAATGTTCTTCTAGTGATATGCGAATTAAAGTTTATAATAGCATCGATAATTCCTATAAATCGGAGAGATGATATATTTTTACTATATCGTGTAAAGAAGGAACTTTTTGATGACGACAAAAAAAAATATGGTCGGAAGGTTTCAAAAATCTCGGGAAAAATTCATTTTGGCGATGAATTGAGTTTTCGTTCACGAGGCTCGGTCAATTATTTCGCAGGGTGAAGGTTCCAGTGAATGAACGAGTCAAAAATTCCAAATTTGTCCATTTTATACGTAAAAAAATAAGTTCTTATTAAAAATTTTATTTTTTTAAATAAAATTTCTAATAAAAAAATTTTCTAATAAAATTTCTTATCAAAGAATTTATTTTTTGTAATAAAGAAAAACAAGAATTTCATCATTTTATTTCTAAACAATATTTTTATGATTTTTTAAAATTCAATTTGTATTTTAAAAAATTCTTGAAAATTCATTTTTTAAAAATTAGTTAAATAAATTCGTATAAAATTGGGTTAAAAAATTCGCTAATATCTTCACCCTCAATTAAAAAAAAAATGTTTAGCTAGTTTCTATATATATATATATTTTATATTTTTGAAATCTTCCAGTGTTATTACTACGTAGTTGATATTTCTCGTTAAGTTGTCTTTGAAAGAACGAAGTGTTAAAAGCGAAGTGTCTTTAATTTTTGTTTCCTTGCTTTTTACCCGATCTCTCTTTTAGCTCTCTTTTCTTTTTTCGTTGCGCAGCAAGTTGCGATTTTATTCCATAACATTATTTGGTGATATATTTATATAATAAATGAAGTTAGATCCAAAAAATCGTATTTTATTATAAGAACTTTTCTTGTTTCCCATATTTTCCTCTCTTTTAATTATAACGAAATTCTTAGATGGTCTATCGGGGTCTAAAATGCCCCAGATTGGTAAATTAATATATTGCAAATTATATAAATTATATATATTAATATATTATAATTAGTATATAATAATTTTTATTAGTATATTTATTAAAATATTTTTATAAAAATGGAGTCTATTATTGTTACAAATATATTTTCTCTATAGAATATTTTAAGTTTCGCGCTTTGTGAAACCTGTTTGAAAAAAAAAATAATTAACTTCCAAATGCGATTCTAGAAGATTTTTAAAAAAGTAAAAAATAAGGCCCTAAAAAATGGACTTGTTCTAAAAATAATTATTTTCTATTTAAATTAATACCATCATTTTTTAAACAATTTTAAAAATAAATCCCAATTTCAAACCCATTTTCTACGAACAACTTTAGAGATCCTATTATTAATAATAATTTTTACTCAACAAGTAAAAAGAAAAAAGTTGAGAATTAAAGTTCGCAATATTGGCAGATGGCGCGAGTGGTATCTCGAATTCGTACAAGCCAAGGTTGGACAGAATTTTACAAGGTCTTTTTTTAATAAAAAAATTAGAGAAATGTTAATTATAATATTTAATTAAAATAAAATAATTCATTTAGTTTGTTTAAGGAGGTTCGGGCATTATTTTAAAATGCTTTTCACTCTCTGAAAAAAAAAATATAATTCGTAAAATCATCAGAAACTTGCATGAATTTGTTCAATATTTATTACCAGGCATTTTTTTGAAAAAAAAATTATTGAAATGTGCGAGATTCAACATAGCCTCTTATGGGAGAGGGTGATTCTTCAGGTTTTGATTTTATAATGCAGTAATTTAAAATGCTTTTCGAAGTAAAAAAAAATTTTACTGATAGTTTGAATCTTAAAGAAAATTTTTATACCATCATAAGTATACCTTTCCAGGCATTTTTAAAAGATATTATTGATAGAAATTACGAAATCATGAAAAATTTACGGCACTTCTGCTACAAGCTTAGAATTGAGGCAACGTTGTTCGCAACGCAGCGAGCGGGAAATTTGAATATTGCAGAAGGCCGCAACAAAATTTGATAGTTAACTGAATAAAACACAAAAACTATATAAATGAAATAGTTTAAGCCAAAACAACTAAAAAACAATAACATTTACAGTTTAATTAAACATTTTTTAGGTATACATTAACTAGTTTGATTCTTTTAAATATTTTAATATGGCATTCAACACTTTTTTTGACTTGATGATTTGAGGCTTGCCCTCAGTTTCTCTTCTTAATAATAATGCTGTTCCTTCTGCACCTTCAGTTTTATATTTATGTAAAATCATTTCATAAGTAATACCCAAGGTAGACAATCTTTTTATCATTTGTACACTGATGCCTTTTTTTTATTGGCTCATATGAAAACCACGCGAATATTAAATACTTTAGGGTTAAGTATGTTTACGTTTCGCAGACGACAGTAGAAGAGGACACAAGCGTCGCAATGGTACCAAACTTAAAAACTTAATGAACAATGCTTGCAACGTTGCCACTTCTTTTTCGATATATTTCCCTTCGATTTCAATAAATATTAAAGAAAATTATAAGGGTATATCAATGGTAATCTTTATTAAATAAATAAATAAAATAGTTAACGTCATTTTTTATTATCAAACATAGTAATTTCCTATTTTTCACATTAGTCAAATTTCAATATGTTGAGTTGGCTAATGTGATCTTCTCCCGTGTAAAAGCATAGGACCCCCCCCTGACCTCACACTCCCCTCGGAAGAGTGCCCGAACCTCCTTAACCCATTTCCGCCCAAACGACGAGATTTTGTACTCGACTTTCGAAGCTATAACTTAATGAATAAATGTCTTGGAAAAAAATCGTGACATAGTGTTTTCGAAAGCCTAAAACATCCTCTTTCAGATGGCATGGTCGAATTGGACCTAGAGTTTGATTTTAAAAAGTTATAATCGATTTAAAAAAAAAAATGCCAAATTTGTATTCTTTCTTTTTTAAAAGTTGTATTTTGAGTCGCAAAAAAATTTTTCTGGTTGCTCAAATCATGACGTCTAGTGCCATTAATATCTGTTCTTCAAAACCTCATTGGAATTATTAAGAAATTCCACTTTGCAAATTCAATATGGCGGCCGAAACGAAGTTTTTTAAATTGCAATATTACATTTTTTTCTGAAAAACTATAGACTTTATCAAAAAATTTATAAGAACAAAAACGTCTTATAATTGATCAAAGAATGTTCTCAAATTTTTTCAGAATTTGTTGAGAAAATTTTTCATTTTTGGAAAATCGGAAAATTGAAATTTTTGAACAATTTTCTCAAAAAATTCTGACAAAATTTGAGTGCATTCTTTGATCAATTTTAAGACTTTTTTGTTCTTAGAAATTTTTTGATTAAGTCTATAGTATTCCAGAAAAAAAATGTAATATTGCAATTAAAAAGAACTTCGTTTCGGCCGCCATATTGAATTTGCCAAGTGGAATTTCTTAATAATTCCACTGAGGTTTTAAAGAACAGATATTAATGGTACTAGACGTTATGATTTGAGCAACCAGAAAAATTTTGTTCCGACTAAAAATACAGCTTTAAAGAAAAGAAAGAATAAAAATTTCGCACTTTTTTTAAAAAATCGATTATAACTTTTTCAAATTAAATTCTAGGTCCAATTCGACCATGCCATCTGAAAGAGGATGTTTTAGGCTTTCGAAAACACTATGTCACGATTTTTTTCCAAGACATTATTCATTAAGTTATAGTTTTGCAGAAAATGTCCTTTCTTTATTTTTGTCCCCATCAAAACCCCCCATTGAACCCCATTGGACAAATTATAAACCGCTGGTATTTCTTACACGTAATTTATTCGAAAACACATTAATCAAAATATTAAGAACAAAAAAACTATTATTGCCGTTATTTGTTATTTGATACCCATGGAATTTACTCCAAATACAAAGAAATTATGGTATTTGGAATAAACGATTAAACAAATGATTGTATACATTCGTCATACGAATACGCGTTTGTAAAAGTGAGGTTATGTTCGACCATAGTTCAGATAATAGAGGCGCACAATCAGCTACGAGTCCTTACATCTTTGTGAGGCTGACAATGAGCAACGAGGTGCAGATAAACCAAGTTCCACTGTACGTATTCTTACTGTTCCAAGTTTACTCTCTGACGGTCGCTCGTGGAATGAGCGCGAGGGATCTGGACGAAGCTACGCGCCTGCGCTGAGTCTAGAAGAGCGACGTTCCGTAAATACCAAGAATTGTTACACCCCAAACGACTTTGAAAATTATGCAAACACACAAGAACACTTTCTTTTTTTTCTTTACTTGGTGTTATTTTCTTTGCAGCTACAGGGTATAAGAAATATATTTTTCGAAATACGTTTGTCTACAATTTTCGAAACTTCGTGTAGGACACCGTTTATGTTTCTGATAGAGCTTCAGTAATTTTCTACAATTTATACTACTCTCCCATGTATTGTTTCCAACTGGGGTAGGGGACGCATAAGCGGAGTGGGGAAGCCAGAAAGGAATGAAGTGTCGGAATGGATAGAACGTGAAGTAACTGCCATTACGTTGGTGTAAAGAAACTTTCGGTCCGCAAGAGTAACATGGACATTTTTGACAGCAGATATTTCTATTTGAATAAAAGGCTGCTGCATTTCGTGGGTCTGTGGCCATACGATACGTTCAGTAGTGGAAGATACATCTTTGTCTTGATACTCTGTCTGTTCGCGACGCTCGTGCCTATACTGGTACATTTTTAAATTATTGAAAATTCGTGGACCACCCCCAAAAAAATATTATGCTTATTAATTCCCCGACGATATATTTTTTTTATTTTTTTCATTTTTACTATATTATCGAGGTAACTCGAGGTAGATCTCAATTTTTCGGCTTCGCTATCTTCTCACGTTTTCTTGCTGCTATCGTGCTCATTAATTATTTTCTATGGTGTATACAGTGCCATGTGTCTGTGCTTATCTTTTCCATCTGCCTTCTTAACGTCAATAATCCATTGAGTGTCTTTTTTGCAACTTTCTGTGCGCGTTCTTCTTGATATCGCACCTAGGAACCGCTCTATTCCTGCTGCATTTCGTGGGTCTGTGGTCATACGATACGTTCTGTAGTGGAAGATACATCTTTGTCTTGATACTCTGTTCTTACGCGACGGTCGTGCCTATACTGGTACTAGCCAATCTGTTCTCGGCTATTGATAACCAAACCAGGCGCTCCCAACGGTCCTTTAGGAGCGAGTTTGATCTCCTTACTTCTCGCTTTCGTACCGATTATTTCCGGAACTCCTCCATTTCTACAGTCAGTGACTGGAACTCCCTTACTACTGACATTCGCGCAGCCTCCTGCATTGAGACCTTCCGCCTTAAGGGGTTACAACACAGTAAAAAAAAAATTTTTATATAAAAAAATTTTTTTTTCATTTTTTGAAAGCTGCATTTGTTGAGAATACTCTCACCAAATTTTGTAAAGAAATTCGTAAAATTGACGGAGATACACGTATAATTTAGTTTCTATGTCGTATTTATTATCCTTTCTCAGCAAAACTTTGAACGCGTTTTTCTCGAAACTATGTTTTTCAACCTGGTTGACAGCATATTTAAAAAACTATTCATCCGATCTGCATGTACAAGGTCTTAAAATGTTTGAAAATCTATGACACCACGGAGAGATTTTTTTGATAAAGAGCCCCCTTCTATTTTTTTTTCATAAACGATGACAATTTTATGTGATAAAATTCGCTAGTGCGCCATTTTTTTTTAAATGTCGAAATTTCGTCCCGTGATGCTATAAATCTATATGTCTAGTTTATAAAGGATTTTTTTTTACATGAACCGTATGGTTTAATTGCTATCAACCACCAAATCGGAGTGTCCTTTTGAAAGCGGCGTACACCGCAAACTATTAGTCAGATTGGGATACAAATATTTGTGTAGAGTCTTGTTTATATATATATTGAATACAAGTACCAATAGAAAAAAAAAACAATCGTTTGCTCGAAAAAAATTATTCAAAATACACCCTCGTACCGCGCGCGCACTGTGTAACCCCTTAAGCTCTGTGCTCATCTCCTAAACTCCGAACTAGCTGAATTCCACGCTCCTTAATTTCAATTTTCTTTTTTTTTCTATCGCTGCAACCTAGTCATTTCTAAACTGCTTTTTTATATGTCATCCACTGGACTAACCCTTGCTTTGTACACTTCTCTTTATCTTTATTTTGCCCCATGATGTTTCAAGGGCATATAATGTTAAATAAATAAGTAAATAAATAAATAAATATTATTACTATTACAACTATAAAATTATTACTAATCATTTGAATTATCAGTCAGTAATATTTTTGTCATTTAATCAATTTCATTAATTACTAGTCAATAGTAACAACGTAGAAAAATAAAATTAATATTTCTCAAAATTTGACCAACGAACTACTCCAATCTTTTTTTTAAATTTTTTATTTCAAATATATATAAAACAAACCGTCTGCGGGTGTGGTTTTAATCATATTAACAAATTATATAAATATTTTTCCAATCCATATTAGGCTGACGTTTTCATGTATTCCTGGCCAAGGTTAAATCCTCTACTTCAGTGGCTTATCCCAATTATATGTATATCAGTAATGTTCGCAAAAGCTTATGCCGTGTTAATTAATAAGACAAAGGTGTGTTGCTACTTTCCAAAATAATATGAATTATGAATTACGAGTTTATTTGACTTTATAAAACGATAGGGAGAATTACGATCTCGAAGTTTCGAGACTGAAAATCAATTCATGTTAATTTCTTACATTTAATAAAATTGTTCGAAGCTTTTATAATTAAAAAATATTTTTGTTTGATGTTTGCAGATTATATATTTAATAGAACTCATGAATAGAAATTGGAAGCGAATCCATTCAGAAGCAGAACGCGCACTTCTAGAAGAATACGCTTTAAGAGGAAGAACTTTAACCATTGCATATGGCTGTAAATCAAAATTTTTTACTTGTTGCAATCTTTAGATATTTGTATTTCTAAGGGTTTCAGAAATACTGATTTTTTTACCATTTTTTAAAACCATTTTTCGATAAATGTATTTTTTTCCTTATCCTTTTCCTTCTAGAGTTTGGAGTAAATTGTGCAACTATTTCAACGTCACTCGATAAAAATTTAGATACAAGAATGAGTAATTGCATGAATCCCTATTTTTTCCAGTATTCGTTCTGAGTTCGACCACCGCGTTTATACTGACACCACAGTTATCTCCACTACTGGATATTTTCTTACCACTAAACGAAAGCCGTCCAAGGGAATTGCTTTTCGAAGGCGATTATAGGATAGATATTGAGAAGTACTACTGTCCGCTTTATATCCAACAGACCATTCTTTCCTACATAGCGATGATTGTAATGATGGCAATAGACACTGCCGTATTTGTGTTTATCTTTCATCCATGTTCCTTGTTATCCATCATCTCGTGAGTATTCAAAAGTTGAAAATATCGAACCAAGAAATTTGGTTTTTATAGTATGAAAATTTTTAATATCGAATCGGACGTGTTCTAGGTTTTAGAAAATATAATTTCACCCCTTTAGTAATATGTGCTCCATATTCTTGCAATTTTGTTAACCCTTAGCTAGCCTATGGGAACCTAGTTCAGCTCCAATTTACATAACGCACACTCTAATTTTGTTAATTTCAGACACCAGCTGACATTCCTGCTACCGTGCGATAATGCAAGTAAGAACTACATTCTTGTGTCGAAGTACAATGACAAGTCTTATTGGATGATTCGCAATTGCATACTACTTCATCGTGATATTTTTGAGTTAGTTTTACCAGTAATTTTTCCAAAATGACAAGACATCGCTAGTATTCAGTTTCAACAATAATAAATCTTTTTTACACATAAACATTCCTTACACGGTTTTTTATACAATTATAAACATGAAATACTGGAAATTAAAAGCAAAGTAGCTGACATCTGGTGTTCGAACCTCGAGTCGTCGTAAGTGGGGTCTACCAAAATAGTCAAAATGGCAGCTCCCGTAATGTCAGTATGGTCGCTGATAATTAGACCAATCAGAAAATGATACGCTTCGGATTAAACCCCGCATAGACATCTACATTTTCTTTTAATTGCGAATATTTCCAAAAGAGTACAGCAGCTGTGAAGCCACTGGGGTTATCCAGTACCTCCAGTGATAGAATGATTTCCAGAGGGTTAAAAACTGACACTTGTTTCTAGATACATGGACATTATGAAAACTATTCTTTCGTCTTGTTACTTGATTCAGATGATAGGTCATGCATTGGCCGTCAGTGCCACGGCTGCTCAGGTGACTTTTACATCCACACGTTCTTATTTTGTGTTAATTTCTTTTTCCAAAATTATTTTTATGAATTTCTACAATTCACTCACATTTTCGGTCATTATTTTTGTTCCCAGGTTGTATCTACCAATAAATCCGACGTCAGCTTGGTATATTTAGTAAGATACAGTATTCTCGTTTTCGGTCAAATATTCAATTTGTTTCTCATTTGTTTGCCCGGACAGATGGCCATAGATCACAGTTTCTCTATCCACACAGCGGTGTATGAAAATAAGTATTTCAAACATAATGAAATTACCCATAAGATTTGTGTCCTCCTCGTGGGGTACTTTGGTATCGCGCCTGATCGGTATCAAGGACATTTGCTATACTTGCGATAAACTCACTCGGTACTGAAAAAGTATAGCAGAAGTGCTCGTGGTATACTTCAAAAATACAGAGCAGGGGTGGCTGATGTATATCCTCGTAATGGATTCATCGACTACCTACGAAATACAACAGAAGAGTCTCTGATACTCTCGTGACAAATTTATGTGACAATCTGAATTTTGCTTCTAGATACACAAAGGCGTTGTGGTACAAATTGTCTTTTCGTTCAAGAAGGCTGCTCCATATAATGATGTTACGCAGTTCGATACCTTGTCAATTATCTGCCGGCCAGTTTTTCGTTATAAGTATGAGAAGTTACAGTTCGGTAAGATTTTACAAAAATTCATTAAACCGAGAAAAAAATTGGAAACACTTCCCAAATACCAAATTACTCTGAACTCATAAGAGGAAGTCGCATCCATGGACTCGGGGATTTTAATAAAATTTTGAGAGGCTGTACCATAGTCCCCAAAATATGGTAGCCCTTGGAGCATTTATGCCAATGGGTTCTAGTTGCTGTAATATGATTTACTATTGGATATGTTAAAAGAATATTTTTTCCAGTGGAAGAAAGTTATCCCTCCTATTCTAATAAAACTAGATTTCGATAGTAATTTACACATTTTTTTAGTATAGTAATTAACACCTAGGTACTTACCAGAGAAAAAAGTCTTATTAAAAAAAGCGGTCCAAACCACATTTTTGTTTAGAATGTTTTAATAAATTTGATTGAAATTATATTTCACTATATTTCATTGAGACTACATTTATTTTTTAATTTTAATACTGTTGGTCCTAGAGACCGACGCCGGCCACACGGAAGGTTCATCGCCGCACCCCAGGGACCAGCGCCGCGCTCAACATATTAAAGTTCCTCATTCCATAGATACGACTTCCTTTAATCAGATGCAAAACATCTGACATCGCCTCACAAACCTACTCTAAACTGACACTGTATGATGTCATATCAGCGCACTGATCAAAATATAGCATTATTGCATATGTAATTATTCCATTATCATCTTTAGACCATTAACAAAAATGACAATTGATTTGTTACAGGCAATGAGTACTTCTATGTCATACTTGACAGTCATGATATCAGTTTAATTGGGATCGAAAATGTTTCTCCAGAGAAATATACCATTAATTTATAGTATTATAGGGTAATTCTTTTACAAATCGAACGGATTTTGATAAAAATTAATCGGCACCTCTTCGATTTGGCTGAAATTTTTTTAACGGATTCTATGTCGGAAAAAAAGAGATACGCGTCCGAGGAATTTTGTTTTCTTTGCATATTTTCGATAATACAAGTGATCGAACATTTGAGAATGGCAAGTTTTTTGACTTGGAGACTCATTTTCATAAATTCATAGTTCCGAATCTTTAAGAGCTACAAAATTTTCACCAATTGCACTTTTGTAGCTGAAGGACTGAACTTTAAGAACAAAATTTTTTTATAAAAAATACTAACAAATTTATGTTGTTATTAACAATTTAATTGTTTAAATCAATTTTTAACAAACGCCCCCAAAACGAATCAAGTTTTTAGTATTTTTATCGCATTCTCCGTCAAATTTTACGTCAAAAACATGATTTCAAAATATGGTACCTCTCCAATTATTATTGTTAAAATATTAATTTATATAGCGCGTAACGGCCAAAAAAACGATTTTTTTGCTAATAAAACGAAGTCTGTAACTCGTATCAGAAAAAGTTAAATGTAAAAGTTATAGATAATTGACAGATCTACAACTTTTGTAAAATATTTTTTTTGACATAACCTCAACATTTTAAATTAAATTGCAAAAAATGTTAAAAATCAGCTTTGTAACAATTATTTCTTGACAATGTGCATAAAAAATAATTTATGGGTAATTAATTTCGAATCGAATCTCCTGACATGTTAGAAAACCAATCTTGATTGAAAAAAGAATTATTATCAAGCTTTGAAAAAAAAATCTATCCAGTGCGTCATGTAATATCGCCCTGTTTGTTGTATTAGCCACCACTGCCATGAAAATGCCACTCTGTAGCTATTTTGAAGTCTTCCATATTAATCTTACGTATCACATGGAAGACTTCAAAATAGCTGCAGAGTGGCATTTTTTTCACCCCTTCACATGGGAAAGGACTCTGTGACGGGATAGGTGGAACTTTAAAACGACTAGCCTCCAGAGCGAGTCTTCAGAGGATAAACAATCCCATTGGAACGCCACGAGAACTATTTAATTGGGCGACAGGATCACTGCCAAACATTACTTGTCGCTATTCTGCAAATGATGAGCACGAAGAAGAAAGAAAATTACTATCGGAACGATTTACAAAAGCTAAAACAATAAAGGGAACTCTAAAATATCATTGCATGGTTCCAATATCTTGTCAAGAATTAGAAGCTAAGATATTTTCATTGAATGAAAAAAAAAATGTGAAAATTTTCAAGTAAAATATATTATTAAACTGTCAAGGAGAATGTTAATTTTACTATATAAATGTGGTTATTCCAATAAAGTACATATTAAATATTAAGAAGTATTACTTTATTTGTTATTACGTGATTTTTTTAATTTACTAAAATATTTTTTTATCATCTATTATTATTTATCAAAGTCTTTCATGGCAGTGGTGGCTAATACAACAAACAGGGCGATATTACATGACGCACTCGATAGATTTTTTTTTCAAAGCTTGATAATAATTTTTTTTTTCAATCAAGATTGGTTTTCTAACATGTCAGGAGATTCGATCCGAAATTAATTACCCATAAATTATTTTTTATGCAAATTGTTAAGAAATAATTGTTACAAAGCTGATTTTTAACATTTTTTGCAATTTAATTTAAAATGTTGAGGTTATGTCAAAAAAAATTTTTTACAAAAGTTGTAGATCTGTCAATTATCTATAACTTTTACATTTAACTTTTTCTGATACGAGTTACAGATTTCGTTTTATTAGCAAAAAACCGTTTTTTGGCCGTTACGCGCTATACAAATTAATATTTTAACAATAATAATTGGAAAGGTACCATATTTTGAAAACATGTTTTTGACGTAAAATTTGACGGAGAATGCGATAAAAATACTAAAAACTTGATTCGTTTTGGGGGCGTTTGTTAAAAATTGATTTAAACAATTAAATTGTTAATAACAATATAAATTTGTTAGTATTTTTTATAAAAATAATTTTTTTCTTAAAGTTTAGTCCTTCAGCTACAAAAGTGCAATTGGTGAAAATGTTGTACCTCTTAAAGATTCGGACCTATGAATTTATGAAAATGAGTCTCCAAGCCAAAAAACTTGCCATTCTCAAATGTTCGATCACTTGTATTATCGAAAATATGCAAATAAAAAAAATTCCTCGGATACGTATCTCTTTTTTTTCGACATAGAATCCGTAAAAAAAGTTTCAGTCAAATCGAAGAGGTGTCGATCAGACAGGTGTTCGATTTGTAAAAGAATTACCCTATAGTAAAATAATATTAATACATAGTTTAACATTTGTTAATAAAAAAACATTTTGACTAGTGATCAGAAAATTCTTTAATTCGTACAAATCTTGTTCTTAGACAAAGGTTTGTCTTATTTGTTCTAAAAAGTTGCAAAAGAAACTAATTTATGTTTTTCGAATTTAGAAACACTTCTGGTAAATAACACTAAAGTTAAGCGGTTGGTGGTTACAAGGATGTATTCTTACTATTCTAAGTTTACTCTCCGACGGTTGCTTTTGAACTGAGCTTAAGGGACGCCAGAAAAAGAAAATACGCTTGCGCCGAGTCTATAAGAACGACGTACCCTCAATACTAAGAATTGTTACAGCGTAAACAACTTCGAAAATTATGCATACACACAAGCTTGATGCTTTCTTATTTTCTTTGCAGCTACAGGGTATAAGAAGTATACTTCAGAAAATACATTTGTCTGTAATTTTCGAAATTTCATGTAGGCGTATGTAGGACACCGTTTATGTTCCTGGTAAACCTTAAGCCATTTTCTGCAATTTATACTTCCCCATGTATTGTTTTCAACTGGGGTGGGGGACGCCTAAGCCGAGTGGGAAAGCCAGAAAGGAATGAAGTGTAGGAAGAGATAGAATGTGGAGTAACTCCGATTACTTTAGGGTAAAGAAACTTTCGATCTGCAAGGGTAAAATGGACGTTTTTGACAGTAAATTTTTTTATTTGAATAAAAGGTTACTGCGTTTGGTGGGTCTGTGGCCATGCGATACGTTCAGTAGTGGAAGATACATCTTCGTCTTGATACTCTGCCTGTTCACGACAGCCGTGCCTGTAATGGTACACTTTGCAATTATTGTAAATTCGTGGATTACCCCCCCCCCCCCCCCCCCAAAATATTATGCTTATTAATTCCCCGACAATCTATATTTTAATTTTTTAAATTTTTACTATATTATTACTAATAAGGTAAGGTGGGGTAAATTCGACCTAGTAATTTCTTTTGGCTATAAAACGCTTATCCGAGGTCGAATCTTAACGTTATATACGTTAAATTAAAGGTAATATAAAGGAGCAACTTTTTGCAAAGTATTTTTTTATACCATCAATAGTTTTTGAGATATCCGTATTTTCAAAAAAAGTCAATTTTTGCCACTTTCAAAAATGGTGGGGTAAATCCGACCCCCTATTTTTTTGATTGATTTTGCACAGAAATAGTTCTAAATGAACGGTTTTTTTGGGAAATAATTATAAGCAATTATGTTTATTAAATAAATGAAAAAAATTTATTCAAAAAAATAACAATGATTAGAGTATTAAATGTACTCAAAGTTAAATGAATGTAAATTTTAATTGAAAAGATGATTTCATTAAAAGAGAAGAATGAATTAATTAATGTCGTTTTTCGTTTGTAATTTCGTACCATTTTCCTAAAAATAAACAAAAATAATATGCGGTCGGATTTACCCCACCATGCCATTTTCCATTTAACACACATAGAAACAATTTACACGAAATTTCCAACAAAAACGATACATGCACTGAATAGGTCACTAAAGGCACTACAAAAATCACTTACCGTTTTTTTGCGATAGTTTTATTTAATAAGGTAAAATTAATGATGAAATTTGCACAAAAATTAAATTGAAAAAATCGAAAACACACTTGTTGCTTTTTGAGCGTCTAAATGCCAAATGCAGCAAAGCTGTCAAGGTGCCATTTTCGTTATTTCGAATGCTCTATATGGTAACACTAATGTGAAATCGCTCCGCTTTGCCGATTCTCTCAAATAGAGGGAGGTCGGGTTTACCCACCCGGTCGGATTTACCCCACCTTACCCTACTATATATTATTTTTTTAATTATGGCTATATTACTACTATTACTAGTATAAAATTATTACCAATCATTTGAATTATTAGTCAGTAATATTTTCATCATTTAATTATTTTCACTAATTACTGGCCAACAATAAGAATGTAGAAAAATAAAATTCATATTTAACAAAATCTGACCAACGAACTACTTCAATCTTTTTTAAAATTTTTTATTTGAAATACATATAAAATAAACCAACCCACGGGAGTGGTTTTAATTATATTAACAAATTATATAAATATTTTTCCAATCCATTTTAGGCTAGCGCTTTCATAAATTCCTGGTCAAGGCTAGATTCTCTACTTCAGTTGCTTGTTCCAGGTATATGTATGTTACTAATGTTAGTAAAATCTTGTGCCATGTTAACAAATAAGACAAAGGTGTGTTGCTACTTTCCAAAATAATATGAATTGTGAATTATGAGTTTATTTATCTTTAAGAAACGATAAGGACGATTTCGAAATTTGAAGACTGAAAATCAATTTATGAATTTCTTACATTTAATAAAATTGTTCGAAGCTTTTATAATTAAAAAATATTTTTGTTTCATGTTTGCAGATTATATATTTAATAGAAGTCATGAATAGAAATTGGAAGAGAATCCATTTAGAAGCAGAACGCGCACTTCTTGAAAAATACGCTCTAAGAGGACAAACTTTAACCATTGCATATTGCTGTAATTCCAAATTTTGTACTTGTTACAATCTATAGATATTTTTATTTCTAAGGGTTTCAGAAATATTGATTTTTTGTCCATTTTTTTGTTACTATTTTTAGATAATTTATAAATTATCTAACACGAATTCTATAAATTTTCAAGAAAAACCCATGGATCTTAAATATTAGAAATTCGAAATTGAAACAAACTTCTCGAATTAGAATAAATTGTGCAACCATTTCAACGTCACTCGATAGAAGTTTAGATACAAGTCAGACTAAATGCACGAGTCCCTATTTTTTCCAGCGTTCGTTTTGAGTACGACAACAATGTTTGTACTGACGCCGCAGTTTGCTCCACTGATGGATATTTTCTTACCACTAAACGAAAGCCATCCGATGGAATTAATTTTTGTAGGAGAATACGGCATAGATATCGAGAAGTACTACTGTCCGCTTTACATTCAACAGGTCATTCTTTCTTATTTAACGATGATTGTAATGATGGCAATAGACACTGCCGTATTTGTGTTTATCTTTCATCCATGTTCCTTGTTATCCATCATCTCGTGAGTACTTAAAAAGCTCAAAATATCGAACCAAGAACTTGGATTGTTATAGTATGAACATTTTTGATATTGAATCGGACGTGTTCTAGGTTTTGAAAAATGGAATTTCACCCCTTTGGTAATATGTGATCCATATTCTTGCAATTTTGTTAACCCTTAGCTGGCCTATGGAAACCTAGTTCAGCTCCAATTTACATAACGCACACTCTAATTTTGTTAATTTCAGACACCAGCTGACATCCCTGCTACCGTGCGATAATGCAAGTAAGAACTACATTCTTGTGTCGAAGTACAATGACAAGTCTTATTGGATGATTCGTAATTGCATACTACTTCATCATGATGTTTTTGAGTTAGTTTTATCAGTTATTTTTCCAAAATGACAAGGCGTCGCTGTCATTCAGTTTAAACAAAAATAAATCTATTTTACACGTAAACATTCTACGGAGTCTACGAAAATAGTCAAAATGGCAGCTCCTGTAATGTCAGTATGGTGGCTGATAATTAGACCCCGCATAGACATCTCAAGTGCTGACACATTTTGTTTTAATTGTGAATATTTCCAAAAGATTGCAGCAGCTTTGAAACCACATTTAGTACCCCATTGATTTGTAGAAGTTTAAAAACTGACACTTGTTTTTAGATACATGGACATTATGAAAACTATTCTTTCGTCTTGCTACTTAATTCAAATGATAGGTCATGCATTGGTTGTCAGTGCCACGGCTGCTCAGGTGATTTATATGCATACATCCTTATTTTGTGTTAATTTTCTTGCCCAATATTATTTTTATGAATTTCTACAATTCATCCACATTTTCGAACATGATTTTTGTTCCCAGGTTGTATCTACCAATAAATCCGACGTCAGTTTGGCGTATTCAATAAGATACGGTATTCTCGTTTTCGGTCAAATATTCAATTTGTTTCTCATTTGTTTGCCCGGACAGATGGCCATAGATCACAGTTTTTCTATCCACACAGCGGTGTATGAAAATAAGTATTTCAAACATAATGAAATTACCCATAAGATTCGTGTCCTCCTCGTGGGGTACTTTGGTATCGCACCTGATCGGTATCAGGAACTTTTCCTATACTTGCGATGGACTCATTCGGTACTGAAGAAGTATAGCAGAAGTGCTCGTGGTACACTTCAGAGATCGAGTGCAGGGGTGGGTGATGTATATCCTAGCAATGGATTCATCGACTACCTAGGAAGTACAACAGAAGAGTCCCTGATACTCTCGTGACAAATTTATGCGACAATCTGAATTTTGCTTCTAGATACACAAAGGCGTTGTGGTACAAGTTGTCTTTTCGTTCAAGAAGGCTGCTCCATATAATGATGTTACGCAGTTCGATACCTTGTCAATTATCTGCCGGCCAGTTTTTCGTTATAAGTATGAGAAGTTACAGTTCGGTAAGATTTTAGAAAAATTCATTAAACCGAGAAAAAAATTGGAAACATTTCCCAAATACCAAAATACTCTGAACTCATAAGAGGAAGTCGCATCCATGGACTCGGGGATTTTAACCTGCTGGCGGCCGGGATTTTTTTCGGATATGTTCGAATCATGGCCGGCAACACCACTATAGTGGTGTTGCCGGCCGCCAGCAGGTTAATGACATTTTGAGAGGCTGTACCATCGCCCCCAAAATATGGTAGCCCTTGGAGTATTTATGCCAATGGGCCCTAGTTGCTGTAAAATGATTTACTAGATTAGATTAGATTAGATTAGATAATTTATTGCATCCCCTTGGGGTTACAACACCTTTCGTTTCCTCTTAAATTTCTTACAATTCTCATATTTCATCCATTCCTTACACTTCTTACGTTTCTTACATTTTCTTTCATTTCCATACCTTTTCTAAACAATTTTCGTTTACCTTGCCTACTACCTCAACACTCATTCGCTTCTCATTTATTCGTCCTTTTCTCCCCTCAATTACAACTTCCCTTCCCTCTTCCTATCTTAGCCCTTTCTTTTCCTACTCTTTCCTTTCTCTATTTTCACTCTTCCTAGCTCCTCAGGCTTTATCTCTCCTAAGCCTTTTCCTCTTTCCTTCCTCCTTATTTTTCTGATTTCACTCCCTACTCTCCTCCCCTTCTCTCTCGTCCCTACCTCCTTCCGTCCTTTCAGGACTCATTGTTTCCGCCTCCCTGTCTTTCTCCCCTATTCCTTGTCCTCTTAGCCGCTCCACTTCCCTCATCCACTCCTCCCCTTCCCCATCGTCTCCCAGTATCCTATGCACATTTTCCTGCCATCCCCCTTCCTGCTTCTCTCCTCTGCTGCACCCTTTCCACACGTGTTCCCATGTCTCCTCTTCATTTCCGCATCTCCTACATAATTTTTCCTCATCTCTTTCCCAATACTTTGCTTCCCTCATTTTATTCGCCAGCCTAAACTTTGCAATTCTCCTCCATCTGCTTTCCCCCCACCCTTTCTTCAGATACTCCGGGATTCCTTCTTTTTTCACTTCCCTATACCACTTATTAAATCTCGAATTCCTAATACTATCCCACCTTTCCTCCACCTGTAATTCCTTGTCCTTCTTTTCTGTCTCCTCATACTCCATACCTCCACCTACCCTCTTCCTCCTCACTTCCTCCCTGTCCATTCCTCTTTCCGCCAAAAATTCTTTTCCTTCCTCTTCCCACACCGATAGCCTCTCATTCCTTCCCTCCCTTTCCTTAATCTCCTCCAGGCACTTTCTAGCTATTGCACTTCCTCCTCCTTCCTCCAGTTTTTTTTTAATTCCCAAGCTCTCTTTCCTGCTCTCGTCCTCAGCTTATCCTCTGCACTTCTTCCCTTATCATGTACCCCTGTGTTCTCCAGTCCACTCCTAGTACCCATCTTATATACCTTTCTTGCATTCTTTCTATCCTACTCCTTTCCTTCCAACCCCAAATTTCTGACCCATAACTCATTACCGCCCATACTAGCCTATCGAATCTTTTCCAATTCCAAGTCTTCTTTTCCAATCCTTCCTAAATCTTCTCTTTCCAATTCCCCATACCTGTCTCATCACTCCCGCAGCTTTCCTTTCCCTCTCCTTTATGTGTTCTTCTTGACCCCCGTTCCTTTGCACCGTGTACTTGAAGCTTTTTACTTCCTCTATCCTCTTCCCTTTCCATCGCCATATCACCTTTTTCCACTTCCCCCCTCCCTTTCTGCATCTCATCACCTTTGTCTTTTCCACATTCAAGGTCAGATTTTTCTTATCTAGAAATCCTTCCAGTCTTCCAGTATCATTGCATCCATCCCTTCTTCATCCTCCGTTAATAACACCACATCATCCGCGTATCCCAATGTACATACCCTCTCCTTTCCCAACATAACCCCTCCTCTTCTTCCCTTTTTCATTTCCTCCTCCAGGTCTGCCATTAATATGTTAAACAGATCTGGACTCATCGGACACCCTTGTCTTACTCCCCTCGCTGTCCAAAAATTCTCCCCCACTTCTCCTCCTACCATCCTCACTCTACTCCTTGTTTCCCGAATCACTTCTTCTATCCTCACTCGTAGTTCATCTCTGACTCCTCTTTCCCTCAACATCCTGTCCACCGAATCAAACGCAGCTTTCAGATCAACGAACAGTGCTACCATCTGTCCTCCCTTTTCTCTTACTCGTTTGTTTATTATATAATTTAAAACATAAATATTATCTATCGTCCCCATGCCCCTTCTGAAGCCCGTCTGATTTGGGGGAATTAGCTCCTTTTCTTCTACTTCTTCCCTCAGCCTCTCTGCCAGGACCGTTGTATATATTTTATACAGGGTCGGCATCAGGGTTACTCCTCTATACTCTTCCACCCGTTTTCCTTCCCCCTTCCAAATCCTATTGCACATCCTCCAAACCCAGTTTCCTAATTCCCATCCTCCGTATTTCCATACCTCTCCTGGAATTTTGTCCCTCCCCATTGCCTTTTCATCTTTCATCTTTTTCCATATTTTACTTATTTCCTCTCTCCCTATGTCTTCTTCGTTATCCATACCTTCCTCTCTTCTCCCTCCTCTTACTACCCTTGCCTCTACCCCTCCTAACAATCGAATAAAGTGCTCCTTCCATTCTTCCTCCTTTATATCCTCGTTCACACCCTTCCATACCTTCCTCTCCCTATTCACAACCTTCCATACTTCGCTTTCATTTCTCGCTTCACTCGCTTCTGTTACAAATCTTTCATTTTCCTCCTCTTTTTTCTTTTCACATAATTTCCTGTACTCCCTTTTACATTCCTCATAAGTCTCTTTACCTCCTCCTTTTCTCCAATTCCTTAGTTCTTTTCTTACTTCATTCTTCTTCTCCTCACTCTATATCCCACTATCCTCTCACAATTATGTTCCTCCCTTCATTTTTTTCGCTCTTTACAAATCCTACGATCTTTTCTGTCATCCTATCTAGCTCTTCTTGAATCTCGCTTTCTCCCATTTCCACGTTTCCCAGCTGTTCCCTAAACCACTCCCTTCCCCTCTCTGACCAATCCCCTCTCTGTGTGTTTCTTCTACCCTTTTCCTTTTTCCTTTTCCTTCTTCCAATTCCTTTCACACTCACTATCAGAGGATGATGGTCCGAGTCAATCTCGTCCCCAACCTCCATTCTTGTCACCTTCTCCCACGTCTCCTCATTTCCCAGTACATAGTCTATTACCGTTTCCCCCCTACCCCCCGTGTACTTTAGCTCTCCCTCCTCATCTCCTTCCATATTTTCATTTAGTATTGGCCATCCTAAAGTACCCATTCTGTCCAGCAATCTTCTTCCTTCTCCATTGATCTTCTTGTCCTTTGATTTCCTTCCTGTCCTTCCTTCTTCCTCCTTCTTCTCCTGTCCTTACATTAAAATCTTCTCCAATTATCACTCTCATGCCTTCCTCTCTATCTTCCATCCATCCTCTCAGCCCTTCCAGCTTCCTTTCCATGTTACCACTGACGTACACACCAATTATTCGCCATCTTTCCCCACCTATCTTTACTACATTTTCAATTATTCCCTCCATTCCTACCCCTGTTTCCTTCTGTTCCTCAGCTAGGTCCTTTCTCACTCCCATCATCATACCTCCCATTGCCCTCCCCTTCCTATTCTTCCTCGTCGCCCATTGTTTTCCCCATTCATAACCCTTTGGTAATTTACCTTTTATTCTATTCCAACCTTTCTCATCCATCCACGTTTCTGACATCACTATCACATCCCATTTTCTCATTCTTTCCCAAAAGTCCTTGTCCTTATTTCCAAGACCTGCCACATTCCAAAAGCATACTTTCCACTCGTCTTCTTTCTTACTTCCTTTTCTTTCTTCCTCCTCTTCCTCTCCACTCCTCTCCTCTTGCTCCTGTCTTTTTCTCACTCCTTCTCTTACGCATCCTTCCTCCTCTGGTTTCTCTCGTCCTACTTGAGCGTGAGGGAGGACACCAGGGCGACGTCCTCGTCTCCCCCCCCCCCCCCCGTCCTTCCCCCGACCTGTTTCTCACTCTTCCTCTTCCATCCTTTAGCGCTTCCTCTATCTCATCCCATCTAAACCATTCTCCGTTGATCTGCAGGGTTCCTCTTCCAATCCACACCTTTCTCCCCTTCCTTCTTTCTTCCTCCGCTATTCTTCTTAACTTCCATTGAGCTTTCCTCTCTTGCCATGTCATGTCTTCTTCTATCCTTTCTTCCCTTCCCATTAGTCGCCTCTTCTTCCTCATCACTTGTCTCTTTCCCTCCTCACTTTTCAGCGTGACCACTACTGTTTCTTTACCTTCCATTCTCCCTCTTCCTATCCTTTTCACACTTTCCACCAACCCTTCCAGTTCCATCACTTTCATCACCTCCTCCACTGCCTCTTTTGCTTCACGTCTTCCAATGTTTATGAATTTCACTATTATATTCTTCCTTCTCTCCTCTCTGTCCTCGGTCCGTCCTCGTTTTGGGAGATTTTAATTGCGATCTCAGCCGAACCTCTTTTGAGTCGACATCCCTTCGAGAATTTGCCTCCACCTTGTCTCTTCATGTGATACCTTCAGGGCCAACACACCACACACTTTCCTCTGACTCTTGGCTTGATGCTGCCCTTGTAGACTCCTTGGATCGTGTGCTGTGCTTCGGCAAGACTGAGTCCCCCTTCATCGCCGGTCACGACATGATCACAATCGTTTATGGCCTTTCGCGGGCTGAGTTCCTACCGTTGTCTGTTTCCAGACGCTCTAATGCCGGTTTTCAGTTAGAAAGCTTCCAGACAACGCTAGGATCTCTGCTCGCGAACTCCCTTCCTCACCCTGACCGGGTTGAGGGGTGTGCCTCTTTTCTTGCCCGCAGCATCACTAACGCGCTCGATCTCCATGCTCCAATCAAGGCTCCATCATCTGGAAAACTTCGCCCTGGCTGGCTTAAGCCTCTTCTCTTGGAGCGGATCAAAACAAAGAACCGGCTCTATAAAAAAGCCAAACGTTCTCAGTCTCCCTCCGCCTGGCTGACATACCGAACTTTTCGAGACGCACTATCCGCTGACATAAAAGCTGCCCGCTCAGATTTTCTTAGAGACCGGATCTCGTCAGCCCGTCGTTCCGAAGTCTGGGGAGTCTTGTCTGCCGCTGGCCTCCTTGGGTCCTCCCTACCGTCGCCCTTGCGATTCTTTTCCCCAGACGAACTGAACGCTCATTTCGCGGCCGTCTCCAATTCCAACCCAGAATGCTCTGATGCCCAGTTCTCTGTGATCCTCCAGACACCTGCACCAGAGCCCATTTTCCAATTTCAACCTATTACCGCCCAAGATATCGTTGATACCTTGCGCTCTTCTCGCTCGCGTTCTGGTGCCAGGGGGCCGGACGGGATCTCCCGCAGAGTTCTGGGTGGATGCTTCCCGGTAGCTCTCGATTTCGTTTCTGATCTTTTTAATCATTCCATCAATGATGCCACTTTTCCCTCTCAGTGGAAACTTTCACACATTAGGGCACTTAGCAAGATCAGAATCCCTCTCTCACCCTCCGATACGAGGCCCATAGCTAACTTATGCGAAACATCCAAGCTTCTTGAAAGATTGGTGGGCAGTCAGCTTTCTTCCCACCTTGAGGCTCACAACCTGATTGATCCTAGGCAGTCTGGGTTTCCTCCTGGCCACAGTACTCAGTCTGCTCTCCTGCGAGTGGTGGATGATGTTCGTCTTGCCATAGACCGTCGACATGTTACAATTCTTCTCCTGTTTGACTTCTCTAAGGCCTTCGACACCCTTCCCCACTCTATCTTGTTGACCAGACTGAGGCAAGTGGGTTGCTCGGACCGTGTCTTAACCTGGTTCCGCAGCTATCTTTCTGGACGATTCCAGGCTGTTCTCGATGACTTCGGGAGTCCATCAACCTACCTACCTACTCACTCTGGTGTCCCTCAAGGTTCTGTCTTGGGTCCCATGCTTTTCCAGATTTTTATCAACGGAATTAACTCGACCCTTAATCACTCCAACCACATTCTTTTCGCTGACGACCTTCAAATCTATCTCTCCTGCCCAGTCAGTGACCTCCTCCCGGCTTTGCAACTTGCATCGTCTGACGCCACTGCAGTTGCTGACTGGGCTACTTCCAACGGCCTCAAACTTAATGTGGGGAAGACCAAGGCGATGATCCTTGGTAGCCAACGCTATGTCAACGAACTATATGCTCGAGCCCTGCCTCCTATTTTAATCAACGGAAACCCCATCCCTTGGGTAACCGAAGCGCGGAACCTAGGCGTCATTTTTACGCCTTCTCTCAGTTGGAGGAGCCAGGTGCTCGACATCTCGCGGCGAGTGTTTGCAACGTTATACCGTCTCAAACATCGACGCGCTGCGCTCCCCCTAGACGTGCGCGCCCAGCTAATCAGAGCCTTGGTCTTTCCCATATTTGACTACTGTTGTCTCGTCTACGCTAGTCTCTCTGGAATCCTCCAGCTCAAGCTCCAGCGTACCCTAAATGCATGCGTTAGATTCATTTTCGATCTCAGGCGTGACGAGCACATTACACCCTACCGCCTAGGCAGACTCGAGTGGATGTCGCTCGAAAACAGGCGGCTATATTTTTTGGGTTCCTCACTATATAAGATTTTGTCCACTCGGAATCCGCCGTACTTGAGTGAGTGCTTCTCATCTCCTGATCCCGATGTCCGCCGAGCCGAAAGGCTTACAGCCACTCAGCTCCCCTTCGCAACTCTTCCCTTTAGGACTGAAGCGCTCCGCAGCTCCTTCCAGGTCTCTGCCACCTACTTTTGGCACTCCCTGCCGGAGGGGCTCCGGTCTGCTCCTTCTATCGACTCCTTTAAGGCCAGGTTGCATGATCATCTCCTTAGGAGAGAGCTGGAAGAGGCTGCGGAATTACTCGAGCATAACGAGGACCCCCACCAAAATCGCCATCCTGAATTACCGCACGCTTGAACCGCCTGGTCCATCCGCTGATTACAGGTCTGGTCCTGCGCTACTTGCGCCCTACTTGCGTTTTAACTACCTGTGCAGCTTTTGCACCGCTATTCTGCACCGCTTTTGCGCTATTGCTATTACTGTATACTTCCTAGTTTTAATTTAACTTCTAATTTCTACTGCGATCCTTACTCGAGTTTTAAACTTACTCTTTATATGTATTTAAACTACTTGTATTAATTGTACTCTGCGCTACTTCTAACACTTATTTACTTTACTGGCCTACAGGCTCTCTAGGCCATAAATATATATCTATCTATCTATCTATCTCTCTCTCTTGCACCTCCATCCTTCTCTCCATGTCCTGTATTCTTCTTTCCGCTTCTTCTCCTCCATCCTGTTCCATTGTTACCTCCATTCTTCTGATTCTTTCCTCCAGTTCTTCGGTTCTTCTATACTTCTCGCTCGCTTCTTTTAGTAAGCTCTCAATTAAGCTCGCTCCATCCTCTCCTTGAGCTGTCCCTGTCTCTGTCCTGATTTTTTCCCAGGTCTTTTTCACTCCATTATCAATCTCTTCTTTCAAATACCTTTCTTTTTCTGTCATTTCTCGCCTCATTTCCTCCATCCTTTCTTCCATTCCTTTTATTCTATCTATCCTTTCTTTCTCCATCACTTCCATTTCCCTTTCTTTCGATTCCATCCTCGCCATCACTTCCCTCATTCTTCTAATTATTTCCTCTTCCTCTTCCTCTTCCTCTTCCTCATGACTCATTTCCATCCTCTCTTCCTTCTCCGTCTTCTTCGTTGTTCTTTCTACTATCTTGTTCCTGCTAAACACATCCTTCTCTTTTAACTTCTCTTCCTTCTCCTTTTCTTCTCTCTTCTTCAGCATCTCCCTCACACTTCGCTCTTTTCTTTCATCTCTATCTTTTTCCTTCCCCAGCTTCTGCGCGTTGGTCAGTCTTCCTTTGCCTATCTTCTCCATTGCCTTTTCAATTTTTCCTTCTCTCTCTCCTAGAACGAATCAGGATAAAAAATCGTCTCTACAAAAGAGCTAAGCGGTCTCGCTCCTCTGCTGCCTGGCTGAACTACCGATCCTTTCGTAACTTGCTATCCATCGATATTAAAACTGCTCGCTCTGACTTTCTTAGAGACCGGATTTCCTCGGCTCGTGGCTCTGAAGTCTGGGGAGTTCTATCTGCTGCCGGCCTGCTTGGTTCCTCCTTGCCATCGCCACTGCGTTTCTTCTCCCCAGACGAGCTGAACCTTCACTTCGCTGCCGTGTCTAATTCTAGTCCAGCTTGTACTGACGCCCAGTTCTCTGCAATCCTCCGGACACCTGCGCCAGAACCAATCTTTCAACTTCAGCGCATTACTACGCATGATATCTTCGATATCCTGCGCTCATCCCGTTCGAGGTCTGGTGCCAGGGGTCCGGATGGGATTTCTCGCAGGGATCTGGGTAGCTGCTTCCCGGTCGCCCTTGACTTCATTGTTAACCTGTTCAACCACTCTATCGACGATGCAGTTTTCCCTTCTCAGTGGAAGCTGTCACATATCAGAGCGCTCAGCAAGACTAGGATCCCTCTTTCACCTTCCGACACGAGGCCCATAGCCAATCTTTGCGAGATATCCAAGCTTCTAGAAAGACTGATAGGTGGTCAACTCTCCTCCCACCTCGAGACCCACAACCTGATCGACCCTCGGCAGTCTGGGTTCCGTCCTGGCCACAGTACCCAGTCTGCTCTCTTGCGAGTGGTGGATGATGTTCGTCTTGCCTCAGACAACCGATGTGTCACTATCCTTCTCTTGTTTGACTTCTCGAAGGCATTCGACACCCTCCCCCACTCTGTCTTGTTGAGCAGGCTGAGGCAAATAGGCTGCTCTGACCACGTCTTATCGTGGTTCAGAAGCTATCTTTCTGAACGGTTCCAAGCGGTCCTCGACGATTTTGGGAACCCTTCTACCTTCCAGCCCACTCACTCCGGTGTCCCACAGGGTTCGGTCTTGGGGCCACTCCTCTTCCAAATCTTTATTAATGGGATTGGGTCCATCCTCAACCACTCCAACCACATCCTGTTCGCCGATGATCTTCAAATGTACCTTTCCTGCCCAGTCAGTGATCTCCTTCCGGCTTTACAGCTCGCCTCGTCCGATGCTTCTGCTGTTGCTAACTGGGCTACATCTAGCGGTCTTAAACTGAACGTGGGGAAGACCAAGGCGATGATTCTGGGGAGCCAGCGCTACGTAAATGAGATTTATGCTCTAGCCCTGCCTTCCATCCTTCTTAACGGTGATCCCGTCCCCTGGGTAACCGAGGCGCGCAACTTAGGCATCATTATCACACCTTCCCTCAACTGGAGGAACCAGGTGCTCGAGATCTCACGGCGAGTTTTCTCCACACTCTACCGCCTCAAACACCGGTGTGCTGCGCTCCCCCCAGATATTCGCGCCCTCCTAATCAAAACCCTGGTCTTTCCCATTTTTGATTATTGCTGCCTTGTCTACGCCGGCTTAACTGGCATCTTGCAGCTTAAGCTCCAGCGTGTTTTTAACGCCTGCGTTAGGTTTGTTTTTGATCTAAGGCGGGATGAGCATATTTCACCCTTTCGCTTGGGCAGGCTTGAATGGCTATCGCTTGAGAGCAGAAGGCTCTATTTCCTAGGATCTACGGTCTACCGTATCTTAAACACGGGCAATCCACCCTATTTGAGTGTAAATTTTGTGCCCCCTGATCCTAATGTCCGCCGAGCCGACAGGTTAGTCGCTACCCAGCTCCCGTTTACCGTCCCCCCCTTCCGGACGGAATCGTTCCGCAATTCCTTCCAGATCTCTGCAATCCATTTCTGGCATTCCTTGCCAGAGGAGCTTCGATCCGCTCCCTCTATCGACTCCTTCAAGAGTGGATTGCGGAACCACTTATTAACGCGGGAGCACGAGCAGCAGCTCGAACGTGAAGAGGGGTCTCGCCAAGGCCCCCTGAATGCGCTACCTCAGCACCGAGCTGAATTCTCTCGTCCAATTTAAAATTCAAAAATTAAATTTACTTTCTTTAAATTCTTTAAATTCTTATTTCATTAATCGCTGTGCTTAGTTATAGTCGCAACCATTGTAATTTTGCTGTACGCTTTAACTTGCTTTTACTACTTATTCTCACTACTACTGTCTTTCTACTCTACTCCTCATTTTCGCTACACACACATATATGTACTATTATTACGCTATACTAATACTGTTAACACTCCATGTACTCAAAACTATTGTACTCTCGTTTGACCTACAGATTTTCTAGGTCATAAACACAATCAATCAATCACCTCTACTTTACCGACTGCCCGCTTTCTACTGTTGCCTCGTTCTATCATCTAGAGGTCTTCACTTCCTCTCCTTCTTTCTTCCTTCCCGCCTAACTTCACGTCCTTCCGCTCCGCCTAACCTCACTTTTTCTCACCTCACTTTAAACTCCTTTATCTTCCAAATCCCTTTCTTTCCTTTCTTATTTTATATCTTAATTCTTCGCTCTCTTCTTTCCTCACCCTTTTCTTACACAATCACACTTCTCTCACTATTTCTTACTCTTCTTTTCCGTTTTCTCGTCACCGAGGCTTTTCACGCGTCCTCTCACTTTTACACCGGAAACGGAAGTCTAAAATGATTTACTATTGGATATGCTAAAAGAATATTTTTTCCAGTGGAAGAAAGTTATCCCTCCTATTCTAATAAAACTAGATTTCGATAGTAATTTACACATTTTTTAGTATAGTAATTAACACCTAGGTACTTACCAGAGAAAAAAGTCTTATTAAAAAAAAGCAGTCCAAGCTATATTTTTGTTTAGAATGTTTTAATAAATTTCATTGAAATTACATCTGACTACATTTCATTGAGCCTACATTTATTTTTTAACTTGATTACCGTTGGTACCAGGGACCGACGCCGACCACATGGAAGGTTCACCGCCGCGCTCAATGTGTTAAAATTCCAGATTCCATAGATACCACTTCCTCTAATCAGATACAAATCATCTAAAATCGCCTCACACACCTACTCTAAACTGACTTTGTATGATGTCATATCAGCGCACTGATCGAAATATATCATTATTGCATATGTAATTATTACATTATCATCTTTAGACCATCAACAACAATGACAATTGATTTGTTACAGGCAATGAGTACTTCTATGTCATACTTGACAGTCATGATATCAGTATAATTGGGATCGAAAATGTAAATAGACGCGAAACCTCAACTTTTCAAGAATGCACTATTTTCTCCAGAGAAATATACCATTAATTTATAGTATTATAGTAAAATAATATTAATACATAGTTTAACATTTGTTAATAAAAAACATTTTGACTAGTGATCAGAAAATTCTCTACTTCATATAAATATTGTTCTTTGACGAAGGTTTGTCTCATTTGTCCTAAAAAGTTACAAAAGAAACTAATTTATGATTTTCGAATTTAAAGACACTTCTGGTAAAAAAACACTAAAGTTTAGTGGTTGGTGGATACAAGGATGTATTCTTACTATTCCAAGTTTACTCTCTGACGGTTGCTTTTGAACTGAGCTTAAGGGACGCCAGAAAAAGAAAATACGCTTGCGCCGAGTCTATAAGAACGACGTTCCGTAAATACCAAGAATTGTTACACCACAAACGACTTTGAAAATTATACATACACACAAGGATGCTTTCTTTTTTCCTTACTTGGTGTTATTTTCTTTGCAGCTACAGGTTATAAGAAATATATTTCTCGAAATACATTTATCGACAATTTTCTTAACTTCGTGTAGGCATATGTAGGACACCGTTTATGTTTCTGATAAAGCTTGGGTCATTTTCTACAATTTATACTCCCCCATGTAGTGTTTCCAACTGGGGTAGGGGACGCATAAGCGGAGTGGGGAAGCCAGAAAAGAATGAAGTGTCGGAAGGGATAGAACGTGAAGTAACTGCCATTACGTTGGTGTAATGAAATTTTCGGTCCGCAAGAGTAACATGGACATTTTTGACAGCAAATATTTCTATTTGAATAAAAGGCTGCTGCATTTCGTGGGTCTGTGGCCATACGATACGTTCTGTAGTGGAAGATACATCTTTGTCTTGATACTCTGTTCTTACGCGACGGTCGTGCCTATACTGGTACTAGCCAATCTGTTCTCGGCTATTGATAACCAAACCAGGCGCTCCCAACGGTCCTTTAGGAGCGAGTTTGATCTCCTTACTTCTCGCTTTCGTACCGATTATTTCCGGAACTCCTCCATTTCTACAGTCAGTGACTGGAACTCCCTTACTACTGACATTCGCGCAGCCTCCTGCATTGAGACCTTCCACCTTAAGGGGTTACAACACAGTAAAAAAAATTTTTTTATTTTTTAAATTTTTTTTCCATTTTTTGAAAGCTGCATTTGTTGAGAATACTCTCACCAAATTTTGTAAAGAAATTCGTAAAATTGACGGAGATAAGGTAAAATTTAGTTTCTATGTCGTATTTATTATCCTTTCTCAGCAAAACTTTGACCGCGTTTTTCTAGAAACTATGTTTTTCAACCTGGTTGACAGCATATTTAAAAAACTATTCATCCGATCTGCATGTACAAGGTCTTAAAATGTTTGAAAATCCAGTCTATGACACCACGGAGAGATTTTTTTGATAAAGAGCCCCCTTCTATTTTTTTTCATAAACGATGACAATTTTATGTGATAAAATTCGCTATCTATATGTCTAGTTTATAAAAGATTTTTTTTTACATGAACCGTATGGCTTAATTGCTATCAACCACCAAATCGGAGTGTCCTTTTGAAAGCGGCGTACACCGCAAACTATTAGTCAGATTGGGATACAAATACTTGTGTAGAGTCTTGTTTATATATATATATTGAATACAAGTAACAATAGAAAAAAAACAATCGTTTGCTCGAAAAAAATTATTCAAAATACACCCTCGTACCGCGCGCGCACTGTGTTGTAACCCCTTAAGCTCTGTGCTCATCTCCTAAACTCCGAACTAGCTGAATTCCACGCTCCTTAATTTCAATTTTCTTTTTTTTTCTATCGCTGCAACCTAGTCATTTCTAAACTGCTTTTTTATATGTCATCCACTGGACTAACCCTTGCTTTGTACACTTCTCTTTATCTTTATTTTCCCCCATGATTTTTCAAGGGCATATAATGTTAAATAAATAAGTAAATAAATAAATAAATATTATTACTATTACAACTATAAAATTATTACTAATCATTTGAATTATCAGTCAGTAATATTTTTGTCATTTAATCAATTTCATTAATTACTAGTCAACAGTAACAACGTAGAAAAATAAAATAAATATCTCTCAAAATTTGACCAACGAATCTTTTTTTTAAATTTTGTATTTCAAATATATATAAAACAAAGCCTCTGCGGGTGTGGTTTTAATTATATTAACAAATTATATAAATATTTTTCCAATCCATATTAGGCTGACGTTTTCATGTATTCCTGGCCAAGGTTAAATCCTCTACTTCAGTGGCTTATCCCAATTATATGTATATCAGTAATGCTCGCAAAAGCTTATGCCGTGTTAATTAATAAGACAAAGGTGTGTTGCTACTTTCCAAAATAATATGAATTATGAATTACGAGTTTATTTGACTTTATGAAACGATAGGGAGAATTACGATCTCGAAGTTTCGAGACTGAAAATCAATTCATGTTAATTTCTTACATTTAATAAAATTGTTCGAAGCTTTTATTATTACAAAATATTTTTGTTTCACGTTTGCAGATGATATATTTAATAGAAGTCATGAATAGAAATTGGAAGCGAATCCATTCAGAAGCAGAACGCGCACTTCTAGAAGAATACGCTTTAAGAGGAAGAACTTTAACCATTGCATATGGCTGTAAATCAAAATTTTGTACTTACTGCAATCTTTAGATATTTGTATTTCTAAGGGTTTCAGAAATACTGATTTTTTTACCATTTTTTTAAACCATTTTTCGATAAATGTATTTTTTTCCTTATCCTTTTCCTTCTAGAGTTTGGAGTAAATTGTGCAACTATTTCAACGTCACTCGATACAAATTTAGATACAAGAAAGAGTAACTGCATGAATCCCTATTTTTTCCAGCATTCGTTCTGAGTTCGACCACCGCGTTTGTACTGACACCACAGTTATCTCCACTGCTGGATATTTTCTTACCACTAAACGAAAGCCGTCCAAAGGAATTGCTTTTCGAATGCGATTATGGGATAGATATTGAGAAGTACTACTGCCCGCTTTATATTCAACAGACCATTCTTTCCTACATAGCGATGATTGTAATGATGGCAATAGACACTGCCGTATTTGTGTTTATCTTTCATCCATGTTCCTTGTTATCCATCATCTCGTGAGTATTTAAAAGCTCAAAATATGGAACCAAGAAATTTGGTTTTTATAGTATGAAAATTTTTAATATCGAATCGGACGTGTTCTAGGTTTTAGAAAATGGAATTTCACCCCTTTGGTAATATGTGCTCAATATTCTTGCAATTTTGTTAACCCTTAGCTAACCTACGGGATCTGAAATTACCCCAGCCTAGTTCAGCTCCAATTGACTTAACGCACACTCCAATTTTGTTAATTTCAGACACCAGCTAACATCCCTGCTACCGTGCGATAATGCAAGTAAGAAATACATTCTTGTGTCGAAGTACAATGACAAGTCTTATTGGATGATTCGCAATTGTATACTACTTCATCGTGATATTTTTGAGTTAGTTTTATCAGTTATTTTTCCAAAATGACAAGACATCGCTATTATTCACTTTCAACAAAAATAAATCTTTTTTACACATAAACATTCCTTACACGGTTTTTTATACAATTATAAACATGAAATACTGGAAATTAAAAGCAAAGTGGCTGACATCTGGTGTTCGAACCTCGAGTCGTCGTAAGTGGGGTCTACCAAAATAGTCAAAATGGCAGCTCTCGTAATGTCAGTATGGTCGCTGATAATTAGACCAATCAGAAAATGATACGCTTCGGATTAAACCCCGCATAGACATCTACATTTTCTTTTAATTGCGAATATTTCCAAAAGAGTACAGCAGCTGTGAAGCCACTGGGGTTATCCAGTACCTCCAGTGATAGAATGATTTCCAGAGGGTTAAAAACTGACACTTGTTTCTAGATACATGGACATTATGAAAACTATTCTTTCGTCTTGTTACTTGATTCAGATGATAGGTCATGCATTGGCCGTCAGTGCCACGGCTGCTCAGGTGACTTTTACATCCACACGTTCTTATTTTGTGTTAATTTCTTTTTCCAAAATTATTTTTATGAATTTCTACAATTCATTCACATTTTTGGTCATTATTTTTGTTCCCAGGTTGTATCTACCAATAAATCCGACGTCAGCTTGGTGTATTCAGTAAGATACAGTATTCTCGTTTTCGGTCAAATATTCAATTTGTTTCTCATTTGTTTGCCCGGACAGATGATCATAGATCACAGTTTCTCTATCCACACAGCGGTGTAGGAAAATAAGTATTTCAAACATAATGAAATTACCCATAAAATTCGTGTCCTCCTCGTGGGGTACTTTGTTATCGCGCCTGATCGGTATCAAGGACTTTTGCTATACTTGCGATGGATTCACTCGGTACTGAAGAAGTATAGCAGAAGTGCTCGTGGTATACTTCAGAGATCGAGTACAGGGGTGGCTGATGTATATCCTAGTAATGGATTCATCGACTACCTACGAAGTACAACAGAAGAGTCCCTGATAATCTCGTGACAAATTTATGTGACAATCTGAATTTTGCTTCTAGATACACAAAGGCGTTGTGGTACAAATTGTCTTTTCGTTCAAGAAGGCTGCTCCATATAATGATGTTACGCAGTTCAATACCTTGTCAATTATCTGCCGGCCAATTTTTCGTTATAAGTATGAGAAGTTACAGTTCGGTAAGATTTTACAAAAATTCATTAATTCGCCGAGAAAAAAATTGGAAACACTTCCCAAATACCAAAATGCTCTAAACTCATAAGAGGAAGTCGCATCCATGGACTCGGGGATTCTAACGCGTTAGGCGCGGCGCCAAAGTTGCTGTCTTTTCCGTTCAGCCAGCAGCAAGCAAGCGTTGCTCAAATGATGCGATGATACAGGGTGATCCGCGACTTCAAAGCACGGTTGTCACATTTTGTGATATGTGTAAATCCAAGCCACATTTTTGTTTAGAATTTATTTATAAATTTCATTGAAACTACAATTGACTATATTTCATTGAGACTACATTTATTTTTTATCTTCAATATTGCTGGTCCCAGGGACCGACGCCGGCCAAACGAAAAGTTCACTGCCACTCCCCAGGGACCGGCGTCACGCTCAATGTATTAAAATCGCAGATTCCATAGATACGACTTCTTCTATTCAGATATAAGTCATCTGACATCGCCTCACAACCTACTTTAAACTGACATTGTATGATGTCATATCAGCGCACTGATCGAAATATACCGTTATTGCATATGTAATTATTTCATTATCATCTTTAGACCATCAACAAAAATGACAATTGATTTGTTACAGGCAATGAGTACTTCTATGTCATACTTGACAGTTATGATATCAGTTTAATTGGGATCGAAAATGTAAATAGACGCGAAACCTCGATTTTTCAAGAGTGCACTATTTTCTCTAGAGAAATATAACATTAATTTATAGTACTATAGTAAAATAATATTAATACATAGTTTAACATTTGTTAATAAAAAAACATTTTGTCTAGTGATCAGAAAATTCTTTAATTCGTACAAATATTGTTCTTAGACAAAGGTTTGTCTTATTTGTTCTAAAAAGTTACAAAAGATACTAATTTATGTTTTTCGAATTTAGAAACACTTCTGGTAAAAAACACTGAAGTTTAGTGGTTGGTGGTTACAAGGATGTATTCTTACTATTCCAAGTTTACTCTCTGACGGTTGCTTTGGAACTGAACTTAAGGGACGCCAGAAAAACAATACGCTTGCGCCGAGTCTATAAGAGCGACGTACCGTAAATACTAAGAATTGTTACACCGTAAACGACTTTGAAAATTATGCATACACACAAGCTTGATGTTTTCTTATTTTCTTTGCAGCTACAGGGTATAAGAAGTATACTTCAGAAAATACATTTGTCTATAATTTTCGAAATCTCATGTAGGCGTATGTAGAACACCGTTTATCTTCCTGGTAAACCTTAAGGTAGTTGTTGCCCAACATTAGTCAAAATAAAACTTAAAACTAAGAATACAAGATTTTTTCTGTATTAAAAATCCACATATTAAAAAGGATGAATTTTAGTTATTATATTATATTACACAATAAAAAAATAAGTACTTTTAACAAGAATTATACTCTGGTATGATTCGGGTAGTCAAAACTGAGAAGAAAACGTCGCAACGTCGCGGTGCTACCATAGTATTATTTATGTGTATGTGACTTTACGCGCGCTATTGCATAACCTCAAAAAAGTCTTCGACTACAGTAACACGACATAAAGGATAATTTATTAAGAAAAAAGAATTGTTACGAAGACAAAAAGTGAAAGAAGTTCAGACTAATCGATGGAAAATAGATGAAAAACAAAATAATTCTAATGTATGTGTTGGAAGACGAATTGTTGACATATCAATTTTGGGAAAAAATTTATGATGTACCGCCTGCCAAATGACTTTGTCTCTTGATAAAATTGTGAGTAGAACGAAGATTCATTATTATTATTTTCTCAATTGTACATAATTGCTAAACGTATTTAATACAATTTTATTAAGTAATGATATTCTGTTCCTTCGATCGCTTCTGTAATCTAACCACTCCTCAATGAATTTGAATGTAGCGGCAAAAGGCGACGTTGCGACATCGATCGAGCTTCTCATAGTCATCGTGAAAAATGATAAAACGTTAACATTTAGGATAATATTACTCCGTAAGTAGATGGTCAAAAATTTTTAAAAAAATCCATGTGTTTTATTATAGTTTGCACTCATTTTGTGTTAATTTTCAACTATTTGTCAATACTCATTCTATTACTATAACCGTAGAAAAATATTTTTCACGCGCCTTCACCATTACTACAACGTCAAAGTATAGTAAAAATTGTGAACTTTGATTGACGATATCACAAAAACGAGATGGTCAATTGGTCCAGGATTTTGCATACATATTCGTTGGTACCTATATTAATTTTGTACAAAATTTCAAGCAATTTTCAATACTTTCGATTTAGGAAACAACTACCTTAAGTCATTTTCTGAAATTTATACTCCCCCATGTATTGTTTTCAACTGAGGTAGGAAACGCCTAAGCGGAGTGGGAAAGCCAGAAAGGAGTGAAGTGTAGGAAGAGATAGAATGTGGAGTAACTCCCATTACTTTAGTGTAAAGAAACTTTCGATCTGCAAGAGTAACATGGACGTTTTTGACAGTAAATTTTTTTATTTGAATAAGAGGCTACTGCGTTTGGTGGGTCTGTGGCCATGCGATACGTTCAGTAGTGGAAGATACATCTTCGTCTTGATACTCTCTCTGTTCACGACGGCCGTGCCTGTAATGGTACACTTTGAAGTTATTGTAAATTCGTGGATTACCCCCCCAAAAAATATTATGCTTATTAATTCCCCGACGATCTATATTTTTATTTTTTTAATTTTTACTATATTATTACTAATACTATATATTATTTTTTAATTATGGCTATATTACTACTATTACTAGTATAAATTTATTACTAATCATTTGAATTATCAGTCAGTAATATTTTCATCATTTAATTATTTTCACTAATTACTGGTCAACAATAAGAACGTAGAAAAATAAAATTCATATTTAACAAAATCTGACCAACGAACTACTTCAGTCTTTTTTAAAATTTTTTATTTGAAATGCATATAAAATAAACCATCCCACGGGAGTGGTTTTAATTATATTAACAAATTATATAAATATTTTTCCAATCCATATTAGGCTGACGAATTCATAATTTCCTGGCCAAGGTTAGATTCTCTACTTCAGTGGCTTATCCCAATTATATGTATATCAGTAATGTTCGCAAAAGCTTATGCCGTGTTAATTAATAAGACAAAGGTGTGTTGCTACTTTCCAAAATAATATGAATTATCAATTATGAGTTTATTTGACTTTATGAAACGATAGGGAGAATTTCGATCTCGAAGTTTTGAGACTGAAAATCAATTTATGAATTTCTTACATTTAATAAAATTCTTCGAAGCTTTTATAATTACAAAATATTTTTGTTTCACGTTTGCAGATGATACATTTAATAGAAGCCATGAATAGAAATTGGAAGAGAATCCATTTAGAAGCAGAACGGGCACTTCTAGAAGAATACGCTTTAAGAGGAAGAACTTTAACCATTGCATACGGCTGTATTTCAAAATTTTTTACTTGCTGCAATCTTTAGACATTTTTATTTCTCAGGGTTTCAGAAATACTGATTTTTTTACCATTTTTTAAAACCATTTTTCGATAAATTCATTTTTTTCCTTATCCTTTTCCTTCTAGAGTTTAAAGTAAATTGTGCAACTATTTCAACGTCACTCGATAGAAATTTAGATACAAAAAAGAGTACCTGCACGAATCCCTATTTTTTCCAGCATTCGTTCTGAGTTCGACCACCATGTTTGTACTGACACCACAATTATCTCCATTGCTGGATATTTTCTTACCACTGAACGAAAGCCGTCCAAAGGAATTGCTTTTCAAAGGCGCTTCTAGCATAGACATTGAGAAGTACTACTGCCCGCTTTATATCCAACAGACCGTTCTTTCCTACTTAGCGATGATTATAATGATGACAATAGACACTGCCGTATTTGTGTTCATCTTTCATCCATGTTCCTTGTTATCCATCATCTCGTAAGTACTTAAGAGCTCAAAATATCGAACCAGGAACTTTAATTTTTATAGTATGAGCATTTTTAATATTGAATCGAACGTGTTCTAGGTTTTAGAAAATGGGATTTCATCCCTTTGGTAATACAGGGTGGCCATAAAGTAAGTATCACTTTCAAAATTCGATATCTCAGACACCGTAAGAGAAAACCCTATAATCATATATATCATTTTATTCAGGGTAAAATGGGATTTCTTCCTAAATTTTTTCAGATTTGTTGGCTTTGCTACTATAGGGTTTTTTCTTACGATGTCTGAGATATCGAATTTTTAAAGTGATACTTACTTTATGGCCACCCTGTATATGATCCATGTTTTTGCATTTTTGTTAACCCTTAGTTGGCCTATGTGGTCTGAGATTCCCCCAGCCTAGTTCAGCTCCAATCGACTTAACGCACACTCTAATTTGGTTAATTTCAGACACCGGCTGACATGCCTGCTACCGTGCGATAATGCAAGTAAGAATTACATTCTTGTGTCGAAGTACAATGACAAGTCTTATTGGATGATTCGCAATTGCATACTACTTCATCGTGATATTTTTGAGTTAGTTTTATCAGTAATTTTTCCAAAATGACAAGACATCACTATTATTCAGTTCAACACGTTAACGCCGGCGCGGATATTCAGGTTTTTTTTCGTGCGGCGGCACTTGAATTTAGGGTCCGTTTCGTGGGGCGGCGCAGTGCCAAATTATACTGTTCAACACAATTCTTGCGCGGTAATACCCACTAACGTGACCTATCGGTGGGTCATACCGCCCCGCGGTACAATCAAGCATGACCCGCCGGTGGGTCAGGTCGGAGTTAACGTGTTAAACAAAAATAAATCTATTTTACACAAAAACATTTCTTACACGGTTTTTTTAATATAATTATAAATATGAAATACTGGAAATTAAAAGCAAAGTGGCTAACATCTGGTGTTCGAACCTCGAGTCGTCCTAAGTGGGGTCTACGAAAATAGTCAAAATGGCAGCTCCCGTAATCTTAGTATGATGGCTGATAATTAGACCCCGCATAGACATCTCAAATGCAGACATCTACATTTTCTTTTAATTACGAGTATTTTCAAAAGAGTACAGCAGCTTTGAAGTCACCGGGGTTATATAGTACCCCGTTGATTTGCAGAAGGTTAAAAACTGACACTTGATTCTAGATACATGGACATTATGAAAACTATTCTTTCGTCTTGTTACTTGATTCAGATGATAGGTCATGCATTGGTCGTCAGTGCCACGGCTGCTCAGGTGACTTTTATATGCACACGTTCTTATTTTGTGTTAACTTCTTTTTCCAATATTATTTTTATGAATTTCTACAATTCATCCACATTTTCGATCATGATTTTTGTTCCAAGGTTGTATCTACCAATAAATCCGACGTCAGTTTGGTGTATTCAGTAAGATACGGTATTCTCGTTTCCGGTCAAATATTCAATTTGTTTCTCATTTGTTTGCCCGGACAGATGGCCATAGATCACAGTTTCTCCATCCACACAGCGGTGTATGAAAATTAGTATTGCAAACATAATGAAATTACCCATAAGATTCGTGTCAAGGACTTTTGCTGTACTTGCGATGGACTCACTCGGTACTGAAGAAGTATAGCAGAAGTGCTCATGGTATACTTCAGAGATACAGATTCGACTACCCACGAAGTACAACAGAAGAGTCTCTGATATTCCCGTGACAAATTTAAGTGACAATCTGAATTTTGCTTCTAGATACACAAAGGCGTTGTGGTACAAGTTGTCTTTTCGTTCAAGAAGGCTGCTCCAGATAATGATGTTACGTAGTTCGATACCTTGTCAATTATACGCCGGCCAGTTTTTCGTTATAAGTATGAAAAGTTACAGTTCGGTAAGAATTTACAATAATTCATTAAACCAAAAAAAAAATTGGAAACGCTTCCCAAATACCAAAATGCGAGGAAGTCGCATCCATGGACTTGGGGATTTTAACACGTTCGTGATACAGGGTGATCCGCGACTTCAAAGCACGTTGTCACATTTTGTGATATGCGTAAATCCAAGCCACATTTTTGTTTAGAATTTGTTAATAAATTTCATTCAAATTACATTTGACTACATTTCATTGAGACTACATTTATTTTTTAACTTCAATACATACTGTTGGTCCCAGGGATCGGCGCCGCGCTCAAAGTGTTAAAATCTCAGATTCCATAGATACGACTTCCTCTAATCAGATACAAATCATCTGATATCGCCTCACAAACCTACTCTAAACTGACATTGTATGATGTCATATCGGCGCACTGCTCGAAATATAGCATTATTGCATATGTAATTATTGCATTATCATCTTTAGACCATCAACAACAATGACAATTGATTTGTTACAGGCAATGAGTACTTCTATGTCATACTTTACAGTCATGGTATCAGTTTAATTGGGATCGAAAATGTAAATAGACGCGAAACCTGGACTTTTCAAGAATGCACTATTTTCTCCAGAGAAATATACGATTAATTTATAGTATTATAGTAAAATAATATTGATATATAGCTTAACATTCGTTGATAAAAAAACATTTTGACTATCGATCAGAGAATTCTCTACTTCGTACAAATATTGTTCTTAGACGAAAGTTTGTCTCATTTATCCTAAAAAGTTACAAAAGAAACTAATTTATGTTTTTCGAATTTAGAGACACTTCTGGTAAAAACAGTAAAATTTAGTGGTTGGTGGTCACGAGGATGTATTCTTACTATTCCAAGGTTACTCTCTGACGGTTGCTTTTGAACTGAGCTTAAGGGACGCCAGAAAAGAGAATACGCTTGCGCCGAGTCTATAAGAGCGACGTCCCCTAAATACCGAGAATTGTTACAGCGTAAATGACTTTGAAAATTATGCATACATAGAAGGATGCTTTCTTATTTTCTTTGCAGCTACAGGGTATAAGAAGTATACTTCAGAAAATACATTTATCTATTATTTTCTTAACTTCATGTAGGCATATGTAGGACACCGTTTATGTTTCTGATAAAGTTTGTGTCATTTTCTACAATTTCTACTCCCTTATGTATTGTTTCCGACTGAGGTAGGGGACGCATAAGCGAAGTGCGGAAGCCAGAAAGGAATGAAGTGTCGGAAGGGATAGAACGTGAAGGAACTGCCATTACGTTGGTGTAAAGAAACTTTCGGTCTGCAAGAGAAACATGGACATTTTTGACAGTAAATTTTTCTATTTGAATAAAAGGCTGCTGCGTTTCGTGGGTCTGTGGCCATACGATACGTTCAGTAGTGGAAGATACATCTTTGTCTTGATACTCTGTCTGTTCACGACGGCCGTGCCTGTAATGGTACACTTTGAAATTATTGTAAATTCGTGGATTACCCCCCCCAAAAAAATATTATGCTTATTAATTCCCCGACGATCTATATTTTTATTTTTTTCATTTTTACTATATTATCGAGCTAACTCGAGACAGATCAGTTTTTCGGCTTCGCTATCTTCTCGTGTTTTCTTGCTGCTATCGTGCTCATTAATTATTTTCTATGGTGTATACAGTGCCCTGTGTCTGTGCTTATCTTTTCCAACTGCCTTCTTGACGTCAATAATCCATAGAGTATTTTTTTTCCAACTTTCTGTGCGCGTTCTTCTTGACATCGCACTCAGGAACCGCTCTATTCCGTTTTTGGCGGGAATCTTTTCCACCATTGTGATTTCTCGGAATCCCTCGTGAATCTTCGCCTTACTATCGTGCTAGTGGTTGATTCCTCTCATCACCAGCACCTTTCAATCGGCTTTTTTCGGACTCTTTGCAACTCGGTTAATGTCCGACGACGACAACGAATGCGAGAAGTGTGGTTGTGGCCTCAGGAAAGCCTTCGTCATTTGCCCAGGTTGTACCGCTTCAATCCATAGGTTTTTTCATCAGAAAATTTTTTGTTGTGCGCATGCGTCAGTGTCAACCATCTTTTTCGTACTGTTTTTTATAATCAAGCATGTTAAAATATCTGTGAAATAATAATTAAAATCAACAAATGCTAAATAAACTATATCTATTAAAAAAAAGTAACAGAAATATAAGAAAATAAGTGTCTTAATTAAAAAATAAATTATTTCAATTGATTTTAATCATGTACATTTTCACGGCGAAAGTGGTCCAACAGAAAAAAATTCCAATCCTCTGAGCTATCAAGAATTTCAACAAATTAATAAATCAAACAATAAGGTACTGTATAATTATTTATGTAATAAGTAAGAATTTCGGAGTTATAACCTCTAATTTACATGTAGGTGATCAAAATAAGAACCAGCTTACTCGAAAAGTATAAAAAAGTTGATATGGAAGAAGCAAATGGACCTTCAACTATGGAAATAAATGACATGGTTACTATATTCAGCAGGTAAGGTATAAATATTGTAAAAGTCTGCAGATTTAAATGAGAACTCCTTTTATTTATTTCTTTTTCTATAGACATCAACGGCTCATGAAGAAGATCAAAAAATTATGCACAATAATGATTTTACTACTCAACACATATTTCCAGATGAATCATTAGCTGCAGAGATGAATACAATCGATGAAAATAAAAATTGTGAAGGAACCAGCAAACCTACAAGAACTATCGAAATTCAAAATTGTAAAACAACGCATATATGTCGAACATGTTATTGGACGCATAAAAAAATTCCGACTTCTTCAAACAGTTCTGCCTTTGAATATGCGTACCATGATGTCACAAGTTATATTTGTCTGTGCATGTTTGGTTAACTTTCAAACACCTTTAGTTTTCGATGAATAAAATTAGGACGGTTATATTGTAACAAATGAAGGAGAAGAAAATTGTAAAAATAATTGTATCATATATTTGAATTTCAAGAAGTTTATAACATTTAGAAATTAATAACATTTGTAAATATTATCAATTATTACAATGTTTGTTATGTTTTTTTTTCTAATGTAACACATTTATCAACATAAATAAATTTTTTTACAACCAATGCAAAAATATAATATTATATATCTTACAAAACTATTTTTTAACGATTGTTCACATTATTTTTATATATTTAGAGATATGCAACACGATAAAAAAAATATATTTGTTAATGACATAAAAAATGACTCAAAATTCTTTCGAAGCTATACTTCATTTGGACAAGTCAAAGGGTGTTAGACGGCGTGGGATCCTCATTTCAAAATACTCTGGAGCCAAAATATTTTGATGGAAATCACTAACATGTTTAAGGATAGGGTCAATAAAGTTTTTATCATAAAAAATTTTGTCAACGTGAAAACCCTTTGAAGTCCAAATAACGAAATCACACCATGATCTTTCGGTTATAGCCATTTGAGTTTGTATTTGATAGTAATATGGGTGATTTCATTTTAACCTCATGGACGTACGGTTACCCACAGTACAAAAAAATGAATTACGTTGCTGTTGTGTAAGTAAATGTAAATCCGTTGGATTATAATTTTCCAATATCTTCGGACATTTTATTTCCAGAACTCCTGTGGTATTCTTCAAAGGATCCGTAACTAAGCCATCTGGTGATGCGCCTAACCCCGGATACCCGGAGTTCACCCATAGGCCACTACTCTCTACTTCATATGAAAACTGTTTTGATGTAATATCCTTATATTTTTGACGCGCAGTTTCTTCATTAACTTGACCATAGTACATAGCTTCAAATATAATATTTTGATGAGACCGTAAGTGAGAATTGACTAGATTAAAAATTTGGTCATTACTTTTGTCAGTGGTAAACTGTTTGATTTTGGAAGTTGTAATCAATATTTGCGGAATTGCCACCATTTATCATTATCACTTTGAGCCCCTGACGTTATACCAACAGGTCCGTTCATATTATTACACACATTAGTTGTTAGTTTAAAAACTAATGTTTTTAAATGACTTTTTCTTAGTTTATCCAAACGATAATTGTCATATTGCGGTTGTAGTAATTGCCACATAGAAGGTTATTGCCACATAGATTTTCCCTTTTGCGGACGTCCATGGCACTTTAATCACCTTTTTAACTGTTCACAATTATGTGCTTCTACAAAATTATATACCAGTGAAGCACCATCAACGATTTTTTCTATTAGGAGTACAAATTAGTTCGGTCCGTTTTCAAAAGATGGTTTTGGTTGTTATGAATGATCCATAGCGACAATTGATTTCAATTGTTTTAGAGAGGTTAGACATCTGTCAATAATATTTAGTTTATATTGCTTCGAGTTTCGTACAGAATCGCTGTTTTTTACTGTGTTCAATATGTCAGACTTTGTGTCAACAAAGCAGCATTTCCGGGAGGTTTTGATTTTCTGCTTTAATTGGAAGAAAAGTGCAGCTGAAGCGCATCGAATGCTTGTTGAAGTTTATGGTGACAATGCACCTACTGATAAGTCATGTAGAGAATGGTATCGACGCTTCAAGAATGGCGATTATAGCCTTGAAGATAAGCCTCGCTCTGGACAGCCACACAAATTCGAAGATAAAGAATTGGAGGCATTACTCGATGAAGATCCGAGTCAAACGCAAAATGAGCTTGCAGAATCATTGGGAGTTACGCAACAAGCAGTTTCCGTACGATTGAAATCCATGGGAATGATTCACAAGGAAGGCAATTGGATGCCTTATGAACTGAAGCAGAGAGACATTGAAAGGCGATTTTTCAGTTGCGAGCAGCTGATTCAAAGGCAACAAAGAAAGGTTTTTTTTTACATCGGATTGTGACTGGGGATGAGAAATGGATATTCTACGATAACCCTAAGAAGAAAAAATACTACGCTTTGCCCGGCCAATCGTTGCCATCGAACTCAACATCAACACCAAAGCGGAATATTCATGGTTCGAAGGTCCTGCTGTGTATCTGGTGGGACCAAAAGGGTGTTGTATACTATGAACTGCTACAACCTGGCGATTCCATTACAGGCCAACGGTATAGGCTACAACTGATTCGTTTGAGCCGTGCATTACGAGAAAAACGGCCGGAATACGAGCAAAGACATGACAAAGTTATTCTTTTGCATGATAACGCTCGGCCTCATGTCGCAAAAGTCGTGAAAAATTATTTGGATACGCTCAAATGGGATATTTTACCGCACCCGCCGTATTCACCGGACCTTGCTCCTTCTGATTACTGGTTGTTCCGACGGATGCAGCTCGATTTGGCAGGTCACAAGTTCACTTCGTTCGCAGAAATCGAAAATTGGCTCCTAACTTGGACCGCCTCAAAAGACGAGACATCTTTTCGAGATGGTATTCGAAAATTGCCTGACAGGTGGGAACAAGTAGTAGCTAACGATGGACAATATTTCGATTAAGCTGTTCATTCATTTTGTTCTGAAATAAATGCATTTTTAACCACAAAAAAACGGACCGAACTAATTTGTACTCCTAATAATAATTCATTTTTTTCTACAGATAATATTGCTTTTCCAGCCATTGGTTACGAAAACAGTACGAAACTCTTGAAATACCGCTGTTTCAATATGGCTGCTGCGCTTGCGCTCATAACATGATGAAAAGGCCTATTCCAGCTGCGCTAAAATACAAGTGTACGATAAAATACAGGTATACCAGTGTGACGGCCGAAAATTTACATGTTTTTTGGGGAATTTTTTTAAAGAAAAGTATTTCATGGAATGTTTTAAAACTTTATGGATGTTGTAACCGGGGAACCTCGGGATTGGCTTCCCGGCACAAACTGACACCCTTTCCCGAGAAATCCAAAGCCAGAAGGACGCCAGGGACTTTTTAACCTTCTAAAAGTCCCGAAGGACTCTCCGAAGCAACCCAAAAGCTATAAGACCCAAAACCGACTATCTCTTATCTCCGGGACGTGAAGGTCTCGCCACGACTCCACCGACTGCCGACCTAACCTGAAAAGAAAAGGCCAACCCACAGGAAAATCCTCCAAATGAATAAAGCCAAAATTTGTAATAATGAAGACTTTAATATAGAGAAAAAGAAATATGAATAATAACAATAATAATGTCGGGGAAAACCCCTTACCAATTCGGGTCCTGTCTCGCCACGTGGCCCCAACTGGACCGAACCAAAAACTACGCGGCGAAACCAAAAAGAAAAACAAAAAGGACCAATCCGAAATAAACAGAAACAAGGGAAAATAATCGTAAAAAAAATATGTCCAAACACCAAATACAAAATGAAAGGGGTAAGCCAAATCCAAAATGTTCGAAGTCAATCTGGATTCGTAAGCCATCCAGGCAACGAAACCAAGATGGTGGCCCTAACGGTTGTGGGGAAAACGTGGTTTTCACCCAACCGACCGAATCAATCTCTCTAAGACGTAGCGTAGCTTTTTCTCTTTCTTACTAAATCGAAAGCAAAGAGAAAAGCTCGCTCAAAAACCAAATCAGCCCGCGGGCACTCACCAACCGAAAAGCCAAAAATCCCAAGACCAAAAGAACTCCACAATATCAGGAAAAATCCCCGGGCCCAATGCGCTCAAAATGTCGGCTTCCACAAGTCCTCGTGTCTTAGCGCCGTCCAAAGGAGAAGTGACGATCTTCTTCTTCTTCTTCATCGTCTCGATCCTCGGGCGTGGCTGCGTTTGCGCGATCGTGCACTCCTTTCATGATGGTCGGAAGGTGCTGCCACTAATTAGGAATCGGTACTGCGTAGTCCCACGGATTCCGAAACTCCCCGAGGATCCAACAGATGTCTCAACAGATGTTCGTTGATCGATGGCGAGTGATCCCAATGGTGAGTGCCCTATTGGTTGGTTATTCTCCGATCGACAAGACGAACCAATCGTATTCTATGGCTTCCCCTATACGCCGCTTATCGCTATCTTATATCTATACTTATCCTAAGCTTAGCCTAAGAGATCTAGCCCTTTACATAATTCCGTAGCCGAAATACATACCGATCCAACCGACTTGACTTCTCCTCTGGACGCGTATGTTCCGAAATATCACTTGTAACGTAGCGTGCGAAACGCCACGTTACAATGTATTGACCTATAAATAAACTGTGTACAATAATATTTAATCATGAAGAAATCAAGACTTAAAACTTTTAAACGCGTTTTTCTCGAAACTGTGTTTTTCAAATTTGCTGCCACTGTAACTCAAAGACTACTTATCCGATTGATTTCAAATTTTATCCGAGTGTTCTGGGCATGTTTTATTATACGATGCACTAGGATATTTTTGACCGGATGAAAATTGTAATTCTGGCAGCGAAAAAACGACGATTTTTTTAAAGGAAAAATCGAGAAATTTTTTAAAACGTCCGCTATTTTATAAATTTTCAACATCTCTCGGATATACTAGACCATCGTATGGGGAATTTCTTCTAGTTTAAGAGCGTATTTTTCTCTTTTGAATTCAGGCACTCTAGCGATCTGTGGGATGGCAGCAGTTGGGGCACTTTTTTTTGGCGTCTCGCGGGATTGCACCCAACTTGGTCACCGTTATTAATTTCCGTACTAAAAAATTATTGCTACACACTTTACATATTGACAAATACATCCATAAAACTTGAAAACATTCCATGGAATACTTTTCTTACAAAAAATTCCTAAAAAACACCTAAATTCCCGGCCGTCACACTGGTATACCCCCTTAACCCATTTGTATCCAAGAGCGGAATATTCCGCGATCCGCTACTGTCTGCTATCACCGAGCGCGGATTATTCCACGAGCCCGCAATTGTTTTTCTTACTGATCGCGGATTATTCCGCGGACTCGCGACTGCTTTTCATTTTAGTCGCGTGATGCAAATGGGTTAAGAGGTCAATGATATCTACTTCCTGCTGCCTCGAGCATCTTCCTAGGCTACTTCTAGCATTGCCTAGTCCCGAAAAACGGGCAGCTGTTCCAGCGGGGCCATCTCCATTTCTTGTTTCTATATCTACGTCATCGTCATCATCATCGTCATCATTATCGTCATCTATCATGTCTACGTCATCGTCATCATCATCGTCATCTATCATGTCTACGTCACTAAGCTGCGGACCAGGTGGGGTGACGACCAGTGCGATATCTTCAATTGCCACTACAACCACTACCATCATCACCACCTCTTCTCTCTCGCCGCTTGCTTCTGTCTTTCGTCGGACTAGTCGGTCTACTGCTACACTTTTGTCCTCGCGCATCGCTTCGTAAAGGACCTCTCCTGTCTTTCAACCAGTGGCTACCTCACTGATGTCAGCTGTTCAGCATTCAGTATCCAACGATCACCGCGCCGTCAGACAGTCACCTGTCGTCCTGTCCTGTCCTGTCACGCTTCCGCCTTTTTATTGACCGACAGTGAACAGCTAAACCTCATTCTCAGCCGACTCGAGACTTCTGAACTAACAACTTGAGGTGAGCTCTATGCTCACCTCCTAAACTCCGAACTAGCTGAATTCCACGTTCCTTAATTTCAACTTTTTTTTATATTTCTAAACTGCTTTTTTATGTATCATCCACTGGACTAACCCTTGCTTTGGCTCTCCGCTTCTTTGCTTCATTACATCAAGAGACACGGCAGTGTCTCGAGACAAGTTCATGTATGAATTGGGCGAGAGCGCTAACGTGCATCTATTCTCGAAGCAACTCGCTGCGGGCACATGAAAAATAGTTGAAGAACGTTGTGTATATACACAGCTTCAACCTCAAAACATTAACGCGCAAATGTCCACCAACAAGCAACACTAGGGAAGTGTCATACGGCGATTTTCCTGAAACTTGGCGTACAAGTAGTACATGGAAAAATATTGGACACGTATTTTTTTATATCGACCCGATCGCCGTTTTAAGGGTAGAAATCACCCCTATCGGTTTTGGAGATAGTTTCGTCTATTTTACGTATTATTTTCAGGATTTTTGCAAAATCAGATACCTAAGGGTTTTTGGGGACGCTGATAACGAATCTGAAGTCCGTTTTTAAGAATTCAAAATGGCGCAGACAATATGACGGTCGCATTTTTTCAAAAGTTTACACCCTGTCAATAAGTGCGAAAATTGCAAACAAAGTGAGAAATGAGCATAACTTTGAGGCAAATTTGTAGCAAATAATGGTCCTAATCGCAAACTACCCCTAACAGTAACAAAACCTAGAAAACCATCCCTACAAGTAGTGATTCATCTAAAAATCAATCCCTCCTTAGCGTTACTCAGGATGAACGACGTGGACGTGATAGGGTTCTCATCCCATTGTGGTGCATTTTGTGGGTCTGTGGCCATACGATACGTTCAGTAGTGGAAGATACATCTTTGTCTTGATAATCTGTCTGTTCGCTACGCTCGTGCCTATACTGGTATATTTTGAAATTATTGAAAATTCGTGGACCCCCCCCCCCCCCCCCCCCAAAAAATATTACGCTTATTAATTCGCCGATGATCTACATTTTTATTTTTTTAATTTTTACGATATTATCGGTATTTAATATTTACTATATTTACTATATTATTTCAAATATATATAAAATAAACCGACCGCGGGAGTGGTTTTAATTATATCAACAAATTATATAAATATTTTTCCAATCCATTTTAGGTTCGCGCTTTCATAAATTGCTGGCCAAGGTTAGGTTCTCTACTTCAGTGGTTTATCCCAAATATATGTATATCAGTAATGTTCGCAAAAACTTATGCCATGTTAATGAATAAGACAAAGGTGTGTTGCTACTTTCCAAAAGAGTTTCGAGACTGAAAATCAATCTATGAATTTCTTACATTTAATAAAATTCTTCGAAGCTTTTATAATTACAAAATATTTTTGTTTCTCGTTTGCAGGTGATATATTTAATAGAAGTCATGAATAGAAATTGGAAGAAAATCGATTTAGAAGCAGAACGCGCACTTCTAGAAGAATACGCTTTAAGAGGAAGAACTTTAACCATTGCATACGGCTGTATTTCAAAATTTTTTACTTGCTGCAATCTTTAGACATTTTTATTTCTCAGGGTTTCAGAAATACTGATTTTTTTACCATTTTTTTTTACCATTTTTCGATAAATTCATTTTTTTCCTTATCCTTTTCCTTCTAGAGTTTGGAGTAAATTGTGCAACTAGTTCAACATCACTCGATAGAAATTTAGATACAAGAAAGAGTAACTGCATGAATCCCTATTTTTTTCAGCATTCGTTCTGAGTTCGACCACCATGTTTGTACTGTCACCACAGTTATCTCCACTGATGGATATTTTCTTACCACTAAACGAAAGCCGTCCAAGGGAATTGCTATTCGAGGGCGATTATGGCATAGATACTGACAAGTACTACTATCTGCTTTATATTCAAGAGACTATTCTTTGCTACATAGCGATGATTGTAATGATGGCAATAGACACTGCCATATTTGTGTTTATCTTTCATCCATGTTCCTTATTATCCATCATCTCGTGAGTACTTAAGAGCTCAAAATATCGAACCAAGAACTTTAATTTTTATAGTATGAGCATTTTTAATATTGAATCGGACGTGTTCTAGGTTTTAAAAAAGGGATTTTCACCCCTTTGGTAATATATGATCCATATTCTTCCAATTTTGTTAACCCTTAGCTGGCCTATGGGGTCTGAAATTCCCCCAGCCTAGTTCAGCTCCAATTTACTTAATGCACACTCTAATTTTGTTAATTTCAGATACCAGCTGACATCCCTGCTACTGTCCGATAATGCAAGTAAGAACTACAATCTTTTGTCGAAGTACAATGACAAGTCTTATTGGATGATTCGTAATTGCATACTACTTCATCGTGACATTTTTGAGTTAGTTTTATCAGTAATTTCTCAAAAAGGACAAAACATCGCTATTATTTAGTTTAAACAATAATAAATCTTTTTTATACATAAACATTTCTTACACGGTTTTTTTATATAATTATACACATGAAATACTGGCAATTAAAAACGAAGTAGTTGACATCTGGTGTTCGAACCTCGAGTCGTCGTAAGCGGGGTCTACCAAAATAGTTAAAATGGCAGCTCTCGTAGTGTCAGTATGGTGGCTGATAATTAGATCCTGCATAGACATCTCAAGTGCTGACATCTACATTTTCTTTTAATTGCGAATATTTCCAAAAGATTACAGCAGCTTTGAAGCCACTGGGGTTGTTTAGTACCCCGTTGATTTGCAGAGGGTTAAAAACTGACACTTGTTCTTAGATACATGGACATTATGAAAACTATTCTTTCGTCTTGTTACTTGATTCAGATGATAGGTCATGCATTGGTCGTCAGTGCCACGGCTGCTCAGGTGACTTTTACATGCATACCTTCTTATTTTGTGTTAATTTCCTTGACCAATATTATTTTTATGAATTTCTACAATTCATCCACATTTCCATCGTGATTTTTGTTCCAAGGTTGTATCTACCAATAAATCCGACGTCAGTTTGGCGTATTCAGTAAGATATGGTATTCTCGTTTTCGGTCAAATATTGAATTTGTTTCTCATTTGTTTGCCCGGACAGATGGCCATAGATCACAGTTTCGCCATCCACACAGCGGTGTATGAAAATAAGTATTTCAAACGTAATGAAATTACCCATAAGATTCGTGTCAAGGACTTTTGCTGTACTTGCGATGGACTCACTCGGTACTGAAGAAGTATAGCAGAAGTTCTCGTGGTATACTTCAGAGAGGCAGTGCAGGGGTGGCTGATGTATATCCTAGTAATGGATTCATCGACTACCCGGGAAGTACAACAGAAGAGTCTCTGATATTCCCGTGACAAATTTATGTGACAATCTGAATTTTGCTTCTAGATACACAAAGGCGTTGTGGTACAAGTTGTCTTTTCGTTCAAGAAGGCTGCTCCAGATAATGATGTTACGTAGTTCGATACCTTGTCAATTATACGCCGGCCAGTTTTTCGTTATAAGTATGAAAAGTTACAGTTCGGTAAGAATTTACAAAAACTCATTAAACCGAAAAAAGAATTGGAAACGCTTCCCAAATACCAAAATGCTCTGAACTCATAAGAGGAAGTCGCATCCATGGACTTGGGCATTTTAAGAAAAATTTGAGAGGCTATAACTGTCGCACCCAAAAAATGGTAGCCCTTCGGAGCATTTGTGCCAATGAATATTTTTTTCCACTGGAAGAAAATGATCTTTTCTATTTTAGTAAAACTACCTTTTGATATTAATTTGCACACTTTTCGTAGTATAGTAATGAACACCTAGGTACTTATCAAAGAAAAAAGTGTTATTAAAAAAAAAGCAGTACAGAAACTAGAATTAAATTCGGATGGCATAGCGTCATCTTAAGGCTTTTGTGCAGGACGATGAAATTTGACAAAGTTCAATAACTCATTTTATAACAATTAAGGTCCATTGGCACAAAATCTTTAGAGTGTTTTTTTGTTATAGAATAACTCCTCAAAATTGCATGAAAATCCCAGACTCCACAGATGCGACTTCCTCTTATCAGATACAAATCATCGGACATCACCTCGCAAACCTACTCTAAACTGACATTTCTATGATGTCATATCAGTGCACGGATCGAAATATAGCATTATTGCATTATCATCTTTAGACCACCAAGAACAATGACAATTGATTTGTTGCAGGCAATGAGTACTTCTATATCATACTTGACAGTCATGATGTCAGTTTAATTGGAATCGAAAATGTAAATAGACGCGAAACCTCGACTTTTCAAGAATCCACTATTTTCTCCAGAGTACCCATAATTATGAAAGTGGTCTAAGTCAAGATTTGAAAAAAGATGAAATTTTCAGTTATCTCGCATCATTTTATCTTGCAATACATTTTTTTTTCTTCATTAATCAAGACCAATAAAACGCTAACTTTCAATGTTGCAGAAGGTAAAAACATTTTTTATTTTATTTAAAACAAATCCTTTAAATTTATTAACACAAAAAAATATGACTTACAAGGAAACCACCCGAACCCGAATTCAACGATTTTGATAATTTTTATATATGTTGTAGAGCATGAAAAAATTATAGACACGTATTTTCTTTATCTGCTAAAAAACGCTTTGAGGGGTGAAAACTACCCTCAAAGTTGACCCCAAAAAACGTTTTTCTGGCATATTTCGGCCCTTAATGAATATTTTGCGATGGGACAAAATAGAAAATGTTTCTTTCAAAAAACGCTAGTTAATGAATGTTTTTTTGACTATTGGGATTACGACCCCTATTTTTTATTTTGGAAAAACGTTATTTTTCATTAATATATCCACTGTAAAAAATCAAATTTAACCTTAAAAAATTAGAAAAAATTATTTTTGTAAATAAAATAAAATAATTAAGTTGACATATTTCAGGGTTTTGCGAAAAACTACCCCTACATTCCTTCATTACCCTTTAAGGCGAATATCCACTTATAACAATGAAAAGCATATTTCTCCCACGAAATGTGTATACTATCTATGCGAGCTAAATATTGTTTTCAATCAATTACGAGAGTGCGATGACGTTTTCGAGCAGAAAAGAATTATGGGGTGACAAATTTCCACCCCCCAAATAACTATTCCTGAAGAAGTAAATCAAGAAAATCTATTCCCGAGATTAGGGCATGCTTGAACTTCTTTACCGCTGCAGTCGTTAGAATCCACTCTCGCAATTGATTGAAAACAATATTCAGCTCGCATATATAGTATATTTCATGGGAGAAATATGCTTTTCATTGTTATAAGTGGATATTCGCCTTAAAGGGTAGTGAACGAATGTAGGGGTGGTTTTTCGCAAAATCCTGAATTATGTCAGCTTAATTATATTATTTTATTTACAAAAATAATTTTTTCTAATTTTTTAAGGCTAAATTTGATTTTTTACAGTGGATATATCAATGAAAAATAACGTTTTTCCAAAATAAAAAATAGGGGTCGCAACCCCAATAGTCAAAAAATCATTCATTAACTAGCGTTTTTCGGAAGAAACATTTCCCATTTTGTCCCATCGCAAAATATTCATTAGGGGCCGAAATATATCAGAAAAACGTTTTTTGGGGTCAACTTTGAGGGTAGTTTTCACCCCTTAAAAGCGTTTTTTAGCAGACAAAAAAAATACGTGTCTATTATTTTTTCATGCTCTACAACATATATAAAAATTATCAAAATCGGTGAGTTCCTTGTTAGACCACTTTCATAATTATGGGCACAAATATACCATTAATTTATAGTATTATTGTAAAACAATATTAATACATAGTTTAACATTTCTTAATAAAAAAAATTTGGTCTAGTGATCAGAAAATTCTCTACTTCGTACAAATATTGTTCTTACAAGGAAGGTACCTGAGGTGTACCTCACCGATTTTGATGAAATTTTAGTATGTTATAGTTCGTGAAAAAATAATCGACACGTATTTTTTCCTATCGGCGGTAAAAGACTTTTAAGGGGTGAAAACCACCCTCAAAGTTGACCCCAAAAAATGTTTTTTTGATATATTTCGGCCCCTAATGAATATTTTGCGATGGGACAAAATGGAAAATGTTCCTTGCGAAAAACGCTAGTTAACAGATGTTTTTTTGGCTATCGGGGTCGCGACCCCTATTTTTTATTTTGGAAAAACGTTTTTTTTCATTGATGTATTCACTCTAAAAAATCAATTTTAGCCTTAAAAAACTAGAAAAAAATATTTTTGTAAATAAAATAAAATAATTAAGTTGACATATTTCAGGATTTTGCGAAAAACCACCCCTACATCCCTTCACTACTGTTTAAGACGAATATCCATTTATAACAATGAAAAGCATATTTATTTAAGCATAAGATCGCTCCATGCGATCTGAATATTATTCTGTATCAATTACGAGAGTGCAATTTCATTTTCGAGCAAAAAAGAATTATAGGGTGACAAATTTCCACCCCCAAATAACTTTATCCAGATGTATCTCAGCTCCTAATGAATATTTTGCGATGGGACCAAATGAAAAATGTTTCTTATGAAAAATGCTAGTTTATGGATGTATTTCAGACTATTGGGGTTGCAACCCCTATTTCTTATTTTGGAAAAACATTATTTTCACTAATATGTTTACTGTAAAAGATCAGTTTATCCTCGAAAAATAAGAAAACAATATTTTTATAAATAAAATAAAATAATTCAATTGACATATTTCAGGATTTTGCACAAAATCATCCCTACAAATTGTCCATTACCTTTAACGCGAATATTCATTTGTAACAATAACAGCGCATTTCTCCTATGAAACATACTCTCCATGTGACCTAAATATTATTTTCTATCAAATACGATAGTGCAACGATATTTTCGAACAAAAAAGAATTATGGGGTGACAAATTTCCACCCCAAATAACTTCTTTTTTATATATCTCGGCCCCTAATGAATATTTTGAGATAGGACAAAATGGAAAATATTTGTTATGGAATGCACGTAGCCTCGGTTTTTATTTCTATAAACTGAAGTACATAGAAGCTTATGGAGTTTATAGAGTACGGTGTAGTGGTACGATATTCCCTTATATCTTTATATAATTTACGCTGTTGGATTTATTTGTAAGGTAGGTGATTAATTAAGTGATTAATTTTTAATTACTTTTATTATCAAACTGTAAATATGAAATAACACAACTAATTTTGTTGTAAATTATATGTTCTACATTTTTCGTTTGAAATATATTAGTCTACAAGGTTTTCACAAAATAGTAATCTTCATAGAAATGTTGAAACATAATGATTTTTTACATCATTTGCATCGTACAATAGGTGGAATCGCCCATTTTATTCATATATAATTTTTAAGATTTTGAATAATTTTTCGAAAAATATATTTTATAAAAATTTTTTATATAGAAGTTGCAGAATTTAATGTGGAGTATAAAACTGTAGTAAAAAATTTGACCTTGAGCGGCGTTTTCAAGATCGAATCATGGTCAACTTTGATTTTTTAAATGGAAACCTTTTTTAAATTATTTATCAAAAAATTGTATACGAATATATAAAATCAAAAAATTGTATATGAATATATAAAGTGACTATAAATTATATCTATACATATATATAATTATTGTTATTATTATCATTATTATATTTTTTAAAATTATTTTCATAGTTTTTTTTAATTTTCAAATTTTGAACAGTAATGGTAATCTTCGAAAAAGTGTTTGAAACGCAATTACTTTTTGCACCAAGCACAACGAATTATAACAACATTTCTGCAACCTTCGATTTCGCAATGCCTTTTGCAGTTATCTCCAAAACCAAAATCTACAGGATTATCAAATTCTTCAGGTTTTTCATCAATATAACCGCTTTTATACCAAGAATATTTCCAAAGATTTGTATATCTTGGCGAAGAAAGTTGATTATGTACTGTACAAAATAAATTCAAGAAAGTAAAATCTGTAACACAATTGAAACGATGGGCTCACTATTTAAATAGAGGCGGTACATACAGAGAAAGAATAGCTAGAATATGTCAATTCACATCTGAAAATTTTAAAACAGCAGTCGATTCCGGATTAATTGTCCATGACTTGGATTTACGTAAATGGGCATTACATGCCCAACAAGAAATAGGATCTGAAGATTTTAGATTTCAAGCATCAAAGAATTGGCTGAATCGTTTTAAAAAAGCACATAGAATAACGTCAAAAAAAGTTAACTAATTTATCACCAGAAAAACATTGGAAAATGGTAATGAATTAGAATAGAAAGCAATTGAATTTGTTGCTGATGTCAAAGAATGCATGGCAGAAATTGGAATAGAAAACGTGTACAATTCTGATCAAAGTGGGTTCCAATTAGAAATGCATTCCGGCAAAGCCTTAGCTATTGAAGGAGAAAAGCAGACAGAATGTGTTGTGCAGTCCGTTTCATCGACGACTCATGGTTATACAATACAACCATTAATATCTGGTGATGGAAAGCTTCTTTCACCCCTTTTTATAGTTTTAAAAGAGCAAAGTGGTCAGTTTGGATCAATTCTAGAAGCTAATCTATTTAGACCTAAAAATGTATACACGAGAGCATCAAAATCTGGAAAACTTACTTCAGGTATTAATGTAGGAATATTTATCTAATTGTATTGTAATTATGAAATGGCTAAATAAGTAATTTTTAATTTCAGATCACTTTAAAGATTGGCTGGAGAATGTATTTTTTCCAAACTTAGGATTGAATAGTATACTGTTACTCGATTCGTGGAGTGGTCACTGTCCTAAAGTTGCAGAAGCTGCAACACCAGCAAATAAAATTATAAATATAAAAAAAATTCCAAGTGGAACAACAGGAAAAATGTAACCTCTTGATGTATTTAGTTTCCGTATTTGGAAAAACTTTGTTCGGCATTTTTCAGATAATGTTATACTAATGAATTACGATATGAACTTGCATGTGAGGAATAATATTATTAAGCTACAATTATTAGTACATAATCAACTTTCTTCGCCAAGATATACAAATCTTTGGAAATATTCTTGGTATAAAAGCGGTTATATTATTGAAAAACCTGAAGAATTTGATAATGCTGTAAATTTTGGTTTTGGAGAAAACTGCAAAACGCATTGCGAAATCGAAGGTTGCAGAAATGTTGTTATAATTCGTTGTGCTTGGTGCAAAAAGTCATTGTGTTTCAAACACTTTTTCGAAGATTACCATTACTGTTCAAAATTTGAAAATTAAAAAAACTATGAAAATAATTTTAAAAAATATAATAATGATAATAATAACAATAATTATATATATGTATAGATATAATTTATAGTCACTTTATATATTCATATACAATTTTTTGATAAATAATTTAAAAAAGGTTTCCATTTAAAAAATCACAGTTGACCATGATTCGATCTTGAAAACGCCGCTCAAGGTCAAATTTTTTTACTACAGTTTTATACTCCACATTAAATTCTGCAACTTCTATATAAAAAATTTTTATAAAATATATTTTTCGAAAAATTATTCAAAATCTTAAAAATTATATATGAATAAAATGGGCGATTCCACCTATTGTACGATGCAAATGATGTAAAAAAATCATTATGTTTCAACATTTCTATGAAGATTACTATTTTGTGAAAACCTTGTAGACTAATATATTTCAAACGAAAAATGTAGAACATATAATTTACAACAAAATTAGTTGTGTTATTTCATATTTACAGTTTGATAATAAAAGTAATTAAAAATTAATCACTTAATTAGTCACCTACCTTACAAATAAATCCAACAGCGTAAATTATATAAAGATATAAGGGAATATCGTACCACTACACCGTACTCTATAAACTCCATAAGCTTCTATGTACTTCAGTTTATAGAAATAAAAACCGAGGCTACGTGCATTCCATAACAAATATTTTCCATTTTGTCCTATCTCAAAATATTCATTAGGGGCCGAGATATATAAAAAAGAAGTTATTTGGGGGTGGAAATTTGTCACCCCATAATTCTTTTTTGTTCGAAAATATCGTTGCACTACCGTATTTGATAGAAAATAATATTTAGGTCACATGGAGAGTATGTTTCATAGGAGAAATGCGCTGTTATTGTTACAAATGAATATTCGCGTTAAAGGTAATGGACAATTTGTAGGGATGATTTTGTGCAAAATCCTGAAATATGTCAATTGAATTATATTCTCTTATTTACAAAAATATTTATTTCATATTTTTCGAGGCTAAATTGATCTTTCACAGTGAACATATTAGTGAAAATATCGTTTTTCCAAAATAAAAAATAGGGGTTGCAACCCCAATAGTCTGAAAAACATCCATAAACTAGTGTTTTTCATAAGAAACATTTTCCATTTGGTCCCATCTCAAAATATTCATTAGGAGCCGAGATATATAAAAAAAAGTTATTTGGGGGTGAAAATTTGTCACCCCATAATTCTTTTTTGTTCGAAAATGTCATTGTATTATCGTACTTGATAGAAAATAATATTTAGCTCACACAGAGAGTATGTTTCATGTGAGAAATGTTCTGTTATTGTTACAAGTAAATATTCGCTTTAAGAGGTAGTGAACGATTTGTAGGGGTGGTTTTATGCAAAATCCTGAAATACGTCAATTGAATTATTTTATTTTATTTATAAAAATATTTTTTTCTTATTTTTCGAGGCTAAACTAATCTTTTACAGTGAACATATTAGTGAAAATAACGTTTTTTCCAAAATAAGAAATAGGGGTTGCAACCCCAATAGTCTGAAAAACATCCATAAACTAGCGTTTTTCATAAGAAACATTTTCTATTTGGTCCCATCGCAAGATATTCATTAGGAGCTGAGATACATGTGGATAAAGTTATTTGGGGGTGGAAATTTGTCACCCTATAATTCTTTTTTGCTCGAAAATGTCATTGCACTCTCGTAATTGATACAGAATAATATTCAGATCGCATGGAGCGATCTTATGCTTAAATAAATATGCTTTTCATTGTTATAAATGGATATTCGTCTTAAATAGTAGTGAAGGGATGTGGGGGTGGTTTTTTCGCAAAATCCTGAAATACGTCAACTTAATTATTTTATTTTATTTACAAAAATATTTTTTTCTAATTTTTTAAGGCTAAAATTGATTTTTTAGAGTGAATACATCAATGAAAAAAAACGTTTTTTTCAAAATAAAAAATAGGGGTCGCAACCCCGATAGCCAAAAAACATCTGTTAACTAGCGTTTTTCGCAAGGAACATTTTCCATTTTGTCACATCGCAAAATATTCATTAGGGGCCGAAATATATCAAAAAACGTCTTTTGGGGTCAACTTTGAGGGTGGTTTTCACCCCTTAAAAGTCTTTTACCGCCGATAGGAAAAAAATACGTGTCGATTATTTTTTCACGAACTATAACATACTAAAATTTCATCAAAATGGGTGAGGTACACCTCAGGTACCTTCCTTGTTAGACGAAAGTTTGTCATATTTATCCTAAAAAGTTACAAAGGAAACTAATTTATGTTTTTCGAATTAAGAGACACTTCTGGTAAAAAACAGTGAAGTTTAGTGGTTGGTGGTTACAAGGATGTGTTCTTACTATTCCAAGTTTATTCTCTGACGGTTGCTTTTGAACTGAGCTTAAGGGACGCCAGAAAAGAGAATACGCTTGCGCCGAGTCTATAAGAACGACGTCCCCTAAATACTGAGAATTGTTACAGCGTAAACGACTTTGAAAATTATGCATACACACAAGGATGCTTTCTTATTTTCTTTACTTGGTGTTGTTTTCTTTGCAGCAGGGTATAAGAAATATATTTCTCGAAATACATTTATCTACAATTTTCTTAACTTCGTGTAGGCATATGTAGGACACCGTTTATGTTTCTGATAAAGCTTGAGTCATTTTCTACAATTTATACTCCCCCATGTATTGTTTCCAACTGGGGTAGGGAACGCAGAAGCGGAGTGGTAAAGCCAGAAAGGAATGAATTGTCGGAAGGGATAGAACGTGAAGTAACTGCCATTACGTTGGTGTAAAGAAACTTTCGGTCTGCAAGAGAAACATGGACATTTTTGACAGTAAATTTTTCTATTTGAATAAAAGGCTGCTGCGTTTCGTGGGTCTGTGGCCATACGATACGTTCAGTAGTGGAAGATACATCTTTGTCTTGATACTCTGTCTGTTCACGACGGCCGTGCCTGTAATGGTACACTTTGAAATTATTGTAAATTCGTGGATTACCCCCCCAAAAAATATTATACTTATTAATTCCCCGACGATCTATTTTTTTTATGTTTTTTTTAATTTTTACTATATTATTACTAATACTATATATTATTTTTTTAATTATGGCTATATTACTACTATTACTAGTATAAAATTATTACTAATCATTTGAATTATCAGTCAGTAATATTTTCATCATTTAATTATTTTCACTAATTACTGGCCAACAATAAGAACGTAGAAAAATAAAATTCATATTTATCAAAATCTGACCAACGAACTACTTCAATCTTTTTTTAAACTTTTTATTTGAAATATATATAAAAAACCGTCCGCGGGAGTGGATTGAATTATAATAACAAATTATATAAATATTTTTCTAATCCATTTTAGGCTGGCGTTTTTATAAATTCCTGGTCAAGGTTAGATTCTCTACTTCAGTTGCTTATTCCAGGTATATGTATGTTAATAATGTTAGTAAAATCTTTTGCCATATTAATGAATAAGTCAAAGGTGTGTTGCTACTTTCCAAAATAATATGAATTGTGAATTATGAGTATATTTGTCTTTAAGAAACGATAAGGTCGATTTCGAATTTTCAAGACTGAAAATCACTTTATGAATTTCTTACATTTAATAAAATTGTTCGAAGCTTTTATAATTAAAAAATATTTTTGTTTCATGTTTGCAGATTATATATTTAATAGAAGTCATGAATAGAAATTGGAAGAGAATCCATTTAGAAGCCGAACGCGCACTTCTCGAAAAATACGCTCTAAGAGGACAAACTTTAACCATTGCATATTGCTGTAATTCCAAATTTTGTACTTGTTACAATCTATAGATATTTTTGTTTCTAAGGGTTTCAGAAATATTGATTTTTTGTCCACTTTTTTGTTACTATTTTTAGATAATTTATAAATTATCTAACACGAATTCTGTAAATTTTCTAGAAAAACCCATGGATCTTAAATATTAGAAATTCGAAATTGAAACAAACTTCTCGAGTTAGAGTAAATTGTGCAACCATTTCAACGTCACTGGATAGAAATTTAGATACAAGACAGACTAAATGCACGAGTCCCTATTTTTTCCAGCGTTCGTTATGAGTACGACAACAATGTTTGTACTGACGCCGCAGTTTGCTCCACTGATGGATATTTTCTTACCACTAAACGAAAGCCATCCGATGGAATTAATTTTTGTAGGAGAATACGGCATAGATATCGAGAAGTACTACTGTCCGCTTTACATTCAACAGGTCATTCTTTCTTATTTAACGATGATTGTAATGTTGGCAATAGACACTGTCGTATTTGTGTTTATCTTTCATCCATGTTCCTTGTTATCCATCATCTCGTGAGTACTTAAAAGCTCAAAATATCGAACCAAGAACTTGGATTTTTATAGTATGAGCATTTTTAATATTGAATCGGACGTGTTCTAGGTTTTAAAAAATCGAATTTCACTCCTTTGATAATATGTGATCCATATTCTTGCAATTTTGTTAACCCTTAGCTGGGCTACGGGGTTTGAAATTCCCCCAGCCTAGTTCAGCTCCAATTTACTCAACCCACACTCTAATTTTGTTAATTTCAGACACAAGTTGACATCCCTGCTACCTTGCGATAATGCAAGTAAGAACTACATTCTTGTGTCGAAGTACAATGACAAGTCTTATTGGATGGTTCGCAATTGCATACTACTTCATCGTGATATTTTTGAGTTAGTTTTATCAGTAATTTTTCAAAAAGGACAAGACATCGCTATTATTTAGTTTAAACAATAATAAATCTTTTTTACACATAAACATTCCTTACACGGTTTTTTATATAATTATAAACATGAAATACTGGCAATTAAAAGCGAAGTAGTTGACATCTGGTGTTCGAACCTCGAGTCGTCGTAAGTGGGGTCTACCAAAATAGTCAAAATGGCAGCTCCTATAGTGTCAGTATGGTGGCTGATAATTAGACCCCGCATAGACACCTCAAGTGCTGACATCTACATTTTCTTTTAATTGCGAATATTTCCAAAAGATTACAGCAGCTTTGAAGCCACTGGGGTTAATTAGTACCCCGTTGAGTTGCAGAGGGTTAAAAACTGACACTTGTTTCTAGATACATGGACGTTATGAAAACTATTCTTTCGTCTTGCTACTTGATTCAAATGATAGGTCATGCATTGGTTGTCAGTGCCACGGCTGCTCAGGTGACTTTTACATGCATACCTTCTTATTTTGTGTTAATTTCCTTGACCAATATTATTTTTATGAATTTCTACAATTCATCCACATTTTCGACCATGATTTTTGTTTCAAGGTTGTATCTACCAACAAATCCGACGTCAGTCTGGCGAATTCAGTAAGATACGGTATTCTCGTTTTCGGTCAAATATTGAATTTGTTTCTCATTTGTTTGCCCGGACAGATGGCCATAGATCACAGTTTTTCTATCCACACAGCGGTGTATGAAAATAAGTATTTTAAACATAATGAAATTACCCATAAGTTTCGAGTCCTCTCCGCGGGGTACTCCGTATCACGCCTGATCGGTATCAAGGACTTTTGCTATACTTACGATGGATTCACTCGGTACTGAAGAAGTATAGCAGAAGTGCTCGTGGTATACTTCAGAAATACAGAGCAGGGGTGGCTGATGTATATCCTCGTAATGGATTCATCGACTACCTACGAAGTACAATAGAAGAGTGCCTGATACTCCCGTGACAAATTTATGTGACAATCTGGATTTTGCTTTTAGATACACAAAGGCGTTGTGGTACAAGTTGTCTTTTCGTTCAAGAAGGCTGCTACATATAATGATGTTACGCAGTTCGATACCCTGTCAATTATCTGCCGGCCAGTTTTTCGTTATGAGTATGAAAAGTTACAGTTCGGTAAGAATTTACAAAAATTCATTAAATCGAGAAAAAAATTGGAAACGCTTTCCAAATACCAAAATGCTCTGAACTCATAAGAGGAAGTCGCATCCATGGACTCGGGGATTTTAATGAAATTTTGAGAGGCTATACCATCGCCCCCAAAATATGGTAGCTCATAAAATGATTTACTACTGGATGTGCTAAAGGAATATTTTTTCCACTCGAAGAAGGTTATCCCTCCTATTCTAATAAAACTAGATTTCGATAGTAATTTACACATCTTTTTAGTATAGAAATTAACACCTAGGTACTTACAGAGAAAAAAGTCTTATTAAAATAGCAGTCCAAGCCACATTTTTGTTTAGAATGTTATAATAAAGGGTCTAGCCGGATAAGATAGTCAAATCGGCCTTTGAGTCAATCGGGAAACGAATTGCACCATAATGTTCGGGGGAAAAAATGAGTAAGAACCCTAGATTTTCAGTCCCCAAAACGCACTAGGGTCCCTATAAACTCCGGTCTAGTGATTTTAGGTTTTTCGACGATATCTCGATCAGCTTTCGAGCTAGAAAAAAAGGTTTTTTTTTCATTTTGTAGAGTTTTTTAAGCCCTACAAATTGTTGACATCAAAAAAATTTTTGGCGCAAAATTCAAGTGTTTAGAGCCGTTCGAAAATTTTAAAATTCAATATATCGAAAACAACGACCGACTCATCGCTAGAAAAAATATATGTTATGTATTTTCATTTTAAAAATTTCTCTGAATTTTTTCAGATTTTTTAAAGTGGTGGAACGTACTGAAAAAAAATAAAACTACTAAGAACTCCAGTTTTTTGCTCCTAGCGCTTTGAGGTTATGTTTTATGATAAAAACGATGGAACCATTAAATTCTGCGGGAAAAAAATACATCGAAAACATGCATTATACGTGTTAAAATAATGTTCGGTTGACCTTGAATATACATGGAATATATAGAGACGCCATCGGCCATCTAGGGATTTTCATTGTTCGGTTAATTCGTTCAGGCGTAGCCTAGTTATCGCAATATCTTCAAACATGCGATACATGATTTCGACGTATCTTTTTCCGTAGAATCCGATTCTGCCATTATTTTTACCATTGGACATAACCTCAAAGCGCTAGAAGCAAAATGTCACTGAAAAATTCAGTTTTTTACTCCTGGAGCCTCGAGGTTATGTTCTACGATAAAACCAATGGTACCATCGAATTCTACGGAGAAAAATACATCGAGAACATGCATCACACGTCTCAAAATAATATTCGGTTGACCTTAAATATACAAGGAATATGTCCCTGTATAGGGACGCCGTCGGCCGTCTAGGGATTTTCATTGTTCGGCTATTATACAAATTCTTGAAGACCATTATTCAATTGAAATTAATAAAATGCACATTTCTATGGTTCCAATTTGTTAAAATTGCTCTTGACGTACCATTAGTACAAAAAAACTCTTTAACAATTATTGATAGCCAGTAGTGATCAATACCGTCGGCAGGACTCATCAACAATCGTTTGAAAAAGTAAGTTTTATCAAATTTATATCTCGCTAGGAGACAAAATATTCAGGAAAACTACTTCGAGCATTCTGGTGTTCTAGAATGATGTAAAAAATACCTTTCGAAGCATCGAAGCATCGAAGAGTTTATCAGAGAAGTCCTACTGGACATAGACTGGACAGAAATCCGCTAAAAGCCAAGAATCATTGAAAAAACAGGTTTTTCCCTCCTAGCGTTGTGGCGTTACGCCCAACGATAAAAATAACAGCGGTATCGGATTCTACGGAACAATGAAAATCCCTAGACGGCCGACGGCATCCCTATATAGGGACATATTCCTTGTATATTCAAAGTAAACCAAACATTATTTTGAGACGTGTGATGCATGTTCTCGATGTATTTTTTTCCGTAGAATTCGATGGTACCATTGGTTTTATCGTAGAACATAATCTCGAGGCTCCAGGAGTAAAAAACTGAATTTTTCAGTGACTTTTTGCTTCTAGCGCTTTGAGGTTATGTCCGATGGTAAAAATAATGGCAGAATCGGATTCTACGGAAAAAGATACGTCGAAATCATGTATCGCATGTTTGAAGATATTGCGATAACTAGGCTACGCCTGAACGAATTAACCGAACAATGAAAATCCCTAGATGGCCGATGGCGTCTCTATATATTCCATGTATATTCAAGGTCAACCGAACATTATTTTAACACGTATGATGCATGTTTTCGATGTATTTTTTTCCCGCAGAATTTAATGGTTCCATCGTTTTTATCATAAAACATAACCTCAAAGCGCTAGGAGCAAAAAACTGGAGTTCTTAGTAGTTTTTATTTTTTTTCGGTACGTTCCACCACTTTAAAAAATCTGAAAAAATTCAGAGAAATTTTTGAAGTGAAAATACATAACATATATTTTTTCTAGCGATGAGTCGGTCGTTGTTTTCGATATATAGAATTTTAAAATTTTCGAACGGCTCTAAAAACTTGAATTTTGCGCCAAAAATTTTTTTGATGACAACAATTTGTAAGGCTTAAAAAACCCTACAAAATGAAAAAAAAACTTTTTTTTCTAGCTCGAAAGCTGATCGAGATATCGTCGAAAAACCTAAAATCACTAGACCGGAGTTTATAGGGACCCTAGTGCGTTTTGGGGACTGAAAATCTAGGGTTCTTACTCATTTTTTCCCCCGAACATTATGGTGCAATTCGTTTCCCGATTGACTCAAAGGCCGATTTGACTATCTTATCCGGCTAGACCCTTTCATTGAAATGACATCTGACTACGTTTCACTGAGACTACATTTATTTTTTAACTTCAATATCGTTGTGAGACCGACGCCGGCCACACGGAAGGTTCACCGCCGCACCCTAGGGACCGGCGCCGCCCTCAACATGTTAAAATCTCAGATTCCATAGATACGACTTCCTCGAATCAGATACAAATCATCTGACATCACCTCACAAACCTACTCTAAATTGACACTGTATGATGTCACATCAGTGCACTGACCGAAATACAGCATGTTTGCATATGTAATTATTGCATTATCATCTTTAAACCATCAACCACAATGACAATTGATTTGTTACAGGCAATGAGTACTTCTATGTCATACTTGACAGTCATGATATCAGTTTAATTGGAATCGAAAATGTAAAAAGATGCGAAACCTCGACTTTTCAAGAATGCACTATTTTCTCTAGAGAAATATACCATTAATTTATAGTATTATAGTAAAACAATATCAATATATAGTTTAACGTTCGTTAATAAAAGAACATTTTGACTAGCGATCAGAGAATTCTTTACTTTGTACAAATATTGTTCTTAGACGAAACTTTGTCTCATTTATCCTAAAAAAATACAAAAGAAACTAATTCATGTTTTTCGAATTTAGAGACACTTCTGGTAAAAAACAGTAAAGTTTAGTAGTTGGTGGTTAGAAGGATGTAGTCTTACTATTCCAAGTTTACTCTCTGACGGTTGCTTTTGAACTGAGCTTAAGGGGGGGGTATGGTTTTGAGGGTTCAAAAAAAGTGATTTTTTTTTATTGCATATTATGAAAGTATAGTATTTCAAGAATGTTGTCTGTTAATAGGAAGTCAATCGGAGCAAAACTCACAAAGATATAGCTTTGGAAGTAGACGTGTCTCGAACGACTACCTGAGCTGTAACCGCTCAGCGGGAAGGCAGTTGTTTCTCAATCTCTTTTGTTATCTTCTTTTGTTATTGTCCAATCTTCTTTTGTTATTCTCCAATCTTCTTTTGTTATTGTCCAATCTTCTTTTGTTATTGTCCCTAAGCAGTTTCCAGAAAGGTCTTAGACAGGGTCGTTGTAACGGTACCCCGGTACCTGGTGTTGCTTCATTTTCGAAGCAGACGCGGAGTGTAACAGTCGTGTTGTATTTTCTTACTCTATTTCGTTGTGATATTTTTGTTGTTCGCAAAATGCCGAGAAAAGTTTCCAGAGAGTGTAGAAAGGAGAGTGGTAAAAAGTTGTATCGAGGTAAAAAAATAGTTCCTCCGCATAAACGAAGAAACGATGACGATATTGAGACAAGGAGTACGTCAACGAAAAAAATCAGACTAAGTTTTAGCCAAGAAGTTGCTGAAGATACAAATAAGCATTTCAGAATCATTGATTTTCTGTTAGTTTTTTCAACAATTTCTACGTTAGTGAAGTGTGCAGTTTGTGATAGTACAGTATCATTTCAGTGTTGTGGCAAAATAGGTCTTGGTTTCAAGATAAAAATAAAATGTGAAAAATGCAAAGAACCTCGTTACTGACTGCAAAAATGATTGATAAGCTCACCCAGTACTATGGTCGTGCAATTCGTTTCAATTCTAATTCTGTAGAAGAAATGAAGAAAGCCATTTGGGCTACTTACTATCATTATGCCTCAACCGATGCAAAACCACAACACGAAAACTGCCCTAGCGGAGAAGACTCATGGTGTGAATGGCAGAAAGCTGCAGCTTCAAACAAGCTGAATAATTTCAAACACACATATTCTGCTCTACCAACTGATGTTTTACAAGGAATCAAGCCAATTTATGAAGATTTAAGCAAAGATGCTCTCCTAGAGCGATGTATTGGCGGATTCACACAAAATAATAATGAGAGTTTGAACCAGCTGATTTGGAAGATTGCGCCGAAAGTTGAGAGTGGTTCAGCAATTATCGTCGAATTTGCATCTTCAGTGGCTGCTTGTGTTTTCAATGAAGGCTGTAAAGCTTATTTAACCTTCCTAGAAGAGATGCGAATAAGTACTGGTCCAAGTTGTCATGGATGGGCGCTTCGAACCAACGATATTCGAATGAACAGAGCAGATGAGCGAGCAGCTGAAACCGCTAAAAATGATAGAATTCGCCGCAGACTTGATAAAAAAGATGCTTTGGACATTCTTGACGAAAGTTCTATACTCTATGGTCCCGGCATTGATGATTCTATGTGAGTAAAATAAAAAATAAATAGCTTACTAAGTTTTATCAGGGTCTTTTCGCTACGAAAAACTTTAAACGCGTTTTTCTCAAGTCGATGTTTTTTGAGTCGGTGCACACTGTATCTGAAAATCTATTCAACCGATCGTTCTCAAATTTTTTACAGTATTTCCTTACATAATTTATGAGGTAACCCTGGCGAGATTTTTTCGTCTTTGATTTTATTTTTCTTATTATTAACAACAATAGTCATGAATTTAGGCCAAAAATCGGTATTTTCACTTTCAAGTCTTGTAAAAAGTTCAAAAATTAAAAAAAATGGAAAAACTCGGCAGCGATACCTAGAGGGACATAAAAATTAAGGAAAAAACTTTGGTTATTTCATTTCAGATGATCCAGTGCTGAGATATGATGTGCACCGCAAAATGTATTTCTTCTGAGGCGCCTGCGAAGAATTGCTGCCATTCGGTCAATTTTCAATATTTTTGAACCAATATTTCACAGAATATAGTTCAATTACTACTCTTTAATGTACAACAATCAGAAATAAATGTACTTTCACCGTACGCCCAAAAAAAAATCTGTAAAAACCTGTTTTTTTTCTGCCTTCAAAACCATACCCCCCCCTTAAGGGACGCCGGAAAAAAGAATACGCTTGCGCCAAGTCTATAAGAGCGACGTCCCGTAAATACTAAGAATTGTTACAGCGTAAACGACTTTGAAAATTATGCATACACACAAGCTTGATGCTTTCTTATTTTCTTTGCAGCTACAGGGTATAAGAAGTATACTTCAGAAAATACATTTGTCTATAATTTTCGAAATTTCATATAGACATATGTAGGACACCGTTTATGTTCCTGGTAAGTCTTAAGTCATTTTCTGCAATTTTTACTCCCTTATGTATTGTTTTCAACTGGGGGTAGGGGACGCATAAGCGGAGTGGGAAAGCCAGAAAGGAATGAAGTGTCGAAAGGGATGGAACGTAAAGTAACTTCCACTACATTGGTGTAAAGAAACTTTCGGTCTGCAAGAGTAACATGGACATTTTTGATAGCAGATATTTCTATTTGAATAAAAGGCTGCTGCGTTTCGTGGGTCTGTGGCCATCCGATACGTTCAGTAGTGGAAGATACATCTTTGTCTTGATACTCTGCCTGTTCGCGACGGTCATGCCTGTAATGGTACACTTTGAAATTATTGAAAATTCGTGGATTCCCTTCCAAAAAAATATTATGCTTATTAATTCCCCGACGATCTATATTTTTATTTTTTTTATTTTTACTATGTTATTATTAACACTAGAACTACCGACAGTTGAGACGTAGCTATCTTTACTTTTAAAAAAATGACTTTTATTTTAAATGAATAAAACAAAATTAAAGTTCATTATATTAGTCCTTTAGCTAACTCTCCAAAAATCATTACATTATTGCGAAGAAAAAATGTAACATGAAGTAGGAATAATAAAGTAAAATTGTCAAACCAGTCAAAATGACTGGTGTGGTAGTTCTAGTGTTAATACTATGTATCATTTTTTAAATTATTACTATATTATTACTATTACTACTATAAAATTATTACTAATCATTTGAATTATCGGTCAGTAATATTTTCATCATTTAATTATTTTCATTAATTACGGGCCAACAATAAGAACGTAGAAAAATAAAATTCACATTTATCAAAATCTGACCAACGAACTACTACAATCCTTTTTTTTTAATTTTTATTTCAAATATATATAAAATAAACCGTCCGCGGGTGTGGTTTTAATTATATTAACAAATTATATAAATATTTTTCCAATCCATTGTAGGCTGACGTTCTCATAAATTCCTTGTCAAGGTTAGATTCTCTACTTCAGTTGCTTATTCCAGGTATATGTATATTACTAATGTTAGCAAGGTCTTATGCCGTGTTAATGAATAAATCAAAGGTGTGTTGCTACTTTCCAAAATAATATGAATTGTGAATTTATTGTGAGTTTATTTGACTTTATGAAACGACAAGGACAATTTCAAATTTTCGAGATCGGAAATTAGTTTATGAATTTCTTAATAAAATTGTTCCAAGCTTTTATAATTACAAAATATTTTTGTTTCATGTTTGCAGATGATATATTTAATGGAAGTCATGAATAGAAATTGGAAGAGAATCCATTTAGAAGCAGAACGCGCACTCCTCGAAAAATACGCTCTGAGAGGACAAAGTTTAACCATTGCATATTGCTGTAAATCTAAATTTTTTACTTTTTGCAATATATAGATATTTTTATTTCTAACGGTTCCAGAAATATTGATTTTTTGTCTATTTTTTCTTACTACTTTTAGATAATTTAGAAATGATCTAACACGATGTTTATAAATTTTCTAGAAAAACCCATGGATCTCAAATATTAGAAATTCGAAATTTAAGGGTACTTTTACTTTCTAAATTGAAAAAAAAGACAATATTTAAATATTAAAAAAAAAACTATTTTATTTATAATTATCATTTTTTTCATACATTTTTAGCAATGTTTTAAGGTGTACAAAAAAATTTCTTTGGGCTCTTGTAATTACTTCTTACCACTGCAGAGGGAGTCTTCCAAAAGATGCATATTAATTTGCGGGACACTTTTCTGCCTTCCCGTAACAAATTTATTTAAAATTGCAACGCGATTCAATTCATGAGACTTGAAACTAAACAATAAACCTTTCAAAAGTTAATTTTTTATATTTATATAGCCTTTATACGCGATTTTATAAAAAGATCGAAAAAACGCCTGTTTTGGGGATGAATTTACCCCTGTACTAAAAAGATGGGGTGGTGTTTTTCAACTTTTTAGAGGTTTATTTACTAGTTGTTTGTATAAAGTATCAAAAAAATTTTGGTTTACTGAGATTGGTTTAGTAGATTTTGAGAAAAACGTCTCCCAGACTTGAAAAACGTGATTTCGAGAAAAACGCGTTTAAAGTTTTTTTACTATAATTTATTCTTACGTAGGTACTATCATAAATACAGCTATAACATTCTGTCTATTTCGAATTTCTTAATAAAATTTTAGGGCAGTATTTCTAGAATACTAAAGAACATGTTTACGTAAAAAAAATAAAATCGATTTTTTGAAAATTTAGAAAGTAAAAGTCCCCTGAAATAAATTTCTTGAGTTAGAGTAAATTGTGCAACTATTTCAACGTCACGCGATAGAAATTTAGGTACAAGAAAGTGTAAGTGCATGAATCCCTATTTTTTTCCAGCATTCATTCTGGGTGCGACCACCATGTTTGTACTGTCACCACAGTTATCTCCACTGATGGATATTTTCTTACCACTAAACGAAAGCCGTCCAATGGAATTAATTTTCGCAGGCGAATATAGCGTAGATATTGAGAAGTACTACTGTCTGCTTTATATCCAACAGACCATTCTTTCCTACATAGCCATGATTATAATGATAGCAATAGACACTGTCGTATTTATTTTGATCTTTCATCCATGTTCCTTGTTATCCATCATCTCGTGAGTATTCAAAAGCTCAAAATATCGAACCAAGAACTTGGATTTTTATAGTATGAGCATTTTTAATATTGAATCGGACGTGTTCTAGGTTTTAAAAAATCGAATTTCACTCCTTTGATAATATGTGATCCATATTCTTGCAATTTTGTTAACCCTTAGCTGGGCTACGGGGTTTGAAATTCCCCCAGCCTAGTTCAGCTCCAATTTACTCAACCCACACTCTAATTTTGTTAATTTCAGACACAAGTTGACATCCCTAATACCGTGCGATAATGCAAGTAAGAACTACATTCTTGTGTCGAAGTACAATGACAAGTCTTATTGGATGATTCGCAATTGCATACTACTTCATCGTGATATTTTTGAGTTAGTTTTATCAGTAATTTCTCAAAAAGGACAAAACATCGCTATTATTTAGTTCAAACAAAAATAAATATTTTTTATACATAATCATTTTTCACACGGTTTTTTATATAATTAAAAACATGAAATGTTGGCATTCAAAAGCAAAGTGGCTGACATCTGGTGTTCGAACCTCGAGTCGTCATATGTGGGGTCTACGAAAATAGCCAAAATGGCGGCTCCCGTAATATCAGTATAGTGGCTGATAATCAGGCCAGTCGGAAAATCATTCGCTATAGATTAGACCCTGCATAGACATCTCAAGTGTTGACATCTGCACTTTCTTATAAATGCGAATATTTCCAAAAGAGTACAGCAGCTTTGAAGCCACTGGGATTATTTAACCCTTTGCCTCTAAGGCGAAATTTTACACGTAACGAGCAATTCCTTCGAAATGGGAAGGATTAATACGCCCAGTGATATAGTGATTTGCAGTGGGTAAAAAACTGACACTTGTTTCTAGGTACATGGACGTTATGAAAACTATTCTTTCTTCTTCTTACTTCATTCATATGATAGGTCACGCATTGGTCGTCAGTGCCACGGCTGCTCAGGTGACTTTTATATGCATACGTTCTCATTTTGTGTTTATTTCTTTGACCAATATTATCTTTATGAATTCCTACAATTCATCCACAGTTTTGATAATGATTTTTGTTTCAAGGTTGTATCTACGAATAAGTCCGATGTCAGTTTGGCGTACTTAGTAAGATACGGTATTCTTGTTCTTGGAGAAATATCCAATTTGTTTATCCTTTGTTTGCCCGGACAGATGGCCATAGATCACAGTTTCTCTATCCACACATCGATGTATGAAAATAAGTATTTCAAGCATAATGAAATTACCCATAAGATTCGTGTCCTCCTCGTGGAGTACTTTGGTAACGCGCCTGATCGGTATCAAGGACTTTTGCTGTACTTGCGATGGACTCACTCGGTACTGAAGAAGTATAGCAGAAGTTCTTGTGGTATACTTGAGAGATGCAGTGTAGGGGTGACTGATGTATATCCTCGTAATGGATTCATCGACCACCCACGAAGAACAACACATGGGTCCCTGACAACGCTCGTGACAAATTTATGTAACAATCTGAATTTTGCTTATAGATACACAGAGGCGTTGTGGTACAGGTTGTCTTTTCGTTCAAGAAGACTGCTCCATATAATGATGTTACGCAGTTCGATACCTTGTGAATTATCTGCCGGCCAATTTTTCATTATGAGCATGAGAAGTTACAGTTCGGTAAGAATTCACAAAAATCCATTAAACCAAAAAAAAATTAGAAACGCTTCCGAAATACTAAAATGCTCTGAACTCATAAGAGGAAGTCGCATCCATGGACTCGGGAATGTTAATGAAATTTTGAGAGGCTATACCATCGCCCCGAAAATACGGCAGTCCTTGGAGCTTTTATGCCAATGGGCCCTAGTTGCTGTAAAATGATTTATTATTGGATATGCTAAAAGAATATTTTTTCTATTGGAAGAAAGTTGTCCCTCTTATTCTAATAAAACTAGCTTTCGATAGTAATTTACACACTTTTTGCAGTATAGTAATTAACACCTAGGTTCTTATCAGAGAAAAAAAAGTGTTATTGAAAAAAGCAGTCCAAACCACATTTTTGTTTAGAATGTTCTAATAAATTTGATTCAAATTACATTTGACTTCATTTCATTGAGACTACATTTATTTTTAAACTTTAATATCGTTGGTCCCAGGGACCGGCGCCGTCCAAACGAAAAGTCCAGTGCCGGTTCCCAGGGAGCGACGCCGGCCATACGGAAGGTTTACCGCCGCACCCCAGGGACCAGCGCCGCGCTCAACGTGTTAAAATTCCAGATTTCATAAATACGACTTCCTTTAATCAGATACAAATCATCTGACAAGGCCTCACAAACCTACTCTAAACTGACACTGTATGATGTCACATCGGTGCACCGATCGAAATATAGCATTTTTGCATGTCATTATTGCATTATCATTTTTAGACCATCAACCACAATGACAATTGATTTGTTACAGGCAATGAGTACTTCTATGTCATACTTGACAGTCATGATATCAGTTTAATTGGGATCGAAAATGTAAATAGACGCGAAATCTCGACTTTTCAAGAATGCACTATTTTCTCCAGAGAAATATACCATTAATTTATAGTATCATAGTAAAGTAATATTAATATATAGTTCAACATTCGTTAATACAAAAACATTTTGACTAGAGATCAGAGAATTCTCTACTTCGTACAAATATTGTTCTTAGACGAGAGTTTGTCTCATTTATCCTAAAAAGTTACAAAAGAAACTAATTTATGTTTTTCGAATCTAGAGAGACTTCTGGTAAAAAACAGTAAAGTATACTAGTTGGTGGTTACAAGGATGTATTCTTACTATTCCAAGTTTACTCTCTGACGGTTGCTTTTGAACTGAGCTTAAGGGACGCCAGAAAAAGAAAATACGCTTGCGCCGAGTCTATAAGAGCGACGTCCCCTAAATACTGAGAATTGTTATAGCGTAAACGACTTTGAAAATTATGCATACACACAAGCTTGATGCTTTCTTATTTTTTTTGCAGCTACAGGGTATAAGAAGTATACTTTAGAAAATACATTTGTCCATAATTTTCGAAATTTCATGTAGATATATGTAGGACACCGTTTACGTTCCTGGTAAACCTCAAGTCATTTTCTGCAATTTGTACTCCCCCATGTATTGTTTTCAACTGGGGTAGGGGACGCGTAAGCGGAGTGGAAAAGCCAGAAAGGAATGAAGCGTAGGAAGAGATAGAATGTGGAGTAACTCCCATTACTTTAGTGTAAAGAAACTTTCGATCTGCAAGAGTGAAATGGACATTTTTGACAGTAAATTTTTCTATTTGAATAAAAGGCTGCTGCATTTGGTGGGTCTCTGGCCGTACGACACGTTCACTAGTGGGAGATACATCTTTGTCTTGATACTCTGTTTGTTCCTGACAGTTATGCCCGTACTGGTACTTTTTGGAATTGTTAACACTATGCCGTACGCACCTCTAGTCGGGATCCTCTTGTTTGGCGCCGGTAGAACTTCGCGTACGACAACAACGTGGTGTCATCGGAATTTGCCCAATACTATTCGCGGGACGTGGTGTCACCAGACGGCATAGTGTTAAAAATTCGTTGAATGCCGAAAAAAAATACTTACGCTCATTGATTCCTTGGAAAAAATTAAAATCCTGTAGCTTTTTATTTATATTTTGCTTTTATACAGGGTGTCCCAGCTAGCTTGACCACCTTGAATATCTCGCTCAATGTTGGTAGATATATTCAAGGTGGTCAAGTTAGCTGGTATACCCTATATAATATAAACTGTCCCCTGGTTTGTTTCTGATTATGTATATCAGTAAATTATATAAATGTTTATCCACTGGATTTTAGATGGGCAATGTCATTTGTAATTATTACGAAATTATTACTGTTACTACTATAGAATTATTACTAATCATTTGAATTATCAGCCACTAATATTTTCATCATTTAATTATTTTCATTAATTACTGGTCAACAATAAGAACGTAGCAAAATAAAATTCATATTTACTACTAAAATCTTTTTATTTTTTTTTATTTCAAATACATATAAAGTAAACCGTCCGAGGGTGTGATTTCAATTATTTTTACGAATTATATAAATATTTTTCTAATCCATTTTAGGTTGACATTTTCATAAATTCCTGGCCACGTGTAAATTCCCTACTTAAGTTGCTTATCCCAGGTATAGTTATATTAGGCATGTTTGCAAAATCTTGTGCCGTGTTATTGAATAAGTCAAAGGTGTGTTGCTACTATCCAAAAGAATATGAATTATGTTTCTCGTGATAGTTTTTATTTTCTATGAATTTCAAATTTTCAAGACCAAAAACTAATTTACGAATTTCTTGCATCCGATAAAATTGCTCGAAACTTTTATAATTACGAAATATTTTTGTTTCATGTTTCCAGATGGTACATTTAATAGACACCATAAATAGAGATTGGAATAGAATCCATTTAGAGGCAGAACGCGCACTTCTAAAAAAATACGCTCTAGGAGGAAGAACTTTAACCATTGTATATGGCTGTAAATCGAAATTTTTTCTTTCTGAGTGTCTCAAAAATACTTATTTGATTCCTTTATTCTTCATCTTTGCTCGAAGTTCACGTTTTCATGAATTTTCTAGAAAGATCCAGGGATCTCAAATATTAGAAATTCCCAATTGAAGTAAACTTCTCGAGTTATATAGTAAATTGTACAACCATTTCAACGTCACTCGATAGGTATTTAGTTTCAAGGGAGGCTAAATGCATGAGTTCCTATTTTTTCCAGCATTCGTTATGATTATGACGACAATGTTTGTACTGACGCCACAGTTATCTCTACTGATGAATATTTTCTTACCACATAACAAAAGCCGTCCAATGGAATTGGTTTTTGTAGAAGAATACGGCATAGATACTGAGAAGTACTACTTCCCGCTTTACATTCAACAAGTCGTTCTTTCCTATTTAGCGATGATTGTAATGATGGCAATAGACATCGCCGTATTTATGTTTATCTTTCATCCGTGTTCCTTGTTATCCATCATCTCGTGAGTAATTAACAGCTCAAAATATCGAACCAAGATATTTCGCGTTTACAGTATGAATATTTTTAATATGTATTGAATCGGACGTGTTCTAGGTTTCAGAAAATGGAATTTTACCCCTTTGGTAATATGTGATCCATGTTCTTGAAATTTTCTTAACCCTTAGCTGGCCTATGGGGTCTGAGATTTCCCCAGCTTAGTTCAGCTCCAATTTACTTAATGCTCACTCTAATTTTGTCAATTTCAGGTACCAATTAAGAGCTCTGCTACCGAACGATAATGGAACTGAAAATTACATTTTTGTGCCAAAGTGCAATGACAAATCTTATTGGATGATTCGCAAATGCATACTGCTTCATCGGGGTGTTTTTGAGTTAGTTTTATCAGAAATTTTTCCAAAATGATAAGACATCGGTATTACTCAGTTTAAGCAAAGATACTTCTTTTACAATTGAACATTTTTTTTATATAATCATGAATATGAAATATATGTTGAAAATATAGAAATATATTTTAAGTACAGAAATATATTTTCAAAGAGCATTTTCAAGACCGCTACAGTTATTTAGTGTCCCCCAGATTTGCAGAGGGTAAAGAACTGACGCTTGTTTCTAGATACGTGGACATTATGAAAGCTGTTCTTTCGACTTGTTACTTAATTCAGATGATAGGTCATGCATTGGTCGTTAGTGCCACGGCTGCTCAGGTAATTTCTTTGAGCTAACATTTTTTTCTTTATAAACTTCTATAATTTATCTACACTCTCAATCATGCGTTTTGTTCAAAGGTTATGCCTACCAATAAATCCGATATCAGTGTGGCCTACTTGATAAGATACGGTCTTTTCGCTTTTGGCCAAGTATTTCATTTGTTTATCGTTTGTTTGCCTGGGCAGATGGTCATAGATCAAAGTTCCTCAATCCACACAGCGATGTATGAAAATAAGTATACTCCACTTCTCAACATTTTGTCACATCGGGCCCGGAAGCGCTCGAACTTATATGACATTCTGAATTTTGCTTTTAGATACACAGAGGCATTGTGGTACAAATTGTCTTTTCGTTCAAGACAACTGCTGCAAATAATGATGTTACGCAGTTCGGTACCTTGCCAATTGTGTGCCGGCCAGTTCTTCGTTATAAGTATGAGGAGTTACAGTTCGGTAAGACTTTCTTTCACAAAAGTTCATTAACACTATGCCATCCGGTGGCACCATTGTGATGCCATGCGAAAACTATCGGCCAAGCACCGGTGGCACCACTTGGGTGGTAAATAAAGTTTAATACCAGCGCCAAACGAAAGAATCCCGATCCGACATGCGGACGGTAAAGTGTTAAATCGAAAGAAAAATTAGAAATATTTCCCTAATAACAAAACGAGCCTCAATTGTTGTAAAACTAATTATTGAACCTTCACAAAAGCTCATTAAAGTGTTTGCATTTGGAATCCCAGGGTTCATAGGTACAACTTCCTCCTATTAGGTACTGATCATCTAGTATCGGCTCACGACCATACTTTACACTGATATTGAATGATTTCGTGTCCATGCATTGATCGAAATACGACATTACCATCTTTGGAATATCAACAACAACGATAATTGATTTGTTACAGGTCATGAGTACTTCTATGTCATACTTGACCGTCATGATATCAGTTTAATTAGGATCGAAAATATAACCTCGACATTTCAAGAAAGCATTAACATCCCAAAGGGAAACGTGTAATTTTATATTATTACAGTAAATTAATATTTGATAATAAAAAACATTTTGATGAGTGATCACAAAACTTTCTATATCGTACAAATATTATTGTGAACAAAAATTTGTCTCAAAAAATTACTTAACAAAAACCATGTTTCTCGAGTTTATAGACACTCTTGGTAAAAAGTTCTAAGGTTTAGTAGTTGGTGGTTACAAGATTGTATTCTTACCATTACCGAAGTACCCTACTCACTCGTCCTGAAGAAGTATAGTAGAAGTGCTCGTGGTAAATTTCAGAGATAGAGAGCAGGGGTGGCTGATGTATATCCTCGTAATGAATTCATCGACTTTCTACGCAGTACAACATAAGAGTCCCTGACAACGCTTGTGCCAAATTTATGTGGCAATCTGAATTTTGCTTATAGATACACAAAGGCGTTGTGGTACAAGTTGTCGTTTCGTTTAAGAAGGCTGCTCCGTATAATAATGTTACGCAGTTCAACACCTTGTCAATTATCTGCCGGTCAGTTTTTCATTGTGTGTTTGAAAAGTTACAGTTCGGTAAGTATTTACAAAAATTCATTAAACCAAAAAAAAAATTGGAAACCCTTCCCAAATAGCAAAATGCTCTGAACTCATAAGAGGAAGTCGCATCCATGAACTCGGGGATTTTAATGATATTTTAAGACGCTATAGAATCGCCCCCAAAATAGAGTAGCTCTCAGAGCATTTGTGCTAATGGGCCCCAGTTGCTGTAAAATGATTTACTATTGGATATGCTAAAAGAATATTTTTTCCGGGGGAAGAAAGTTATCCCTCCTATTATAATAAAACTAGATTACGATAGTAATTTACACACTTTTTCAGTATAGTAATTAACACCTAGGTTCTTATCAGAGAAAAAAAGTGTTATTAAAAAAAGCAGTCCAAACCACATTTTTGTTTAGAATATTTTAACAAATTTGATTAAAATTACATTTGACTATATTTCATTGAGACTGCATTTACTTTTTAATTTTAATACTGTTGGTCCTAGGGACCAACGCCGGCCGAATGAAAAGTCCATTGCCTGTCCCCAGGGACCGACGCCGGCCACACGGAAATTTCTCCGCCGCTCCCCACGGACCAGCGCCGCGCTCAACGTGTTAAAATTCCATATTCCATAGATACGATTTCCTTTAATCAGATACAAATCATCTGACATCGCCTCAAAAACCTACTCTAAACTGACATTATATGATGTCACATCAGTGCACTGATCGAAATATAGCATTATTGCATTGTGACGTGGATCTCGCTATCCTAAGACAGGGGACCGTAACCCCTGTCACGTCACTTCTTATCACCTGAAAATCTTCTAAAAAGGAAAGGAATTCAGGTCGCGCGCGCCAGGTGCAATGCACCGCGTCGACCAGCTCAGGTCGCGAAAATGGTAGAGGGGAGGGTTCGTTAGAAAACGACACGACGAAAAATAAATGAAAATAAATATATTCAATAATAATAGGAAAAAAAAGACATCCAAAGGAATAATAATAATAATAAAAAAAATACTATAAAAATGCAAAAAAAGAACTAAGCAAAAAAAGAACTAGAAGGGGGCGAAGTCCTGTCGGCCCCTTCGAGACAGCTGGGATCGAGCACGTAATGGGAGCTCGCTCGGAGAGGGCCACCCGCAAGACTTGGGTGGCTCAATCCCTGAGCTCGCTCGAATTCGTTGAATAAAAAAAAAAGATAGCCGTGGGGGGACTCACGATGACTCCCAGGTCGCCGGAACTCCTGCGTTTTCCCTCCTCGAGTTCTCGGTCTCGGCTCGGACACGGCTCTCTCGTTCTCTCTCTCTCTCGATGCCGTCCTCGGCTCTCGTTTTCGCCCGTTTCGGATTGCGAAGCGTCTCGGTTGGCGTCCAGCACAGAAGTGAAGACCCCGGTGTCGTCTCCGGCGTCTTCCGTCGAGTGGGGAGGCTTCGTGCCTCCTGATTGGCTGCGAGGGGTCACGTGCACCCCTCGAATCGATCGACGATCTCTGGATCGAAGGGAACTCCATGTTCCTATCGAATTCGTATCGAGGGCGATTCCCGTAACTTGCAGGAAATCGTCCCTCGATTTGTGGTTCTCAGCCGGGGCCTGAATGACTCCCTGGAATGATCCCCGGCCGGTATCGATGCTCGATTCAGCGTCGTAGATGACCGTCGTGGTCCCTCTTCGCTGATGACGTCATTCCTCAGTCGCTTCGGTTACGGAGCTCCCACGTGCTCGAAACGGTAATTCGTATCGGTAGCGACGGATGTCGCGACGTGTCTCATAATCGCCGAACTTCGCCACTTCGAACGATCGCTCTTATCGATCTCGCGATTCTTATCCTAAACCTATTCCTTAATAGATGTCGCAATATATCAGGTGCGCAACTAAGTTCCCGGGTTTTTTTCGATCAAATAAAAATTGAAATTTCAAAAATAATACAACAAATGGTTTATTCAAAATATCGGCCATCACTAGCTATACACTTTTGCCATTTATCTGGCAATACATGAATACCGCGACGATAAAACGACGTGTCTTTTGAGTGAAACCATTCATCCAACCAATTTTTAACTTCTTCAAAGTTTTTTAAATGCACCCCTGCCAAACCATGCGCCATCCATCGGAACAAATGGTAATCTGAAGGCGCTAGGTCTGGTGAATAGGGCGAGTGCGGTAGTAGGTCCCATTGCTGATACATTGGCGAGTAACATTTAATGCTTCCGCAAGTTGATCTTGTGTTTGCGTATCATCTTCATCCAATAACACTTGCAGATCGGCGTCCTCCATTGTTTTTGGTCTTCCGGAGCGCTCCTTGTCTTTAATATCGAAATCGCCACTTTTGAAGCGTTTAAACCAATCCTCGCAAGTAGTTTTCGATGGTGCATGTTCGCTGTAGGCTTTCTCAAGAAAACGACGTGCTTCAGCAGCAGTGATTTTCAAGTTAAAATAAAAAAGCAAAACTTCCCGCAAATGCTGTTTATTTGGCACAAAACTCGACATTGTTATTGTTAGAAATAAACTTTTGCGTAGCAATATTTTTTAGTATTATAATTGGTAATTGTTTGGAGATGTTTACAATATAAAACCAATTCAAATTCACGCATGTATTACGACTACACGTGACGCTAGCGCAATCTCTTGTGAAACCCGGGAACTTAGTTGCGCACCTGATAAAGATCACAGGAAAAATAATATTAATATATAGTTTAGCATTCGTTAATAAAAAAACATTTTGACTAGCGACGAGAATTCTCTACTTCGTACAATTATTGTTCTTAGACGAAGATTTGTCTCATTTGTCTTAAAAAGTTACAAAAGAAACTAATTTATGTTTCTCGAATTTAAAGACACTTCTAGTAAAAAATACTAAAGTTTAGTGGTTGATGGTTACAAGGATGTATTCTTACTATTCCAAGTTTACTGTCTGACGGTTGCTTTTGAACTGAGCTTAAGAGACGCCAGAAAAAAGAATACGCTTGCGCCGAGTCTATAAGAGCGACGTCCCCTAAGTACTGAGAATTGTTACAGCGTAAACGACTTTGAAAATTATGCATACACACAAGCTTGATGCTTTCTTGTTTTCTTTGCAGCTACAGGGTATAAGAAGTATACTGCAGAAAATATATTTGTCTATAATTTTCGAAATTTCATGTAGACATATGTAGGACACCGTTTATATTCCTGGTAAACCTTAAGTCATTTTCTGCAATATGTACTCCCCCATGTATTGTTTTCAACTGGGGTAGGAGACGCGTAAGCGGAGTGGGAAAGCCAGAAAGGAATGAAGTGTAGGAAGAAATAGAATGTGGAGTAACTCCCATTACTTTAGTGTAAAGAAACTTTCGATCTGCAAGAGTAACATGGACATTTTTGATAGTAAATTTTTCTATTTGAATAAAAGGCTGCTGCATCTGGTGGGTCTCTGGCCGTACGACACGTTCACTAGTGGGAGATACATCTTTGTCTTGATACTCTGTTTGTTCCTGACAGTTACGCCCGTACTGGTACTTTTTGGAATTGTTAACACTATGCCGTACGCACCTCTAGTCGGAATCTTCTTGTTTGGCGCCGGTAGAACTTCGCGTACGACAACAACGTGGTGTCATCGGAATTTGCCCAATAGTATTCACGGGACGTGGTGTCGCCGGACGGCATACTGTTAAAAATTCGTGGAATGCCGAAAAAAAAATACTTACGCTCATTGATTCCTTGGAAAAAATTACAATCGTGTAGCTTTTCATTTATATTTTGTACAGGGTGTCCCAGCTACCTTGACCACCTTGAATATCTCGCTTAGTGTTGGTAGATATATTCAAGGTGGTCAAGTTAGCTGGGACACCCTATATAATATAAACTGTCACCGGGTGTGTTTCTAATTATGTATATCAGTAAATTATATAAATGTTTATCCACTGGATTTTAGATGGGCAATATCATTTTTAATTATTACTAAATTATTACTGTTACTACTATAGAATTATTACTAATCATTTGACTTATCAGCCAGTAATAGTTTCATCATTTAATTATTTTCATTAATTACTGGCCAACAATAAGAACGTAGCAAAATAAAGTTCATATTCACTACTGCAATCTTTTTATTTTATTTTTTATTTCTGATACATATAAAATAAACCGTCCGCTTGTATGATTTCAATTATATTAACAAATTATATAAATTTTTTTCCAATCTATTTTAGGTTGACGTTTTCATAAATTCCTGGCCACGATTAAGTTCCCTACTTCAGTTGCTTATCCCAGGGATAGTTCTATTAGGCATGTTTGCAAAATCTTGTGCCGTGTTAATGAATAAATCAAAGGTGTGTTGCTACTTTCCAAAAGAATATGAATTATGTGTCTCGTGATAGTTTTTATTTTCTATGAATTTCAAATTTTCAAGACCAAAAACTAATTTACGAATTTCTTGCATCCGATAAAATTGCTCGAAACTTTTATAATTACGAAATATTTTTGTTTCATGTTTCCAGATGGTACATTTAATAGACACCATAAATAGAGATTGGAATAGAATCCATTTAGAGGCAGAACGCGAACTTCTAAAAAAATACGCTCTAGGAGGAAGAACTGTAACCATTGTATATGGCTGTAAATCGAAATTTTTTCTTTCTAAGTGTCTCAAAAATACTTATTTGTTTCCTGTATTCTTCATCTTTGCTCGAAGTTCACGTTTTTCATGAATTTTCTAGAAAGACCCAAGGATCTCAAATATTAGAAATTTCCAATTGAAATAAACTTCTCGAGTTAGAGTAAATTATGCAACCATTTCAACCTTACTCGATAGATATTTAGATACAAGAAAGAGTAAGTGCATGAATCTCTATTTTTTCCAGCATTCATTATGATTATTACGACAATGTTTGTACTGTCGCCACAGTTATCTCCACTGATGGATATTTTCTTACCACTAAACGAAAGCCGTCCAATGGAATTGATTTTTGTAGGAGAATACGGCATAGATATTGAGAAGTACTACTGTCCGCTTTACATTCAACAAGTTGTTCTTTCCTATTTAGCGATGATTGTAATGATGGCAGTAGACATCGCCATATTTATATTTATCTTTCATCCGTGTTCCTTGTTATCCATCATCTCGTGAGTACTTAACAGCTCAAAATATCGAACCAAGATATTTGGTGTTTACAGTATGAACATTTTTAATATTGAATCAGACGTGTTCTAGATTTCAGAAAATGGAATTTCACCTCTTTAGTAATATGAGATCCATATTCTTGCAATTTTGTTAATCCTTAGCTGGCTTACGGGGTCTAAGATTCCCCCAGCCTAATTCGGCTCTAATTTACTTAATGCTTACTCTAATTTTGTCAATTTCAGGCACCAGTTAAGAACTCTGCTGCCGAGCGATAATGCAACTGAAAATTACAGTTTTGTGCCAAAGTGCAATGACAAATCTTATTGGATGATTCGCAAATGTATACTACTTCATCGGGGTGTTTTTGAGTTAGTTTTATCAGTAATTTTTCTAAAATGATAAGACATCGGTATTACTCAATTTAAACAAAGATACATCTTTTACACTTGAATATTTTTTATATGATCATAAATATGAAACATATTTTGAAAATATAGCAAGATATTTTAAGTAAAGAAATATATTTCCAAAGAGCATTTTTAAGACCGCTAGGGTTATTTAATGCCCCCCAGATTTGCAGAGGGTAAAGAACTGACGCTTGTTTCTAGATACATGGACATTATGAAAGCTGTTCTTTCGAGTTGTTACTTAATCCAGATGATAGGTCATGCATTGGTCGTTAGTGCCACGGCTGCTCAGGTAATTTCTTTGACCTAACACTTTTTCTTTATAAACTTCTATAATTTATCCAGATTCTCAATCCTGCGTTTTGTTCAAAGGTTTTGTCTACCAATAATTCCGATATCAGTGTGGCGTACTTGATAAGATACGGTCTTTTCGCTCTTGGCCAAGTATTTTATTTGTTTATCTGTTGTTTGCCTGGGCAGATGGTCATAGATCAAAGTTCCTCAATCCACACAGCGATGTATGAATATCAGTATACTCCACTTCTCAACGTCTTGTCACGTCGGGACCGGAAGCGCTCGAACTTATATGACATTCTGAATTTTGCTTTTAGATACACAGACGCATTGTGGTACAGGTTGTCTTTTCGTTCAAGAAAACTGCTACAAATAATGATGTTACGCAGTTCGGTACCTTGCCAATTGTGTGCTGGCCAGTTCTTCATTATAAGTATGAGGAGTTACAGTTCGGTAAGACTTTCTTTCACAAAAGTTCAGTAACACTATGCCATCCGGTGGTACCACTGTCGTGCCATGTGAAAACTATCGGCCAAGCACCGGTGGCACCATGTGGGTGATAAATAAAGATTAATACCAGCGCCAAACGAAAGAATCCCGATCCGACATGCGGACGGCAAAGTGTTAAGTCGAAAGAAAAATTAGAAATACTTCCCTAATAACAAAACGAGCCTTAATTGTTATAAAACCCCATAAAAAACTTCAAAAAAGTAAAAAAATTACGCCAATTACATGAAAAAATGGAGGACCTAAGGAGTAATCACAAAAAACTACAAGAAAGTAGAAAAAGATGTGAAATCGAAATGAACTGCCAGTATATGAAGGTGCTTTCCAGCAAAGTGCAAAGGCGAGACTGTGTAATACAATGTAATATTCGGTGCTTTCTCCAACTATGCGCAACTAAAATGCTGTGTTCAACAGTGCTGACGTTCAGACCCTAATGACAGCTCATGTAAAGTGACTGTTCCGCACTCTGGCGGTGAAATGAAGAAGCTAAATAGTGTATCAGCCACGAACTGAGACTGTTTAGACATTTGTCTAGATGTCCGCGGCCTGGAAGTCAAATGCTTGGCGTGGCCATGCAAAGCATTCTCAGATCATCAATACCCATACTTTCTCTCTCGTAGGCTTTCACATAATTTGTCAATTTAAAACTCTGACGATATGATTACATTTTCATTGTATTGCGTTTTAAATAATTTCTAAGGTCATTAATCGACGCTGATACCTTTCCTCTCACAAGCTTTCAGATAATTTGTCAGTTTAAAACTGACAATATAAGTACACTTTCATTATTTTGCGTTTTAAAATAATTCTTATTGATCGACACAACCTTGCCTGGCCACGCCAAGCATTTGACTTCCAGGCCGCGGACATCCAGATAAATGTCTAAACAATCTCAGTTTGTGGCTGATACACTATTTAGCTTCTTCATTTGACCGCCAGAGTGCGGAACAGTCACTTTACATGAGCTGTCATTAGGGTCTGAACGTCAGCACTGTTGAACACAGCATTTTAGTTGCGCATAGTTGGAGAAAGCACCGAATTTTACATTGTGTTACACAGTGTCGCCTTTGCACTTTGCTGAAAAGCACCTTCATGTACTGGCAGCTCATTTCGATTTCACATCTTTTTCTACTTTCTTGTAGTTTTTTATGGGGATCTTCTATTTTTTTGTGATTACTCCTTAGGTCCTCCATTTTTTCATGTACTTGGCGCAATTTTTTTACATTTTTGAAGTTTTTTATGGGGATCTCACTTCTTTTTACTAAGTATATATATTTCATATGATATTAATTTATTAATTATAAACATTTATTCATTAAATTCATGAATTAATATAAATACGAGCAAATTTATGTTATGCACATCGTCTTATGCTTCAATTATCTGTAACATATACAAACCATATTTTAGTTGCAAATTAACGTAGAGCTTAAAATAAAAATAGAAATCATAATTTGCATACAAACATTATATACAGATCACTTAACCTTTAGAGGACGGGAGTGGTCGAAATTTCGACCACCAATTTTGTCGGGCAATCGACGTGACAAATTCTTTGATTTTATGTACAAATATTGAGTAAAAAAAAGTCGAATTTTAAGGTAAAATTCCCCGTCCTATAAAGGTTAATTCCTTCCATTGTACACTCTGTCAGGTCGTAGTATATTGTAACTGGCCAATTTCAATATACCTGTCAAACGTTATCGTATTTCCTGTAATCCCCCTAAAAAACACCTCTGGTGCAAAAAAGTCGAGACAAGTTCATGTATGAAAAGGGATCTCTCTACAAAAGTTGTGAAATCCGATAACATTAGACAAGCTCGTTTTTTCCATTATGTCAATACGAAGTAATTACAAAATGGAAAGAATTTTTTCTGTTTACATGATTAGAACCGGTATTAAAGTTGTCGGGCCCTGAACCCAAACGATAACCAATAAATATCTTACAATTTAATTTATTTTTACCGAATTATGAATTAGTAAAGATGAGATTACATAATAATAATATGAATAATTATACATCATACTCAAACATCTGAATTGTTCGAGGCCCGTCAAGTTCAATACCGGTTCTAATCACGTAAACAGAAAAAATTCTTTCCATTTTGTAATTACTTCGTATTGACATAATGGAAAAAACGAGCTTGTCTAATGTTATCGGATTTCACAACTTTTGTAGAGAGATCCCTTTTCATACATGAACTTGTCTCGACTTTTTTTCACCAGAGGTATTTTTTAGGGGGATTTGTCTCCTTTTTGCAAATATTATTATTATTATCGGCTTTATATCTCGAGATAATATAAAACAATACATAACGTGCGCCGGTAAAGTAAATTTTTCGTCTTTTGGATGTTCGTGAAAACAAAACACAACTCATATTGTTCCGTCGTTAGATGGAACGCGCACACGAGAAATTAATCTCGAGGCGCTAATTTGGTAAATTAAAAACACGATGATTTAAAAAAAAACAAAGATATATTTTAACAAATAATTACAAGGTTCATGTTTCAAAGTGTATATGTTGTGTGTTTCGAGTCTAATCTTGTTCTGTTCTGTCGTACAAAAATTGTTTTCCTGGTTACTTCTATCCTAGCGTTCAAAAATAATATGAAACTGGAAGTAGGGGTAGAACTGATGCTAGTATTGGAGGTTACGGTTTTATTGGTATACCTGAATATGCAGTATTCTGAAATATGACAAACATGTGGAAGGCCGATGTAATCCTTTTCCTTTCGGAAGAGTTGTAAAAGTCTATTAGTAAGGAGAAGGACAACGATTATAAGAGATGGTAATGCAAGTGATAAATAGAACTGAGGAGTAAAACATTTGGTAGTACTTAAGTTGTAAAAGGTATTTCCCTTGAATAATTTCTACGCATTTCCTAAATTATCATATTTCGGTGTACTTAAGGGTTTTCTGAAAATGTAGGATTAATGTGAAATATGGTGTTGTATAACTATTGTCAAATTTAAATTAGTGTCTATACATGTGAATGTGTTTCTTAAATGTACTACGGACGAAACACATATCTCAATGCCACTGTGTGTTGCAAACGGCCTGTCAGTGTGTGAAGACATTCCAGCCATGTATGTATACACAGTTACCGTGTATAGGAAGCGACAGACAGCCTTTGAATGTATTTGTCGTGTATGTATACACAGTTACCGTGTATAGGAAGCGACAGACAGCCTGTGAATGTATTTGTCGTGTATATACACAGGATGCTTCGGCTATTTTTCATGTGCCCGCAGCTAGTTGCTTCGAGAATAGATACACGTTAGCGCTCGAGCCCAATTCATACATGAACTTGTCTCGAGACACTACCGTGTCTCTTGATACTTGCACGATTCTTCTTGTGGTATTTTAATAATTACGACCAGATATCCTTCGCACACATAAAATACTAGAATTTCTCAGCGACAGCTTCTATTTTTGGAGAGCACCAAAATACTATTACTTCGTCAGCAAATTATTCGCTTCATGAAACAAGCAATTCATCCCTTCGTTTCCCCTTATTGGAAAACGCACAAGAATTTACAACGGTAGTACATATGGGTCATTCCACGCCAAATCAATCACTTTTGACCCTTCTATTTTTTGATTTGTCTGAAATTTTTTTATGTTATTCTACTCTCTAAAAAAAATTTTAGAGAATTTTTTCAAATTTTTTTTCAAAGCCGATTTCAAGATATCGATTTTTTCGATTTTTCCTTCAAATAACTTTATAAATTTGTAACTTTGCGAAAAATAGACGGATTGGAAATTTTTTTTTTTCATTCTATTGCATTTTTTGCGTACTTTTTAAAGAAAATTGTTAAAAAATCTTCACTTGCGTTTTTCGTAATGATTTTTCAATTTTTATGTCCAATTATTTTTTTTTTTAATGATTGCCATATTTAATTTTTTTGAAAAATTTATATTTCAAAGTACTGCTTGTTTAACATCTTTTGTGAAAATTTCATAATGGGATGCGGATTTTTTATATTTTTTTCACATTTTTTAAAAATTAAGAAATTTTTTCATCATCGTATGAACAGTTTGGATCTTGTTATTGACAGATAATATATCAATGTATAATCTCATTATAATCTTTCCACGCAATTATCTCGCAAAATATTCATCATTCGAAAAAAATGTTTAAACAAAACTTGCTCTATTTGAAGGGGTACATTCAATGATGTACACTGTTTTTTTCTGGGTGGAGGTGTGTCCGAAATTTGAAGGTAACCTTTCTTTTTATAAGGTAGGTGTCTAGTCTAGAGAGCGAAAAAACCAGCTTATTTTCGAAAAGGTTTTTCTCAGCTTCTTTATTAGATATCACTATTACAACATTTTCTAGGACATAATGCTATTCTTATCGAATGGGAAAAAAATGGTTTACATCGTCCAGCGCTTTTTTTTCAAGTTTCAGAAGGCGCCAAAGTCGAGTCCTTAATAAAAAGGCGTTCCCACGGCGGACAAACAATCTCCGCAACCACTACATCGATTTTGATGAAACTTTGTACGATTCTTTATTAAGGTGTTTTGTATGGTAATTCAACAGATTTTTAGAAAAAAATTTATAATATAAAAATTTACATGACGCAAACGGTGCAAAAATATGTCGATTTTTGTACAGTGTTTTTCAAATAACCGTCATTTTTTTCTATTATCGATTTTTGATAAACGGTGGTGATTTACCATGTGGCAAACCTTCCTCTTTAAAAAGATTTTTCCTATTTTTGTTTCAAACGTTCCAATCCGAAGATTGTTTGTCCGCTATGGGCGCACCTTTTTATCGAGGACTCGACTTTGGCGCCTTCTGAAAATTGAAAAAAAACGCTGGACGATGTAAACCATTTTTTTCCATTCGCTAAGGATAGCATTATATCCTAGAAAATATTGTAATTGTAATGTCTAATAAAGAAGCTGAGAAAAACGTTTTCGAAAATAAGCTTGTTTTTTCGCTCTCTAGACTAGACACCTACCTTAAAATGGAAACGTAGCTTTTTTTCACGCTAGACACATAGCTTACTTCAAGAGGAATCCATTGACCTAAACTATGTTGATCTTGAATTGTCATTTAAGATCATTTCAATGGCTTGAAGTTTTCTTCTTCACTGCCCGTCCAAAAAATGTTTCTCATCTTCTAAATTCAACAAGACGAGTTTGAATGCTATTGGCATTAATGTTTACAAACACAGAATATGAAGGCTCGAATAACAAATGTTTGCAGGCAAATTGCTACGGAAACTTTAGAAGAAGTTGAAGTGTCACTTAGGGATCGAATCAGGTGCTGCATAAATGTTCAAGGTCATACTTTTGAATTGAAATGACCTTGAATGACACTTCAAGGTCAACATATTTTAGGTCAATGGATTCGTTTTGAAGTAAACTATATGTCTAGCGTGAAAAAGACTACGTTTCCATTTAAAAAAACAAAGGTTACCTTCAAATCTCGGAGACGCCTCCACCCAGAAAAAAACAGTGTACATCATTGAATGTCCCCCTTCAAATAGAGCAAGTTTCGTTTGAACATTTTTTTCGAATGATGAATATTTTGCAAGATAATCGCATGGAAAGATTATAATGAGACACCCTGTATACATTATACATTCATAAAAAAAATTTCTTAATTTTTAAAAAATCTGAAAAAAATATAAAAAATCCGCATCCCATTATGAAATTTTCACAAAAGATGTTAAACAAGCAGTACTTTGAAATATAAATTTTTCAAAAAAATTAAATATGGCAATCATTAAAAAAAAAATAATTGGACATAAAAATTGAAAAATCATTACGAAAAACGCAAGTGAAGATTTTTTAACAATTTTCTTTAAAAAGTACGCAAAAAATGCAATAAAATGAAAAAAAAAAATTTCCAATCCGTCTATTTTTCGCAAAGTTACAAATTTACAAAGTTATTTGAAGGAAAAATCGAAAAAATCGATATCTTGAAATCGGCTTTGAAAAAAAATTTGAAAAAATTCTCAAAAATTTTTTTTAGAGAGTAGAATAATATAAAAAAATTTCAGACAAATCAAAAAATAGAAGGGTCAAAAGTGATTGATTTGGCGTGGAATGACCCATATACTTTAAGCGCACAAAACTACTTATCAAATAATGGTAAACACTATCTACTTTTAATTGTGGATTTTACTTACTCTTTTATTGATGATGTTATATGCTCCTCTTCTTGTTGTAATAGGTAAAAAATATGTCGCATTGCTAAAACTACTATTATGGTTTTAATGCGTGCACACACGTATTACAAGGCAAGATTACTGTCCCTTATGCATTATTTCTTGCAGTATCTGGTGAAATTTTTTTCTTCTGTCTCAATAACCTGCATCCAGCTATCCCTTACTGTAACCTATATCGGTCAAACGAATCTTTCAAACGATACTAATCTGTATCTGTCAAACGATACACAAGTATTTCTTATGACGGCCGACGAGCCCTGCCGAGTGATTCCGAGAGTCGACGAATCGACAAACGGTCTTAACTCCTACTGGCTAAGGGTTGACGAAAATTCGACTGGAAAAGAATTAGACGATATCGTTTTTGGATGAATCGTGACATGTTATTACAATATCGCTGTTGTATGTGGACCGATTTTCTTGATTTTGGTTTTATTCGAAAACTCATATGCGATTTACATAAGAAAAATGCCTTTAAATTTAGAAATTATTGCAGGCGTGATGAGATATTAATGAAAGATGTTTCAGGTTAAGTTGGAATTGCAGTTTTACGAGTAAAAGATACGCGGTAGCGCCACGTTATGTACGCGGTGGCTTATAATTTTTCATGTACTTGGCGTCGAGACGCTACCGCGTCTCTAGATAATTATTGAACCTTCACAAGAGCTCATTAAAGTGTTTGCATTTGGAATCCCAGGGTTTATAGATACAACTTCCTCTTATTAGGTACTGATCATCTAGTATCGGCTCACGAACATACTTTACACTGATATTGAATGATTTTGTGTCCATGCATTGATCGAAATACGACATTACCATCTTTGGAATATCAACAACGATAATTGATTTGTTACAGGTCATGAGTACTTCTATGTCATACTTGACAGTCATGATATCAGTTTAATTGGGATCGAAAATATAACCTCGACGTTTCAAGAAAGCATTAACATCTCAAAGGGAAACGTGTTGTAAATTTAAATTATTACTGTAAATTAATATTTGATAATAAAAAACATTTTTATGAGTGATCACAAAACTTGTTATATCGTACAAATATTATTGTCAACAAAAATTTGTCTCATAAAATTACTAAAAAAACCGTGTTTCTCGAGTTTCGAGACACTTGGTAAAAAGTACTGAGGTTTAGTAGTTGGTGGTTACAAGGATGTATTCTTACTATTCCAAGTTTACTCTCTGACGGTTGCTTTTGAACTGAGCTTAAGGGACGCCAGAAAAAAAATACGCTTGCGCCGAGTCTATAAGAGCGACGTCCCCTAAATACTGAGAATTGTTACAGCGTAAACGACTTTGAAAATTATGCATACACACAAGCTTGATGCTTTGTTGTTTTCTTTGCAGCTACAGGGTATAAGAAGTATACTGCAGAAAATATATTTGTCTATAATTTTCGAAATTTCATGTAGACATATGTAGGACACCGTTTATATTCCTGGTAAACCTTAAGTCATTTTCTGCAATATGTACTCCCCCATGTATTGTTTTCAACTGGGGTAGGGGACGCGTAAGCGGAGTGGGAAAGCCAGAAAGGAATGAAGTGTAGGAAGAAATAGAATGTGGAGTAACTCCCATTACTTTAGTGTAAAGAAACTTTCGATCTGCAAGAGTAACATGGACATTTTTGATAGTAAATTTTTCTATTTGAATAAAAGTCTGCTGCATCTGGTGGGTCTCTGGCCGTACGACACGTTTACTAGTGGGAGATACATCTTTGTCTTAATATTCTGTTTGTTCCTGACAGTTACGCCCGTACTGGTACTTTTTGGAATTGTTAACACTATGCCGTACGCACCTCTAGTCGGAATCCTCTTGTTTGGCGCCGGTAGAACTTCGCGTACGACAACAACGTGGTGTCATCGGAATTTGCCCAATAGTATTCACGGGACATGGTGTCGCCGGACGGCATACTGTTAAAAATTCGTGGAATGTCGAAAAAAAAATACTTACGCTCATTGATTCCTTGGAAAAAATTAAAATCGTGTAGCTTTTCATTTATATTTTGTACAGGGTGTCCCAGCTACCTTGACCACCTTGAATATCTCGCTTAGTGTTGGTAGATACATTCAAGGTGGTCAAGTTAGCTGGGGCACCCTATATAATATAAACTGTTCCCGGGTTTGTTTCTAATTATGTATATCAGTAAATTATATAAATGTTTATCCACTGGATTTTAGATGGGCAATATCATTTTTAATTATTACTAAATTATTACTGTTACTACTATAGAATTATTACTAATCATTTGAATTATCAGCCAATAATATTTTCATCATTTAATTATTTCCATTAATTACTGGCCAACAATAAGAACGTAGCAAAATAAAATTCATATTCACTAGTACAATCTTTTTATTTTATTTTTTATTTCAAATACATATAAAATAAACCATCCGAGGGTGTGATTTCAATTATATTAACAAATTATATAAATATTTTTCCAATCTATTTTAGGTTGACATTTTCATAAATTCCTGGCCACGAGTAAATTCCTTACTTCAGTTGCTTATCCCATGTATAGTTATATTAGGCATGTTTGCAAAATCTTGTGCCGTGTTAATGAATAAGTCAAAGGTGTGTTACTACTTTCCAAAAGGATATAAATTATGTGACTCGCGATAGTTTTTATTTTGTATGAATTTTAAATTTTCAAGACCAAAAACTAATTTACGAATTTCTTGCATCTGATAAAATTGCTCGAAGTTTTTATAACTACGAAATATTTTTCTTTCATGTTTCCAGATGGTATATTTAATAGACACCATGAATAGAGATTGGAATAGAATCCATTTAAAGGCAGAACGCGCACTTCTAAAAAAATACGCTCTAGGAGGAAGAACTTTAACCATTGTATATGGCTGTAAATCGAAATTTTTTCTTTCCGAGTGTCTCAAAAATACTTATTTGTTTCCTTTATTCTTCATCTTTGCTCGAAGTTCACGTTTTTCATGAATTTTCTAGAAAGATCCAAGGATCTCAAATATTAGAAATTCCCAATTTAAACAAACTTCTCGAGTTAAAGTAAATTGTGCAACCATTTCAACGTCACTCGATACGTATTTAGTTACAAGAGAGGCTAAATGCATGAGTCCCTATTTTTTCCAGTATTCATTATGATTATGACGACAATGTTTGTACTGACGCCACAGTTATCTCTACTGATGGATATTTTCTTACCACTGAACAAAAGCCGTCCAATGGAATTGGTTTTTGTAGAAGAATACGGCATCGATACTGAGAAGTACTACTATCCGCTTTACATTCAACAAGTCGTTCTTTCCTATTTAGCGATGATTGTAATGATGGCAATAGACATCGCCGTATTTATGTTTATCTTTCATCCATGTTCCTTGTTATCCATCATCTCGTGAGTACTTAAAAGCTCAAAATATCGAACCAAGATATTTGGTGTTTATAGTATGAAAATTTTTAATATTGGATCGGACGTGTTCTAGGTTTCAGAAAATGGAATTTCACACCCCTCTGGTAATATGTGATCCATATTCTTGCAATTTTCTTAACCCTTAGCTGGCCTTTGGGATCTGAGATTTCCCCAGCTTAGTTCAGCTCCAATTTACTTAATGCTCACTCTAATTTTATCAATTTCAGGCAGCAATTAAGAGCTCTGCTACCGAACGATACTGCAACTGAAGATTACACTTTTGTGCCAAAGTGTAATGACAAATCTTATTGGATGATTCGCAAATGCATACTACTTCATCGGGGTGTTTTTGAGTTAGTTCTATCAGAAATTTTTCCAAAATGATAAGACATCGGTATTACTCAGTTTAAACAAAGATACATCTTTTACACTTCAACATTTTTTTTATATAATCATAAATATGATATATATTTTGAAAATATAGAAATGTATTTTAAGTATAAAAATATACAGGGTGGCCATAAAGTAAGTATCACTTTCAAAATTCGATATCTCAGACACCGTAAGAGAAAACCCTATTATCATATATATCATTTTATTCAGGGTTAAATAGGATGTGTTCCTAAATTTTTTCAGATTTTTTCGTGCACTTTGAAAAATCACTAAAATTTGACTATTTTTCCTGATTTTACTCGATTTATCGGAAGTATGAATATTCTTGGCCAAGCTGACATTCAAATTAGATTATGATAACATAATCTGAAGAAAAGGCAATGCCTCGCGATGAGCTTGATACAATAATTGTCAATTTCAATTCATATTTGATGAGAAAAACATTAAATTATGCGCTAACGTTATGAATAAATTTTTATGTTAACGATGAGAAAGGGCTTTATTTGGTTCGATTCATCAACTCAAATCTGACTAATGCGGAAATGTTAGTGTAGATTTTTTGAGTGCAAAACTTAAGCTTCATCACCGCGACAAGGTGGAAGCCCGTCGATGGAGGTTTTTTGTTGTTTTTTTTTTCGTTTTTGTTCCTTATTTTTCTATTGTTTTTCTTTTAAATTTTTGGTTTTTCTCCTCATTTTGTATTACTCTTTTTTGCTGAAAGCTTTTAATTTCGTCCTAATTGTGCAACATTTGTTTAATGCGTCTCCCTTCATCTCCAATCGTGGGACTTCTATTGCAACTGCAACCGGAAACTCGGTGAGCCACTTCCCGATAGAATGGCTGGCTCGATCACCAGACTTGTCATTGCGGACTTTTGGCTTTGGGACCACTAACAATCAAAAGTCTTTTGAAGCCATCCCCAGACAATCGATGCACTTAAAAACAGGTTAGCACTTGCCGGCCAGACAATCCTCTCCGAAATGTTGTTCGCAGCTGCGTCCAATATTGTCCCACGATTGGAACACATTATTGAAATTGAAGGGAGGCGCACTGAACAAATGTTGCATAATTAGGACGAAATTAAAAGCAAATTTCAGGAGAAAAAAGTAATAAAAAATGGGGAAAAACCAAAAATTAAAAAGAAGAACAACAGAAAAAAAAGAACAAAAACGAAAAAAGAACCTCCATCGACGGGCTTCCACTTGTCGTGGTAATAGAGCTTAAGTTTTGCACTCAAAAAATCTACATTATCATTTCCGCATTTGTCAGATTTGAGTTGATGAATCGAACCAAACGAAGCCCTTCTTCATCGCTAACCTTTAATTTTATTCATAACCTTAGCGCATAATTTAATGTTTTTCCGATCAAAAATCAATTGAAATTGACAATTATTGCATCAAGCTCATCGTGAGGCATTGCGCTTTCTTCAGATTATGTTATCATAATCTAATTTGAATGTCATCTTGGTCAAAAATGTTCATACTTGCGGTAAATCGAGTAGAATCAGGAAAAAAGGTCAAATTTAAGTAATTTTTCAAAATGCATCAAAGAATCTGAAACAATTTAGGAAGAAATCCCATTTAACCCTGAATAAAATGATATAAATGACTGTAGGGTTTTCTCTTACGATGTTTGAGGTATCGAATTTTGAAAGTGATACTTACTTTATGGCCACCCTGTATTTTCACAGAGCATTTTTAAGACCGCTAGGGTTATTTAACCCCCCCCCCCCCCCAAATTTGCAGAGGGTAAAGAACTGACGCTCGTTTCTAGATACGTGGACATTATGAAAGCTGTTCTTTCGAGTGGTTACTTAATTCAGATGATAGGTCATGCAATGGTCGTTAGTGCCACGGCTGCTCAGGTAATTTCTTTGACCGTAACATTTTTTTCTTTATAAACTTCTATAATTTATCCACATTCTCAATCATGCGTTTTGTTCTAAGGTTATTCCTACCAATAAATCCGATATCAGTATGGTGTACTTGATAAGATACGGTCTTTTCGCTGTTGCCCAAGTAATTCATTTGTTTGTCTGTTGTTTACCTGGGCAGATGGTCATAGATCAAAGTTCCTCAATCCACACAGCGATGTATGAAAATAAGTATACTCCACTTCTCAACGTTTTGTCACATCGGGACCGGAAGCGCTCGAACTTATATGACATTCTGAATTTTGCTTTTAGATACACAGAGGCATTGTGGTACAAATTGTCTTTTCGTTCAAGACAACTGCTACAAATAATGATGTTACGCAGTTCGGTACCTTGCCAATTGTGTGCCGGCCAGTTCTTCATTATAAGTATGAGGAGTTACAGTTCGGTAAGACTTTCTTTCACAAAAGTTCACTAACACTATGCCATCCGGTGGCACCAGTGTGACGCCATGCGAAAACTATCGGCCAAGCGCCGGTGGCACCACGTGGGTGGTAAATAAAGATTAATACCAGCGCAAAACGAAAGAATCCCGATCAGACATGCGGACGGCAAAGTGTTAAATCGAAAGAAAAATTAGAAATACCTCCCTAATACCAAAATGAGCCTCAATTGTTGTAAAACTAATTATTGAACCTTCACAAGAGCTCATTAAAGTGTTTGCATTTGGAATCCCAGGGTTCATAGATACAACTTCCTCTTATTAGGTACTGATCATCTAGTATCGGCTCACGAACATACTTTACACTGATATTGAATGATTTCGTGTCCATGCATTGATCGAAATACGACATTACCATCTTTGGAATATCAACAACAATGATAATTGATTTGTTACAGGTCATGAGTACTTCTATGTCATACTTGACAGTCATGATATCAGTTTAATTGGGATCGAAAATATGACCTCGACGTTTCAAGAAAGCATTAACATCTCAAAGGGAAACGTGTTGTAAATTTATGTTATTACTGTAAATTAATATTTGATAATAAAAAACATTTTGATGAGTGATCACAAAACTTTCTATATTATACAAATATTATTGTCAACAAAAATTTGTCTCAAAAAATTACTTAACATAAACCATGTTTCTAAAGTTTATAGACCGGTAAAAAGGTAAAAAGTGCTAAGGTTTAGTAGTTGGTGGTTACAAGATTGTATTCTTACTATCGCGTAAGATCGGTATCAAGGACTTTTGCTATATTTGTGACGGACTCACTCGTTCTGAAGAAGTATAGCAGAAGTGCTCGTGGTAAACTTCAGAGATAGAGAACAGGGGTAGCTGATGTATATCCTCGTAATGAATTCATCAACTTTCTACGCAGTACAACATAAGAGTCCCTGACAACGCTTGTGCCAAATTTTTGTGGCAATCTGAATTTTGCTTCTAAATACACAAAGGCGTTGTGGTACAAGTTGTCGTTTCGTTTAAGAAGGCTGCTCCATATAATAATGTTACGCAGTTCAATACCTTGTCAATTATCTGCCGGTCAGTTTTTCATTATGTGTATGAAAAGTTACAGTTCCGTAAGTATTTACAAAAATTCATTAAACTGAAAAAAAATTGGAAACCTTTTCCAAATAGCAAATTGCTCTGAACTCATAAGAGGAAGTCGCATCCATGGACTCGGGGATTTTAATGAAATTTTGAGACGATATAGCATCACCCCCAAAATAGAGTAGCCCTCTGAGCATTTGTGCCAATGGGCCCCAGTTGCTGTAACATGATTTACTATTGGATATGCTATGTAACGTGGTATTTTACCCGTTACAAGTGCTCTCTATGAAATCTCATAGAGAGCACACTGACACACACGGACCCAGACTCACACACACACCACACACCAACATCGATAAGGGTCTCGGCCGTTGAAGAGCGCCGAAAGCCCAATACACTCTAATTCGAGCCGTTACCGGAACGAGTCACGCGTACGCAATACGAAAGAAAAGAGAGAGAGGAGAACAAACGGTGTTGTGACAAGGAAGATTTCCGGAGGCCGGACCATCGAGATTCTGACCCAGGAAGAGTCCTCGGAAATACCCGGATGCACCTGGAGATCCGACGGACACACCACCACACCACGGGAAGCGGAAGCTGGTTGATGAACGCCAATCTTCAAGACACCAACCATCGACGACGGACAGAACGGACACTTACACACTCACACACACACACACGCGCGCTCATCACCATCGAGATTATTATTAAAAAACAATAGATCTAAGGTATTTGTGAAAGTTCTTTCTTTATTTCTTTGCCTCCTATTCTTTTGCTTCCTAAAATAACAGTCCACGTGTGCCTTCACGTAGCCTGTTACAGCTAAAAGAATTTTTTTTCCAGTGGAAGAAAGTTATCCCTCCTATTCTAATAAAACTAGATTTCGATAGTAATTTACACACTTTTTGCAGTATAGTCGTTACCACCTAGGTTCTTATCAGAGAAAAAAAGTGTTATTAAAAAAAGCAGTCCAAACCACATTTTTGTTCAGAATGTTTTAATAAATTTGATTGAAATTACATTTGACTATATTTCATTGAGACTACATTTACTTTTTAATTTTAATACTGTTGGTCCTAGGGACCAACGCCGGCCAAACGAAAAGTCTATTGCCTGTCCCCAGGGACCGACGCCGGCCACACGGAAATTTCTCCGCCGCTCCCCGCGGACCAGCGACGCGCTCAACTCGTTAAAATTCCATATTCCATAGATACGACTTCCTTTAATTAGATACTAATCATCTGACATCGCCTCACAAACCTACTCTAAACTGACATTGTATGATGTCACATCAGTGCACTGGTCGAAATATAGCATTATTGCACATGTAATTATTGCATTATCATTTTTAAACCATCAACAACAATGAGAACAACAATCAACAACTTGATAGTCATGATATCAGTTTATTTGGATCGAAAATGTGAAGAGACGCGAAACTTCGACTTTTCAAGAATGCACTATTTTGTCCACAGAAATATAACATTAATTTATATCATTACATTAAAATAATATTAATATACATATAGTTTAGCATTCGTTAATAAAAAAAGATTTTGACTAGCGATCAGAGAATTCTCTACTGCGTACAGTTATTGTTTTTAGACGAAGATTTGTCTCATTTGCCTTAAAAATTTTCAAAGGAACTATTTTATGTTTTTCGAATTTAGAGACACTTCTGGTAAAAAATAGTAAAGTTCAGTGGTTGGTGGTTACAACGATGTGTTGTTACTATTCCAAGTTTACTCTCTGACGGTTGCTTTTGAACTGAGCTTAAGGGACGCCAGAAAAAGAAAATACGCTTGCGCCGAGTCTATAAGAGCGACGTCCCCTAAATACTGAGAATTGTTACAGCGTAAACGACTTTGAAAATTATGCATACACACAAGCTTGATGCTTTCTTATTTTCTTTGCAGCTATAGGCTATAAGAAGTATACCTTCAGAAAATACATTTGTCTATAATTTTCGAAATTTCATGTAGACATATGTAGGACACCGTTTATGTTCCTGGTAAACCTTAAGTCATTTTCTGCAATTTATACTCCCCTATGTATTGTTTTCAACTGGGGTAGGGGACGCCTAAGCGGAGTGGGAAAGCCAGAAAGGAATGAAGTGTAGGAAGAGATAGAATGTGGAGTAACTTCCATTACTTTAGTGTAAACAAACTTTCGATCTGCAAGAGTAACATGGACATTTTTGACAGTAAATTTTTCTATTTGAATAAAAGGCTGCTGCATTTGGTGGGTCTCTGGCCGTACGACACGTTCACTAGTGGGAGATACATCTTTGTCTTAATACTCTGTTTGTTCCTGACAGCTATGCCCGTACTGGTACTTTTTGGAACTATTAACACTATGCCGTACGCACCTCTAGCCGGGATCCTTTTGTTTGGCGCTGGTAGAACTTCGCGCACGGCACCAACGTGGTGTCATCGGCATTTGCCCAATAGTATTCGCGGGACGTGGTGTCACCGACGGCATTGTGTTAAAAATTCGTGGAACACAAAATACTTACGCTCATTGATTCCTTGGAAAAAATTAAAACCGTGCAGCTTTTCATTTATATTTTGCTTTTATGTAACATAAACTGTCCCCGGGAGTGTCTCTAATTATGTATATCAATCAGTAAATTATATAAATGTTTATCCACTGGATTTTAGATGGGTAATATCATTTTTAATTATTACTATAAAATTATTACTAATTATTTGAATGATCAGTCAATAATATCTTCATCATTTAATTATTTTCATTAATTACTGGCCAACAATAAGAAATTTATCAAAAACTGACCAACGAACTACTACAATTTTTTTTAAATTTTTAATTTTATATATACATATAAAATAAACCCGCGGGTGTGGTTTTAATTATATTAACAAATTACACAAATATTTTTCCAATCCATTTTAGGTTGACGTTTTCATAAATTCCTGGCCACAAGTAAGTTCCATACTTCAGTTGCTCATCCCAGGTATAGTTATGTTAGGCATGTTTGCAAAATCTTGTGCCATATTAATGAATACGTCAAAGGTGCGTTGCTACTTTCCAAAAGAATATGAATTATGTGTCTCGTGATAGTTTTTATTTTCCATGAATTTCAAATTTTCAAGACCAAAAACTAATTTACGAATTTCTTGCATCCGATAAAATTACTCGAAACTTCTATAATTACGAAATATTTTTCTTTCATGTTTCCAGATGGTATATTTAATAGACACCATGAATAGAGATTGGAATAGAATCCATTTAGAGGCAGAACGCGCAATTCTAAAAAGATACGCTCTAGGAGGAAGAACTGTAACCATTGTATATGGGTGTAAATCGAAATTTTTCTTTCTAAGAGTCTCAAAAATACTTATTTGTTTCCTTTATTCTTCATCTTTACTCGAAGTTCACGTTTTTCATGAATTTTCTAGAAAGACCCATGGATCTCAAATATTAGAAATTTCCAACTGATATAAACTTCTCGAGTTAGAGTAAATTATGCAACCATTTCAACCTTACTCGATAGATATTTAGATACAAGAAAGAGTAAGTGCATGAATCCCTATTTTTTTCCAGCATTCGTTCTGATTATTACGACAATGTTTGTACTGTCGCCACAGTTATCTCCACTGATGGACATTTTCTTACCACTAAACGAAAGCCGTCCAATGGAATTGATTTTCGTAGGCGAATATGGCATAGATACTGAAAAGTACTACTGTCCGCTTTACATTCAACAGGTCGTTCTTTCCTATTTAGGGATGATTGTAATGATGGCAGTAGACATCGCCGTATTTATGTTTGTCTTTCATCCGTGTTCCTTGTTATCCATCATCTCGTGAGTACTTAAAAGCTCAAAATATCGAACCAAGTTATTTGGTGTTTACAGTATAAAAATTGTTAATATTGAATCGGACGTGTTCTAGATTTCAGAAAATGGAATTTCACCTCTTTGGTAATATGTGATCCATATTCTTGCAATTTTGTTAACCCTTAGTTGACTTACGGGGTCTAAGATTCTCCCAGCCTAGTTCGGCTCTAATTTACTTAATGCTCACTCTAATTTTGTCAATTTCAGGCACCAGTTAAGAACTCTGCTGCCGAGCGATAATGCAACTGAAAATTACAGTTTTGTGCCAAAGTGCAATGATAAATCTTATTGGATGATTCGCAAATGCATACTACTTCATCGGGGTGTTTTTGAGTTAGTTTTATCAGTAATTTTTCCAAAATGATAAGACATCGGTATTACTCAATTTAAACAAAGATACATCTTTTACACTTGAACTTTTTTTTTATATAATCATGAATATGAAACATATTTTGAAAATATAGAAAGTCATATTAAGTATAGAAATGTATTTTCAAAGAGCATTTTTAAGACCGCTAGGGTTATTTAATGCCCCCCAGATTTGCAGAGGGTTAAGAACTAACGCTTGTTTCTAGATACATGAACATTATGAAAGCTGTTCTTTCGACTTGTTACTTAATTCAGATGATAGGTCATGCATTGGTCGTTAGTGCCACGGCTGCTCAGGTAATTTCTTTGACCTAACATTTTGTTCTTTATAAACTTCTATAATTTATTCACATTCTCAATCATGCATTTTGTTTGAAGATTATGCCTACCAATAAATCCGATATCAGTGTGGCGTACTTGATAAGATACGGTCTTTTCGCATTTGGCCAAGTATTTCATTTGTTTATCTGTTGTTTGCCTGGGCAGATGGTGGTAGATCAAAGTTCCTCAATTCACACAGCGATGTATGAAAATAAGTATACTCCACTGCTCAACGTTTTGTCACATCGGGACCGGAAGCGCTCGAACTTATATGACACTCTGAATTTTGGCTTTTAGATACACAGAGGCATTGTGGTACAGATTGTCTTTTCGTTCAAGACAACTGCTACAAATAATGATGTTACGCAGTTCGGTACCTTGCCAATTGTGTGCCGGCCAGTTCTTCATTATAAGTATGAGGAGTTATAGTTCGGTAAGACTTTCTTTCACAAAAGTTCATTAACACTATGCCATCCGGTGGCACCACTGGGATGCCATGCGAAAACTATCGGCCAAGCACCGGTGGCACCACTTGGGTGGTAAATAAAGTTTAATACCAGCGCCAAACGAAAGAATCCCGATCCGACATGCGGACGGCAAAGTGTTAGATCGAAAGAAGAATTAGAAATATTTCCCTAATAACAAAACGAGCCTCAATTGTTGTAAAACTAATTATTGAACCTTCACAAGAGCTCATTAAAGTGTTTGCATTTGGAATCCCAGGGTTAATAGATACAACTACCTCTTATTAGGTACTGATCATCTAGTATCGGCTCACGAACATACTTTACACTGATATTGAATGATTTCGTGTCCATGCATTGATCGAAATACGACATTACCATCTTTGGAATATCAACAACAATGATAATTGATTTGTTACAGGTCATGAGTACTTCTATGTCATACTTGACAGTCATGATATCAGTTTAATTGGGATCGAAAATATAACCTCGACGTTTCAAGAAAGCATTAACATCTCAAAGGGAAACGTGTTGTAAATTTATGTTATTACTGTAAATTAATATTTGCTAATAAAAAACATTTTGATGAGTGATCACAAAACTTTCTATATCGTACAAATATTATTGTCAACAAAAATTTGTCCATAAAATTACTAAAAAAACCGTGTTTCTCGAGTTTCGAGACACTTGGTAAACAGTACTAAGGTTTAGTAGTTGGTGGTTACAAGAATGTATTCTTACTATTCCAAGTTTACTCTCTGACGGTTGCTTTTGAACTGAGCTTAAGGGATGCCAGAAAAAAAATACGCTTGCGCCAAGTCTATAAGAGCGACGTTCCCTAAATACTGAGAATTGTTACAGCGTAAACGACTTTGAAAATTATGCATACACACAAGCTTGATGCTTTTTTATTTTCTTTGCAGCTACAGGGTATAAGAAGTATACTTCAGAAAATACATTTGTCTATAATTTTCGAAATTTCATGTAGACATATGTAGGACACCGTTTATATTCCTGGTAAACCTTAAGTCATTTTCTGCAATTTGTACTCCCCCATGTACTGTTTTCAACTGGGGTAAAGGACGCCTAAGCGGAGTAGGGAAAGCCAGAAAGGAATGAAGCATAGGAAGAGATAGAATGTGGAGTAACTCCCATTACTTTAGTGTAAAGAAACTTTCGATCTGCAAGAGTAACATGGACGTTTTTGACAGTAAATTTTTTTATTTGAATAAAAGGCTACTGCGTTTGGTGGGTCTCTGGCCATACGATACGTTCATTACTGGAAGATACATCTTTGTCTTAATACTCTGTTTGTTCCTGACAGTTATGCCCGTACTGGTACTTTTTGGATCAAATACCACTATGCCGTACGCACCTCTAGTCGGGATCCTCTTGTTTGGCGCCGGTAGAACTTCGCGCACGGCACTAACGTGGTGTCATCGGCATTTGCCCAATAGTATTCGCGGGACGTGGTGTCACTGACGGCATTGTGTTAAAAATTCGTGGAACAAAAAATACTTGCGCTCATTGATTCCGTGGAAAAAATTAAAACCGTGTAGCTTTTCATTTATATTTTGCTTTTTTATAATATAAACTGTCTCCGGGTGTGTTTCTAATTATGTATATCAGTTAATTATATAAATGTTTATCCACTGGATTTTAGATGGGCAATATCATTTTTAATTATTACTAAATTATTACTGTTACTACTATAAAATGATTACTAAGCATTTGAATTATCAGCTAGTAATATTTTCATCATTTAATTATTTTTATTAATTACCGGCCAACAATAAGAACGCAGAAAAATTATTCATATTTATCAAAATTTGACCAACGAACTACTACAATCATTTTTTTTAATTTTTTATTTTGAATATATATGAAATAAACCGTCCGCGGGTGTAGTTTTAATTATATTAACTAATTATACAAATATTTTTCCAATCCATTTTAGGTTGACGTTTTCATAAATTCCTGGCCACAAGTAAGTTCCCTACTTCAGTTGCTTATCCCAAGTATAGCTCTATTAGGCATGTTTGCAAAATCTTGTGCCGTGTTAATGAATAAGTCAAAGGTGTGTTGCTACTTTCCAAAAGAATATGAATTATGTGTCCCGTGATAGTTTTTATTTTCTATGTATTTTAAATTTTCAAGACCAAAAACTAATTTACGAATTTCTTGCGTTCGATAAAATTGCTCGCAGCTTCTATAATTACGAATAACTTTTGTTTCATGTTTCCAGATGGTATATTTAATAGACACCATGAATAAAGATTGGAATAGAACCCATTTAAAGGCAGAACGCGCACTTCTAAAAAAATACGCTCTAGGAGGAAGAACTGTAACCATTGTATATGGCTGTAAATCGAAATTTTTTCTTTCTAAGTGTTTCTAAAATACTTATTTGTTTCCTTTATTCTTCATCTTTGCTCGAACTTCACGTTTTTCATGAATTTTCTAGAAAGACCCAAGGATCTCAAATATTAGAAATTTCCAACTGATATAAACTTCTCGAGTTAGAGTAAATTATGCAACCATTTCAAGCTCAATCGATAGATATTTAGATACAAGAAAGAGTAAGTGCATGAATCCCTATTTTTTCCAGCATTCGTTCTGATTATTACGACAATGTTTGTACTGTCGCCACAGTTATCTCCACTGATGGATATTTTCTTACCACTAAACGAAAGCCGTCCAATGGAATTGATTTTCATAGTAGAATACGGCATAGATATTGAGAAGTACTACTGCCCGCTTTACATTCAACAGGTCGTTCTTTCCTATTTAGCAATGCTTGTAATGATGGCAGTAGACATCGCCGTATTTATGTTTATCTTTCATCCGTGTTCCTTGTTATCCATTATCTCGTGAGTACTTAACAGCTCAAAATATCGAACCAAGATATTTGGTTTTTATAGTATGAACATTTTTAATATCGAATCGGACGTGTTCTAGATTTCAGAAAATGGAATTTCACCTCTTTGGTAATATGTGATCCATATTCTTGCAATTTTGTTAACCCTTAGCTGACTTACGGGGTCTAAGGTTCCCCCAGCCTAGTTGGGCTCTAATTTACTTAATACTCACTCTTATTTTGTCAATTTCAGGCACCAGTTAAGAACTCTGCTGCCGAGCGATAATGCAACTGAAAATTACAGTTTTGTGCCAAAGTGCAATGACAAATCTTATTGGATGATTCGCAAATGCATACTACTCCATCGGGGTGTTTTTGAGTTAGTTTTATCAGTAATTTTTCCAAAATGATAAGACATCGGTATTACTCAATTTAAACAAAGATACATCTTTTACACTTGAATATTTTTTTCTATAATCATAAATATGAAACATAGTTTGAAAATATAGAAAGATATTTTAAGTATAGAAATATATTTTCAAAGAGCATTTTTAGCTAGGGTTATTTAATGCCCCCCAGATTTGCAGAGGGTAAAGAACTGACGCTTGTTTCTAGATATATGGACATTATGAAAGCTGTTCTTTCGAGTTGTTACTTAATTCAGATGATAGGTCATGCATTGATCGTTAGTGCCACGGCTGCTCAGGTAATTTCTTTGACCTAACATTTTTTCTTTATAAACTTCTATAATTTATCCACATTCTCAATCCTGCGTTTTGTTCAAAGGTTTTGTCTACCAATAATTCCGATGTCAGTGTGGCGTACTTGATAAGATACGGTCTTCTCGCTTTTGGCCAAGTATTTCATTTGTTTATTTGTTGTTTGCCTGGGCAGATGGTCATAGATCAAAGTTCCTCAATCCACACAGCGATGTATGAAAATAAGTATACTCCACTTCTCAAAGTTTTGTCACATTGGGACCGTTAGCGCTCGAACTTATATGACATTCTGAGTTTTGCTTTTAGATACACAGAGGCATTGTGGTACAGATTGTCTTTTCGTTCAAGACAACTGCTGCAAATAATGATGTTACGCAGTTCGGTACCTTGCCAATTGTGTGCCGGCCAGTTCTTCGTTATAAGTATGAGGAGTTACAGTTCGGTAAGACTTTCTTTCACAAAAGTTCATTAACACTATGCCATGTTGTAAATAAAGATTAATACCAGCGCCAAACGAAAGAATCCCGATCCGACATGCGGACGGCAAAGTGTTAAATCGAAAGAAAAATTAGAAATACTTCCCTAATAACAAAACGAGCTTCAATTGTTATAAAACTAATTATTGAACCTTCACAAGAGCTCATTAAGGTAGGTGTCTAGTCTAGAGAGCGAAAAACAAGCTTATTTTCGAAAACGTTTTTCTCAGCTTCTTTTTTTTTTTTTTTAAACTAGTTTATTATGCCCTGGAATCCATGGGGCAATTTAGAAGTACATGTTTATTTACATACTTATATACATATATACATGAGTGAATACCATATGCGCGTTGACAGGAAAAGAAGAAAGATAACGTAAAAGCAGTGCTAATACGAATCTGTGATAACCAATAAAAGCGGTAGTTACAGCAAAGCAAGAAGAACATAAAAATAAAAGCAGAAACAAAAACAAGGACAAGAACAAGAGCAGCCGAGGATGCGCAAGCAAAGTAAAGCAACGTGGAGCTTGTTTAAGTTATTGTACATCATTTAGTCTCCTCCATTCAGTTCGCTCTTCTTCAAGAAGGTGATTATAGAGAAGCTTCTTGAACAAGGGGGTGGAATCAGTGTCAGTGATAGAGGATGGGAGAGAGTTCCAGAAATTAATTGCAGATACGGTAAATGACTTCCCAAAAAACCCACTTCTGGCGAACGGGACAACCAGTGGCCTGGAGCCGCGCTGCACTCTGATGGACCTTCTTAAATCAGGATCAGGGTCCTCAAATTCAGAATTAAGATAGGATGGGAGTCCAGTTAGAAGTGTTCTAAAGATAAGGTTTCCAAGAAAGTACTTTCTGCGACCCTCGGTCGACAACCAACCCAGTCGGAAGAGTCTAACCTGCGACACACGCTCGTCCCGCCTCATATTGAATATAAATCGAATGCACTTATTGTGCAATCGTTGAAGCCTCAAATCGAGCGCATGTGATAAGTCACCATACACCAGGCAGCAATAATCAATATGAGGAAAAACGTGCGCCGCCACAAGTCTGGCCCTGAGTTCAGCACTCAATGCACTTTTGCGGTACTTGAGGCCATGCAAAGCTGCATGGACTTTGTTGCAGACAAAAGAAATATCGGAATTCCATGTCAATGACGAGGAGAAGATCAAGCCCAAATTACGCACTTCGGTCGCCCATGGTATTGGCGAATCATTAATTAGAATTTGGGAATGGTCACAGAGGCTAATCGCATTTAGATAGGGTTTACTACCTAGAAGGATGGCCTTAGTTTTCGTGACGTTTAAGGATAGGCCATTTGTAGCTGCCCAAGTGGCAACAGCTTGAGCATCCTGCGATATCCTCAGAATACCATTTTCCAGCTCGTCAGGAAGGCAAGACAAATAAATCTGTGTGTCATCCGCATAGATCATATGCTGGGAGTGACGTAAAATATGCCTCAGATCGTTGATGTAGAGGGAGAATAGTAATGGTCCCAGCACAGATCCCTGCGGAACACCCAGATTTGTCCTTTCCCAATCCGACCTCGAACCGTCATCGCCCACAACAGATTGGCCTCTTCCATGAAGATAAGAGTAAAACCAGTGAATTACTGAGTCAGAGAAGCCAACCTGTCGTAACTTCAGAAGGAGAGGCAGATGGGGCAACGTGTCGAATGCCTTTGAAAAATCGAATAATATCAAAATGGTCAGCCTCCGTGTTTCCATATTTCTTCTGACATCGTCCGCGACTCTTAACAGTGCCGTTTGTGTGCTGAACCCAGGGCGAAAGCCCGACTGGAATGGATCTAGGAGATTATTGTTATTCAGATAAGAGGATATCTGCTCCAGAACAACCCGCTCAAGAATTTTCGAGGATTCACACAAATTAGCAATGGGCCGAGTGTCAGCAGGAGTAACTGGAATTCTAATTTTGTTCAAGGGGCGTAAATACGCATCCTTCCAAGCTGTAGGAAAGACAGAGGTTGAGATGGAGTCGTTAAATATGGACACTAGTGAAGGTACTACGGTCGAACCAGCCAAGGACAAAACCTTAGGAGGGATTAGATCCGGACCAGAGCAGTTAGAGCCACTCTTAATTAACTTCATGGCCCGTTCTACATCTTCCAATTGGATGGGCCGAAATGAAAAAGTTGGTCCTTCGTAACTGACTCCATCCAAGTGCCTCTGTAGTAGCTCGGTTGAGAGATGAGTGGAATGGCTAGTGGAGATGGATGCGTAAAATGTATTGAGTACATTTAAATCAAAGAATTGAACTGGGGATGAAGAGAAGGATGAAGACTTAGTTAAGCCCAGTTGCCCCAGCTTCTTCCACATTCCCGGCTGCCCTTTTACAGTATTGAGTTTTGCCGCATAATATTCATCGCGAGCTCTTCTCAAATCACCGTTCAGCCTACTTCTAAACAACCGATACCGAGCGTACCTCGCGACGGATCCAGAGCGCTTGGCAGCCTTAAATAGTGATGCCTTCTGCTTAATACGAGCACGTAACTCAACGCTCACCCACGGGGCACGACGACGCTTGGGGGCGAACGACGTGTTGGGTGCATGAGCGTCGAAAGCACCATTTATGCAATTGTTAAAGACGGCAAGCGCGGTATCCACATCAAACAGAGTACTAACATCTGCCGTTGCCAGGGAATGCTCCAGGTCATGTCGAAAGGCGTTAGGATCAAAGCGGCGATAGTCTCTGCAAGAGATCCGGTTAATAGGGTCCTGAGACGATTTTAGGCTATATTCCAAGGAGATTAAATCATGGCCAGCAATGAAGGGTGAGTCAGACCTGGAAAAACTGAGCAGTTTGTCAGAGTCATCTATCATGAAGACGTCAAGCCAAGTATCACAGGATTGAGTATGATGACTTGGACCTGTGGGTACTAAATAGAGAGATCTAGAATAGACGAAGTCACGTAGCGGCTGTGAAAGAGTGTAATTTCTCAATAGGTTGTAATTCAAATCACCTGTAACAATAATATTGGAGTAATTGTGGGAGACCCGGTCAAAAGCTTCAATAAAGTTATTGAGAGGAGCCATTTTGTCGGGACGCCTATAGACTACAGCGAACAGCAATATTTCAGCCGAGCTCGGGCGTACTTCCAATATTAAAAATTCAGACTCATTTGAGAATTCAGATGAGGATGAGGCAAGAAGGGCAATCTTAAATGAGCTGCTAATATAACAGGCAACTCCTCCACCTCTTTTACCGTCTCTGTCATTACGAATAAGAGTGTAGCCACTAAGCTGAAGGAGTTGGTCGCTGATCCCACCGTGCAGCCACGTTTCTGTTACTGCTATTAAATGACAAGAATTATCAGCAAAATGTGCATTTACGAGTGCATGGTGAGCAGGCAGCGAATTTGCATTGAAATGTGCTACACGAATAGAGTTGACAGATGGATTAGTTTTAGATTTAAGATTGGACCCAGGGCAAAGAACTCAATCTAATTGGTCTAAGTCGGCTTCAGAAACAACAGTTACTTTATTAGATATTACAATTACAAAATTTTCTAGGACATAATGCTATCCTTATAGAATGGAAAAAAGTGGTTTAGATCGTCCACCGTTTTTTTTTTCCAATTTTCAGAAGACGCCAAAGTCGAGTCCTCAATAAAAAGGTGTTCCCATGGCGGACAAACAATCTTCGGATTGGAACGTTTGAAAAAAAAACAGGAAAAAACTTTTTAAAGAGGAAGGTTTGCCACATGGTAATTCACCACCGTTTGCCAAAAATCGATAATAGAAAAAAAATGGCAGCTATTTGAAAAACACTGTACGAAAGTCGACATATTTTTGCACCGTTTGCGTCCTGTCAATTTTTATATTATACATTTTTTTTCCAAAAATCTGGCGAATTACCATACAAAACACCTGAATAAAGAATCGTACAAGGATTCATCAAAATCGATGCAGTGGTTGCGGATATTTTTTGTCCGCCATGGGAACACCTTTTTATTGAGGACTCGAGTTTGGCGCCTTCTGAAAATTGAAAAAAAAAAACACTGGACGATGTAAGCCATTTTTTTTCCATTCGATAAAGATAGCATTATGTCCTAGAAAATGTTGTAATTGTATTATCTAATAAAGAAGCTGAAAAAAACGTTTTCGAAAATAAGCTTGTTTCTTCGCTCTCTAGACTAGACACCTACCTTAAAGTGTTTGCATTTGGAATCCTGGGCTTCATAGATACAACTTCCTCTTATTAGATACAGATCATCTAGTATCACCTCACGAACGTACTTTACACTGATTTTGAATGATCTCGTGTCGATGCATTGATTGAAATACGACATTACCATCTTTGGAATATCAACAATAACGATAATTGATTTGTTACAGGTCATGAGTACTTCTATGTCATACTTAACAGTAATGATATCAGTTTAATTGGGATCGAAAATATAACCTCGACGTTTCAAGAAAGCATTAACATCTCAAAGGGAAACGTGTTGTAAATTCATATTATTACTGTAAATTAATATTTGATAATAAAAAACAGTTTGATGAGTGATCACAAAACTTTTTATATCGTACAAATATTATTGTCAACAAAAATTCGTCTCATAAAATTACAAAAAAAACCGTGTTTCACGAGTTTCGAGACACTTGGTAAAAAGTACTAAGGTTCAATAGGTGGTGGTTACAAGGATGTATTCTTACTATTCCAAGTTTACTCTCTGACGGTTGCTTTTGAACTGAGCTTAAGAGACGCTAGAAAAAGAATACGCTTGCGCCGAGTCTATAAGAGCGACGTCTCGTAAATACTGAGAATTGTTACAGCGTAAACGACTTTGAAAATTATGCATACACACAAGCTTGATGCTTTCTTATTTTCTTTGCAGCTACAGGGTATAAGAAGTATACTTCAGAAAATACATTTGACTATAATTTTCGAAATTTCAGGTAGACATATGTAGGACACCGTTTATGTTTCTGGTAAACCTTAAGTCATTTTCTGCAATTTATACTCCCCCATGTATTGTTTTGAACTGGGGAAGGGGACGCATAAGCGGGGCGGGAAACCCAGAAAGGAATGAAGCGTAGGAAGAGATAGAATGTGGAGTAACTTCCACTACTTTAGTGTAAAGAAACTTTCGATCTGCAAGAGTAACATGGACATTTTTGACAGTAAATTTTTCTATTTCAATAAAAGGCTGCTGCGTTTGGTGGGTCTCTGGCCATACGATACGTTCACTAGTGGAAGATACATCTTTGTCTTAATAGTCTGTTTGTTCCTGACAGCTATGCCCGTACTGGTACTTTTCGGAACTATTACCACTATGCCGTACGCAACTCCAGTCGGGATCCTCTTGTTTGGCGCGGGTAGAACTTCGCGCACGGCACCAACGTGGTGTCATCGGCATTTTTCTAATAGTATTCGCGGGACGTGGTGTCACCGGACGGATTAGTGTTAGATTCGTGGAATGCTGAAAAAAAAATACTTACGCTCATTGATTTCTTGGAAAAACTTAAAACCGTGTAGCTTTTCATTTATATTTTGCTTTTTTATAATATAAACTGTCTCCGGGTGTGTTTCTAATCAAGAGACACGGTAGTGTCTCGAGACAAGTTCATTTATGAATTGGGCGAGAGCGCTACCGTGTCTCTTTTCTCGACCGAACTAGGTCCGCACACATAACAAATAGCCGAAGCGTTCTGTGTACATACACGGCTGGAAAGCCTTCACACACTCACACGCTGTCTGTAACATCAGTAGTACAGCTCAACGGTGGGCTAGGCCCCAGGCATTCGGTGATCTGTGTTTTGTTTTTCCGAATATCCAAAAGACGAAAATTTACCTTACCGACGCACGTTATGTATTATTTTATTTATATTTTCTCGAGATATGAAGCCGATAATAATAATAATATTTGCAAAAAGGAGACAAATCCCCCTAAAAAACTCCTCTGGTGCAAAAAAGTCGAGACAAGTTCATTTATGAAAAGGGATCTCTCTACAAAAGTTGTGAAATCCTATAACATTAGACAAGCTCGTTTTTTCCATTATGTCAATACGAAGTAATTACAAAATGGAAAGAATTTTTTCTGTTTACGTGATTAGAACCGGTATTGAACTTGTTGGCCCCCTGAACAATTCAGATGTTTGAGTATGATGTATAATTTATTCATATTATTATTATGTAATCTGATCTTTACTAATTCATAATGCGGTAAAAATAAATTAAATTGTAAGATATTTATTGCTTATCGTTTGGGTTCGGGGCCCGACAAGTTCAATACCGGTTCTAATCACGTAAACAGAAAAAATTCTTTCCATTTTGTAATTACTTCGTATTGACATAATGGAAAAAACGAGCTTGTCTAATGTTATAGGATTTCACAACTTTTGTAAAGAGATCCCTTTTCATAAATGAACTTGTCTCGACATTTTTGCACCAGATTATGTATATCAGTTAACACTAAACCTACCATGGAGCGGTCAAATGATCTTTTTCACATGTATTTTAAATGGCTTGGTGACGTCACGGTAGGTTTAGTGTTAATTATATAAATGTTTATCCACTGGATTTTAGATGGAAAATATCATTTTTAATTATTACTAAATTACACCGGCACACAAAAATAAAAAAAGGCTCTGAGCCAGAGGTCCCATATATATGTTCCCATGTATTTTGACCCGCTGAACACGAATCTGGAGTCAGAATTGCTCCATCACCCTCCATTTTTCTTAAATCACAGAAATTGGCTGGAAAATGCAGAAAATGGGTTTTTTCGTGATTTTTATGGTACTTGCTAAGTTTACCAGCAACTTATGGATCCGAAATATGTTGTTTCTATGCATTTTGAGTTGCTGAATTCGAATCCGGCATCAGATTCCACGGAGCACTTTTCATTTTTTGCATATTTTATATATATGTATATAAATATATTTTTCGATTTTTCCAGTTTTTGCAATTTAAAAAAAATGAAAAGTGCTCGGTGAAATCTGATGCCGGATTCGAATTCAGCAACTCAAAATACATGGAAAAAACATATTTCGGACACATAAGTTGCTGATAAACTTAGCAAGTACCATAAAAATCACGAAAAACCCATTTTCTGCATTTTCCAGCCAATTTGTGTTCAGCGGGTCAAAATACATGGGAATATATATATGGGACCTCTGGCTCAGAGCGTTTTTTTAATTTTGCGTGCGGGTGTTATTACTGTTATTACTATAAAATTATTACTAATCATTTGAATTATCAGCCAGTAATATTTTCATCATTTAATTATTTTTATTAATTGCCGGCCAACAATAAGAACGCAGAAAAATAATTCATATTTATCAAAATCTGACCAACGAAGTGCTACAATCTTTTTTAAATTTTTTATTTCAAATATATGTATATATAATGAACCGTCCGCGGGTGTGGTTTCAATCGTATTAAAAAATGATATAAATGAGCCGATTATTTTGAAAGTGACCTAAGTCCAATTGTCTGTGAATTTCGCAAAATGTCTTTTATGACGTAGCTAATGTCAAATGGCACATGTTACTACAGTTAGCAACAAACAATTTACAAATGGACTTAAGCCACTTTCAAAACAAACGGCTCAAATATTTTCCAATCCATTTTAGTTTGCCGCTTTCATAAATTCCTGGCCACGACTAAGTGCCCTACTTCAGTGGTTTATCCCAGGTATATGTATATTAGGAATGTTTGCAAAATCTTACGCCGTGTTAATGAATAAGTCAAAGGTGTGTTGCTACTTTGCAAAAGAATATGAATTATGTGACTCATGATAGTTTTTATTTTCTATGATTTTTAAATTTTCAAGACCGAAAACTATTGGGTCGCTCGGGAAGTAATTTCGTTGTTTCCCGTAAGATTTCACGGAAAAAAACGAAATTACTTTCCGAACAACCCAATAATTTACGAATTTCTTGCATCCGATAAAATCGCTCGAAGCCTTTATAATGACGAAATACTTTTATTTCATGTTTGCAGATGTTATATTTAACAGACACCATGAATAGAGATTGGAATAGAATCCATTTAGAGGCAGAACGCGCACTTCTAGAAAAATATGCTCTGGGAGGAAGAACTTTAACCATTGTATATGGCTGTAAATCGAAATTTTTTATTTTTAAGAGCCTCAAAAATACTTACTCGTTTCCTTTATTCTTCATCTTTGCTCGAAGGTCACGAATTTAATGAATTTTCTAGAAAGACCCAAGAGTCTCAAATATTATAAATTCGAAATTGAAATAAACTTCTCGAGTTAGAGTAAATTCTGGAACCATTTCAAAGTTACTCGATAGAAATTGAGATACAAGACAGACTAAGTGCATGAATCCCTATTTTTTCCAGCATTCGTTCTGAGTTCGACAACAGTGTTTATTCTGACGCCACAGTTGTCTCTACTGCTGGATATTTTCTTACCACTCAACGAAAGCCGTCCAATGGAATTGATTTTTGTAGGAGAATACGGCATAGATATTGAGAAGTACTACTGCCCGCTTTACATTCAACAGGTCGTTCTTTCCTATTTAGCGATGATTGTGATGATGACAATAGACACCGCCGTATTTATGTTTGTCTTTCATTCATGTTCCTTGTTATCCATCATCTCGTGAGTACTTAAAGGCTCCAAATATCGAACCAAGCATTTTGCTTTTTATAGTATAAGCATTTTTAATATTGAATCGGACGTGTTCTAGGTTTTAGAAAATGGAATTTCACCCCTTTAGTAATATGTGATCCATATTCTAGCAATTTTGTTAACCCTTAGCTGGCCTACGAGGGTCTGAGATTCTCCCAGCCTAGTTCAGCTCCAATTTACTTAATGTTCCCTCCAATTTTGTTAATTTCAGGCACCAGTTAAGAGCTCTGCTACCGACCGATAATGCAACTGAAAATTACATGAATGCGCCAAAGTGCAATGACAAATCTTATTGGACGATTCGCAAATGCATACTACTTCATCGAGGTGTTTTTGAGTTAGTTTTATCAGTAAATTTTCCAAAATGATAAGACATCGGTATTACTCAATTTAAACAAAGATATATCTTTTACACTTGCATATTTTTTTTATATATTCACAAATATGAAATATATTTTGAAAATATAGAAATATATTTTAAGTACAGAAATATATTTTCAAAGAGCATTTTTAAGACCGTTAGGGTTACTTAATGCCCCCCAGATTTGCAAAGGGTAAAGAATTGACGCTTGTTTTTAGATACATGGACATTATGAAAGCTGTTCTTTCGTCTTGTTACTTAATTCAGATGATAGGTCATGCATTGGTCGTCAGTGCTACGGCTGCCCAAGTAATTTCTTTGACCTTACATTTTATTTATAAACTTCTATAATTTATCCACATTTTCAATCCTGCGTTTTGTTCAAAGGTTTTGTCTACCAATCAATCCGATGTCAGTGTGGCGTACACGATAAGATACGGTATTCTCTTTTTTGGCCAAATATGTAATTTGTTTCTCATTTGTTTGCCTGGACAGATGGTCATAGATCACAGTTGCTCAATCCACACGGCGATGTATGAAAATAAGTGCAGTCAAATCTGTTTCTGTGCGGTATTTTTTTATGCGTTTTTCTTCTATGCAATTTTTTCAGAATCAGAGAGATTGAAAATCAATACGCAGAGGAGACAAAATTTGCAGGGTAACCCAAAAACAATCGACAACGTCACACTATCTAAACGCTACCCAAAACCACACCACCTACCGCACATCGACGAGCACGAACCGATACGTGCACCACGTTTCCATCGCTTACGCATAATGACGTCATAGCGTTATGTGACATTTCTCGATTCGAGCCTCCTACCGAAAATAAAAAGATTTTCAATCTTAACAATCGCACGAAAGAACAACGCATAAAAAGAGACCGCACAAAAACAGGTTCGAATGTATACTCGACTTCTGAACGTTTTGTCACGTGGGGACCGGAAGCGCTCGAACTTAAGTAACGTTCTGAATTTTGCTTTTAGATACACAGAAACGTTGTGGTACAAGTTGTCCTTTCGTTCACGAAAACTGCTACAAATAATGATGTTACGCAGCTTTATACCTTGCCAATTGTGTGCCGGCCAGTTCTTCGTTATGAGTATGAGCAGTTACAGTTCGGTAAGGCTTCCTTTCACAAAATTTCATTAACACTATGCCGTCCACTGGCACCACGTTGGTGCCATGCGAAAACTATCGGGCAAGCGCCGGTGGCACCACGGTGGTGTCAGACCGTAAAGATACCGGCGTCAAACGAAAGAATCCCGATCAGACTTGCGGACGGAAAAGTGATAAGTCGAACGAAAAATTAGAAATACTTCCCAAATTCCAAAACGAGTCTCAATTGATGTAAAATGAATTATTGAATTTTCACCAGAGCTCATTAAAGTGTTTGCATTTGGGATCCCAGGATTCATAGATACAACTTCCTTTCATTAGATACTGATCGTCTGGTATCGCCCCACAAGCATACTTTCCACCTTCATTGAATGATTTCGTGTCCATACATTGATCGAAATACGACATCACCATCTTTAGAATATCAACAACAACGATAATTGATTTGTTACAGGCCATGAGTACTTCTATGTCATATTTGACAGTCATGATATCAGTTTAATTGGGATCGAAAATATAATTTCAAGCTGAACCTCGACTTTACAAGAATGCATTAAGTTCTCAAACGGAAACGTGTGATAAATTTGTATTATTACAATAAATTAATATTTGTTACTAAAAAAAATTTTGATGAGCGCTCACTAAATTTTCTATATCGGACAAATATTATTGTCAACAAAAATTTGTCTCATAAAATTATTATATTAAAAACACCGTGTTCCTCGAGATTCGAGACACTCTTGGTAAAAAGTACTAAGGTTTAGTAGTTGTTGGTTACAAGGTTGTATTCCTACTATGCCAAGATTACTCCCTGACGGTTGCTTTTGAACTGAGCTTAAGCGACGCCAGAAAAAGAATACGCTTGCGCCGAGTCTATAAGAGCGACGTCCAGCAAATACTGAGAATTGTTACAGCATAAACGACTTTGAAAATTATTCATACACACAACGATGGTTTCTTATTTTCTTTGCGGCTACAGGGTATAAGAAATATACTTCAGAAAATACATTTGTCTATAATTTTCGAAATTTCATATAGACATGTAGGACACCGTTTATGTTCCTGGTAAATCTTAAGTCATTTTCTGCAATTTTTACTCCCCCATGTATTGTTTTCAACTAGGGGTAGGGGACGCATAAGCGGAGCGGGAAAGCCAGAAAGGAACGAAGTGTAGGAAGAGATAGAATGTGGAGTAACTTCCATTACTTTAGTGTAAAGAAACTTTCGATCTGCAACAGTAACATGGACATTTTTGACAGTAAATTTTTCCATTTGAATAAAAGGTTGCTACGTTTGGTGGGTCTCTGGCCATGCGATACGTTCACTAGTGGGAGATACATCTTTATCTTAATAGTCTGTTTGTTCCTGACAGTTATGCCCATACTGGTACTTTTCGGAATTATTAAAAATTCGTGGAATGCCAAAAAAAATACTTACGCTAATTGGTGCCCTGAAGCAATATAAAACCATGTAGCTTTTCTTTTATATTTTGCTTTTATATAATGTAAACTATCCCCTCGGTGTGTTTCTAATTATATCGGTAAATTACATAAATGTTTATCCACTGGATTTTAGATTAGCAATATCATAGTCTCCTGGCCACGACTAAGTTCCCTACTTCAGTGGTTTATCCCAGGTATATGTATAATAGGAATGTTTATAAAATCTTATGCCGTGTTAATGAATAAGTCAAAGGTGTGTTGCTACTTTCCAAAAGAATATGAATTATGTGTCCCGTGATAGTTTTTATTTTCTGTGAATTCCAAATTTTCAAGACCAAAAACTAATTTACGAATTTCTTGCATCTGATAAAATTACATGAAGCTTTTATAATTACGAAATATTTTTATTTCATGTTTGCAGATCTTATATTTATTAGACACCATGAATAGAGATTGGAATAAAATCCATTTAGAGGCAGAACGTGCACTTCTAAAAAAATACGCTCTAGGAGGAAGAACTTTAACCATTGCATATGGCTGTAAATCGAAATTTTTTCTTTCTAAGTCTCTCAAAAATACTTACTGGTTTCCTGTATTCTTCATCTTTGCTCGATGTTTACGAATTTCATAAATTTTCTAGAAAGACCCAAGGATCTCAAATATTAGAAATTCGAAATTGAAATAAACTTCTCGAGTTAGAGTAAATTATGCAACCGTTTCAAAGTCACTCGATAGAAATTGAGATACAAGACAGACTAAGTACATGAGTCCCTATTTTTTCCAGCATTCGTTCTGAGTACGACAACAATGTTTATACTGACGCCACAGTTATCTCGACTGCTGGATATTTTCTTACCACTCAACGAAAGCCGTCCAATGGAATTGATTTTTGTAGGAGAATACGGCATAGATATTGAGAAGTACTACTGCCCGCTTTACATTCAACAGGTCGTTCTTTCCTATTTAGCGATGATTGTGATGATGACAATAGACACCGCCGTATTTATGTTTGTCTTTCATCCATGTTCCTTGTTATCCATCATCTCGTGAGTACTTAAAAGCTTAAAATATCGAACCAAGGAATTTGGTTTTTATAGTATGACAATTTTTAATATCGAATCGGACGTGTTCTAGGTTCCACAAAATGGAATTTCACCCCTTTGGTAATATGTGATCCATATTCTCGCAATTTTGTTAACCCTTAGCTGGCCTACGGGGTCTGAGATTCCCCCAGCCTAGTTCAGCCACAATTTACTTAATCTCATTCTGATTTTGTCAATTTCAGGCACCAGTTAAGAACTCTGCTGCCGAGCGATAATGCAACTGAAAATTACATTTTTGTGCCAAAGTGCAATGACAAATCTTATTGGATGATTCGCAAATGCATACTAATTCATCGGGATGTTTTTGAGTTAGTTTTATCAGTAATTTTTCCAAAATGATAAGACATCCGTATTACTCAATTTAAACAAAGATACATCTCTTACACTTGAATATTTTTTTATATAATCATAAATATAAAATATATTTTGAAAATATAGAAATATATTTTCAAAGAGCATTTTTAAGACCGTTAGGGTTATTTAATGCCCCCCAGATTTGCAAAGGGTAAAGAATTGACGCTTGTTTTTAGATACATGGACATTGTGAAAGCTGTTCTTTCGTCTTGTTACTTAATTCAGATGATAGTTCATGCATTGGTCGTCAGTGCCACAGCTGCTCAGGTGATTTCTTTGACCTAATATTTTTTTATAAACTTCTATAACTTACCCACATTCTCAATCATGAGTTTTGTTCAAAGGTTGTGTCGACCAATCAATCAAATGTCAGTGCGGCGTACACGATAAGATACGGTATTCTCGTTTTTGGCCAAATATGCAATTTGTTTCTCATTTGTTTGCCTGGACAGATGGTCATAGATCACAGTTTCTCAGTCCACACAGCGATGTATGAAAATAAGTACACTCGACTTCCGAACGTCTTGTCACGACGGGACCGTTAGCGCTCGAAATTATATGACATTCTGAATTTTGCTTTTAGATACACAGAGGCGTTGTGGTACAGACTGTCTTTTCGTTCAAGAAAACTGCTACAAATAATGATGTTACGCAGTTTGATACCTTGTCAATTGTGTGCCGGCCAGTTCTTCGTTATGAGTATGAGAAGTTACAGTTCGGTAAGACTTTCTTTTATAAAAGTTCATTAAGGGGGTAAGGTCACCTATAAAAAGAAAAAGTATATTAATTTTTTTTACAACTTTTATTATAAAAATACATTTTTTAAATATACAGTGTAAATTGTACTGCTAAATACTTACTAAATTATTTTTTCGGAATCCCTAGTATGTAGTATAAACATACTAGAGATTTGTTAAAAATTTCCATTTGGCGCAAGGTTCGAGGAGCACCGATTGACTGATTTGACTCCGCAATGGCTCATTTTCTCTGGTAGACCATCTTTTATGGAATGAATGTGGGAATTTGGAAAGGAAAAAAAATTACAAAAGTTCTGAATTTTTTAAACCCAAAAACAAAACAAAAACCAAAATTATGTATATATATCTGATAAAAAGTGTTGTAACTTTTTGTTTACTTACTTTTTCCAAAATTCCCACATTCATGCCATAAAGGGTCTTCCTCCGAATAAAATGAGACCTTGTTGAGGCAAATCGATCAATCGGTGCTCTTCGAACCTTGCGCCAAATGGAAATTTTTAACAAATCTCTAGTATGTTTATACTACATACTAGGGATTTCGAAAAAATAATTTAGTAAGTATTTAGTAGTACAATTTTCAATGTATATTTGAAAAATGTATTTTTATAATAAAAGTTATAAAAAAAAATTGATATACTTTTTCTTTTTATAGGTGACCTTACCCCCTTAAATCGAAAGAAAAACAAGAAATACTTCCCAAATACCAAAACAAGCCTTAGTTGTAAAATTAATTATTGAACGTTCATAAGAGCTCATTAAAGTGTTTGAATTTGGTATCCCAGGGTTCATAGATGCAACTTCCTCTTATTAGATGCAGATCATCTAGTATCTCTTCACGAACATACTTTACACTGACACTGAATGATTTTGTGTCCATGCATTGATGGAAATACGACATTACCATCTTTCGAATATCAAAAACAACGATAACTGATTTGTTACAGGTCATGAGTACTTCTATGTCATACTTGACAGTCATGATATCAGTTTAATTGGGATCGAAAATATCATTTAAAGCTGAACCTCGACTTTTCAAGAAAGCATTAACTTCTCAAAGGAAAGCGTGTCATAAGTTTATATTATTACAGTAGATTAATATTTGCTAATAAAAAACATTTTGATGAGTAATCACAAAACATTCTATATTGTGCAAATATTATTGTCAACAAAAATTAGTCTCAAAAAAATTGCTTAAAAAAACGTGTTTCTCAGTCATGATATCAGTTTAATTGGGATCGAAAATGTAAATAGACGCGAAACCTCGACTTTTCAAGAATGCACTATTTTTTCCACAGAAATATACCATTAATTTATAGTATTATAGTAAAGTAATATTAATATATAGTTGAACATTCGTTAATAAAAAAACATTTCGACTAGCGATCAGAGAATTCTCTACTTCGTACAAATATTGTTTTTAGACGAAGGTTTGTCTCATTATTTTATCCTAAAAAGTTACAAAAGAAACTAATTTGTGTTTCTCGAATTTAGAGACACTTCTCGTAAAAAACAGTAAAGTTTAGTGGTTGGTGGTTACAAGGATGTATTCTTACTATTCCAAGTTTACTCTCTGACGGTTGCTTTTGAACTGAGCTTAAGGGGCGCCAGAAAAAAGAGTACGCTTGCGCCGAGTCTATAAGAGCGACGTCCCCTAAATACTGAGAATTGTTACACCGTAAACGACTTTGAAAATTATGCATACAGACAAGCTTGATATCTTCTTATTTTCTTTGCAGCTACAGGGTATAAGAAGTATACTACTGAAAATACATTTGCCTATAACTTTCGAAATTTCATGTCGACATATGTAGGACACCGTTTATGTTCCTGGTAAACCTTAAGTCATTTTCTGCAATTTATACTCCCCCATGTATTGTTTTGAACTGGGGTAGGGGACGCATAAGCGGAGCGGGAAAACCAGAAAGGAATGAAGCGTAGGAAGAGATAGAACGTGGAGTAACTTCCATTACTTTAGTGTAAAGAAACTTTCGATCTGCAAGAGTAACATGGACATTTTTGACAGTAAATTTTTCTATTTGAATAAAAGGCTACTGCGTTTGGTGGGTCTCTGGCCATACGATACCTTCACTAGTGGGAGATACATCTTTGTCTTAATAGTCTGTTTGTTCCTGACAGTTATGCCCGTACTGGTACTTTTTGGAATTGTTAACACTATGTCGTACGCACCGCTAGTCGGGATCCTCTTGTTTGGCGCCGGTAGCACTTCGCGCACGACACCAACGTGTTGTCAACGGCATTTGTCCAATAGTATTCGCGGGACGTGGTGTCACCTGACGGCATAGTGTTAAAAATTCGTGCAATGCCAACAAAGAATACTGACCCTCATTGATTCCTTGGAAAAAATTAAAACCGTGTGGCTTTTCATTTGTGTGTTTTTAATTATACTAGTAAATTATATAAATGTTTATCTACTGGATTTTAGATGGGCAATATCATAGTCTCCTGGCCACGAGTAAGTGCCTTACTTCAGTGGTTTATCCCAGGTATATGTATACTAGGAATGTTTGCAAAATCTTATGCCGTGTTAATGAATAAGTCAAAGGTGTGTTGCTATTTTCCAAAAAAATATGAATTATGTGTCTCGTGATAGTTTTCTATGAATTTTTTATGAATTTTAAATTTTCAAGACCAAAATCAAATTTATGAATTTCTTCTGTCTGATAAAATCGTTCGAAGCTTTTATAATTACGAAATATTTTTGTTTTATGTTTGCAGATGTTATATTTAATAGACACCATGAATAGAAATTGGAATAGAATCCATTTAGAGGCAGAACGCGCACTTTTAAAAAAATACGCTCTAAGAGGAAGAACTTTAACCATTGTATATGGCTGTAAATTGAAATTTGTTGTTTCTAAGTGTCTCCAAAATACTTATTTGCTTCCTTTGTTCTTCATCTTTGCTCGAATTTGACTCTTTCTCGGCGAACAGCGCCTTTAGGCACTCAGCTATAGACGCTCACTCCGAGCGAACAGCGCCTTTTGGCGCTGTTCATTTGTTATCAGTAACTGCCCCATAATGTCCATTAGGTCATTTGTTTTCTACGCGCTAGCAGCACTCGCTACTCGTGCAAATTTTTTTTTACGTAATCAAACATAATTATCCACAAAATTCCAAATTGAAATAAACTTCTCGAGTTAGAGTAAATTGTGCAACTATTTCAACGTCACTCGATGGAAATTCAGATACAAGACAGACTAAGTGCACGAGTCCCTATTTTTTCCAGCCTTCGTTCTGAGTACGACAACTATGTTTGTACTGACGCCACAGTTATCTCTACTGCTGGATATTTTCTTGCCACTAAACGAAAGTCGTCCAATGGAATTGATTTTTGTAGGAGAATATGGCATAGATATTGAGAAGTACTACTGTCCGCTTTACATTCAACAGGTCGTTCTTTCCCATTTATCGATGATTGTAATGATGGCAATAGACACCGCCGTATTTATGTTTGTCTTTCATCCATGTTCCGTGTTATCCATCATCTCGTGAGTACCTAAAAGCTCAAAATATCGAACCAAGAAATTTGGTTTTTATAGTATGACAATTTTTAATATGGAATCGGACGTGTTCTAGGTTCCAGAAAATGGAATTTCGCCCCTTTGGTAATATGTGATCCATATTCTTGCAATTTTGCTAACCCTTATCTGGTCCACGGGGTCTGAGATTCCCCCAGCCTAGTTCAACTCCAATTTACTTAATGCTCATTCTAATTTTGTCAATTTCAGGCACCAGTTAAGAACTCTGTTGCCGAGCGATAATGCAACTGAAGATTACATTTTTGTGCCAAAGTGCAATGACAAATCATATTGGATGATTCGCAAATGCATACTACTTCATCGGGGTGTTTTTGAGTCAGTTTTATCAGTAATTTTTCCAAAATGATAAGACATCGGTAGTACTCAATTCAAAGAAAAATACATCTTTTACACTTGAACATTATTTTTTATATAATCATAAATATGAAACATATTTTAAGTATAGAAATATATTTTCAAAAAGCATTTTAAGGCGGCTAGGGTTATTTAATGCCCCCCAGATTTTCGGAGGGTAAAGAACTGACTCTTGTTTCTAGATACATGGACATTATGAAAGCTGTTCTTTCGACTTGTTACTTGATTCAGATGATAGGTCATGCATTGGTCGTCAGTGCCACGGCTGCCCAGGTGATTTTTTTGACCTAACATTTTTTTTTTATAAACTTCTATAATTTATCCACATTCTCAATCGTGCGTTTTGTTCAAAGGTTGTGTCTACCAATGAATCCGATGTCAGTGTGGCGTACTCGATAAGATACGGTATTCTCGTTTTTGGCCAAATATGTAATTTGTTTCTCATTTGTTTGCCTGGACAGATGGTTATAGATCACAGTTTCTCAATCCACACAGCGATGTATGAAAATAAGCACACTCGACTTCTCAACGTCTTGTCACGTCGGGACCGGAAGCGCTCGAACTTATATAACATTTTGAATTTTGCTTTCAGATACACAGAGGCGTTGTGGTACAGGTTGTCTTTTCGTTCACGAAAACTGTTACAAATAATGATGTTACGCAGTTTGATACCTTGCCAATTGTGTGCCGGCCAGTTCTTCGTTATGAGTATGAAGAGTTACAGTTCGGTAAGACTTTCTTTCACAAAAGTTCATTAAATCGACAGAAAAACTAGAAATACTTTTCAAATACTAAAATGAGCCTTAGTTGTTGTAAAATTAATTATTGAACTTTCACAAGAGCTCATTAAAGTGTTTGTATCTGGAATCCCAGGGTTCATAGATACAACTTCCTCTTATTAGATACTGATCATCTTCTATCGCTTCACAAACATACTTTACACCAACATTGAATGATTTCGTGTCAATGCATTGATCGAAATACGACATTACCATCTTTGGGATATCAACAACAACGATAATTGATTTGTTACAGGCCATGAGTACTTCTATGTCATACTTGACAGTCATGGTATCAGTTTAATTGGGATCGGAAACATAACCTCAACTTTTCAAGAAGGCATTAACTTCTCAAAGGGAAACGTGTGATAAATTTATATTATTACAGTAAATTAATATTTGTTAATAAAAAACATTTTGATGAGTGATCACAAAACTTTCTATATTGTACAAATAGTAGTGTCAACAAAAATTTGTCTCAAAAAATTACTTATCAAAAACTGTGTTTCTCGAGTTTAGAGACACGTCTCTTAAAAAACACTAAAGTTTAGTGATTGGTGGTTACAAGGATGGATTCTTACTATTCCAAGTTCACTCTCTGACGGTTGCTTTTGAACTGAACTCAGGGGACGCCAGAAAAAGAATACGCTTGCGCCGAGTCCATAAGAACGACGTCCCGTAAATACTAAGAATTGTTACACCGTAAACGACTTTGAAAATTATACGTAAGGAACACTAACTTCAGAAAACATCACTTTTCTTGGTCTATAAGAAATACAGCTGCTTTCTTTTTCCCTTAATTGGTGTTATTTTCTGCAATGACTGTATAGCCTTGTATCTACGGGGTATAAGCAATATACTTCGCGAAATACGTTTATCTAAAATCTTGAAGATTTCATGTTGAGTCTAACACAGAGGTTTGCAAGACATTGTTTTTTTTTTAGTACCCTCTCAAGTCATTTTCTATAATTCATACACTCCCCTATGTATTGCATCCAACTGGGGTAGGGGAGCGCACAAGTAAAGTGTGAAGGTCAGAAAGGAATGAAGTGTCGGAAGAGATAGAATGTAGAGCAACTGCCGTGACTTTAGTGTAAAGAAACTTTTGATCTGCAAGAATAACATGGACATATTTGACAGTAAATTTTTCTATTTGAATAAAAGGCTGCTGCGTTTGGTGGGTCTCTGGCCATACGATACGTTCACTAGTGGGAGATACATCTTTGTCTTAATAGTCTGTTTGTTCCTGACAGTTACGCCCGTACTGGTACTTTTTGGAATTATTAACACTATGCCGTCCGCACCTTTAGTCGGGATCCTCTTGTTTGGCGCCAGTAGAACTTCGTGCACGACACCAACGGGGTGTCATCGGCATTTGTCCAATAGTATTCGCGGAACGTGGTGTCACCGGACGGCATAGCGTTAAAAATTCGTGGAATGCCCCAAAAAAAAATATGTACGCTCCTTGATTCCTTGGAAAGAAATTGAAACCGTGTAGCTTTTCATTTATATTTTGCTTTCATATAATATAAACTGTCCCCGAGTGTGGTTTCAATTATATTAACAAATTATGTATAAATATTTTTCCAATCCATTTTAGATTGACGTTTTCATAAATTCCTGGTCACGAGTAAGTTCCCTACTTCAGTGGCTTATCCCAGGTATATGTATGATAGGAATGTTTATAAAATCTTATGCCGTGTTAATGAATAAGTCAAAGGTGTGTTGCTACTTTCCAAAAGAATATGAATTATGTGCCTCATGATAGTTTTCTATGAATTCCAAATTTTCAAGACCAAAACTAATTTACGTATTTCTTGCATCTGATAAAATTGCACGAAGCTTTTATAATTACGAAATATTTTTATTTCATGTTTGCAGATGGTATATTTAATAGACACCATGAATAGAGATTGGAATAAAATCCATTTAGAGGCAGAACGTGCACTTCTAAAAAAATACGCTCTAGGGGGAAGAACTTTAACCATTGTATATGGCTGTAAATCGAAATTTTTTCTTTTTAAGTGTCTCAAAAATACTTACTCGTTTCCTTTATTCTTCATCTTCGCTGGAAGTTCGCGAATTTCATGAATTCTCTAGAAAGACCCAAGGATCTCAAATATTAGATATTCGAAATTGAAATAAACTTCTCGAGTTAGAGTAAATTCTGCAACCATTTCAAAGTCACTCGATAGAAATTAAGATACAAGACAGACCAAGTGCATGAATCCCTATTTTTTCCAGCATTCGTTCTGAGTTCGACAACAGTGTTTATATTGACGCCACAGTTGTCTCTACTGCTGGATATTTTCTTACCACTCAACGAAAGCCGTCCAATGGAATTGATTTTTGTAGGAGAATACGGCATAGATATTGAGAAGTACTACTGCCCGCTTTACATTCAACAGGCCGTTCTTTCCTATATAACGATGATTGTAATGATGGCAATAGACACCGCCGTATTCATGTTTATCTTTCATCCATGTTCCGTGTTATCCATCATCTCGTGAGTACTTGAAAGCTCAAAATATCGAACCAGGAAATTTGGTTTTTATAGTATGACAATTTTTAATATCGAATCGGACCTGTTCTAGGTTCCACAAAATGGAATTTCGCCCCTTTGGTAATATGTGATCCATATTCTTGCAATTTTGTTAACTCTTAGCTGGCTTACGGGGTCTGAGATTCCCCCAGCCTAGTTCAGCTCCAATTTACTTAATCTCACTCTAATTTTGCCAATTTCAGGCATCAGTTAAAAACTCTGCTGCCGAGCGATAATGCAACTGAAAATTGGACTTTTGTGCCAAAGTGCAATGATAAATCTTATTGGATGATTCGCAAATGCATACTACTTCATCGGGATGTTTTTGAGTTAGTTTTATCAGTAATTTTTCCAAAATGATAAGACATTGGTATTACTCAATTTAAACAAAGATAAATCTCTTACACTTGAATATTTTTTTTATGTAATCCTAAATATAAAATATATCTTGAAAATATAGAAATATGTTTTAAAAGAGGATTTTGAAGGCCGCTAGGGTTATTTAATGCCCCCCAGATTTGCAAAGGGTAAAGAATTGACGTTTGTTTTTAGATACATGGACATTGTGAAAGCTGTTCTTTCGTCTTGTTACTTAATTCAGATGATAGTTCATGCATTGGTCGTCAGTGCCACGGCTGCTCAGGTGATTTTTTTGACCTAACATTTTTTTTTATAAACTTCTATAATTTATCCACATTCTCAACCATGAGTTTTGTTCAAAGGTTGTGTCGACCAGTCAATCCAATGTCAGTGCAGCGTACACGATAAGATACGGTATTCTCGTTTTTGGCCAAATATGTAATTTGTTTCTCATTTGTTTGCCCGGACAGATGGTCATAGATCACAGTTTCTCGGTCCACACAGCGATGTATGAAAATAAGTACACTCAACTTCTCAACGTCTTGTCACGTCGGGACCGGAAGCGCTCGAATTTATATAACATTTTGAATTTTGCTTTTAGATACACAGAGGCGTTGTGGTACAGACTGTCCTTTCGTTCACGAAAACTGTTACAAATAATGATGTTACGCAGTTTGATACCTTGCCAATTGTGTGCCGGCCAGTTCTTCGTTATGAGTATGAGGAGTTACAGTTCGGTAAGACTTTCTTTTATAAAAGTTCATTAAGGGGTTATACGCACTTAGAAGGTCGAAAAAAAGGCGATTTTTCAAGAAATTTTCCTGGAGAGACATTTCAATTTATTAATTTCAAACTTTGTGTATATATTGTAGTAGTCTTTGACTACTTTCTCAATTCTTTTGGTATAAAAATAATCATTCTGACAGCCGCTGCAGCTAATCTCCGGGACCACCTCGAAAAAAAAACACGTTTTGCGGTGAGCAAGATTTCTCAAGAACGGATAAACCGATAGGTCTTAAATTTTTACACAAACTTTATAGATATATTATCTAGTAATTGATCGTTGATTTTGACTCCACGACAAATATTATTCATTTTATTAACAATTTTACGGGCAAAATTCTCATGAAAAATTGATATTTCCGCTTTACGAAGCCGCCATTTTGTTAAAAACTAGTATTTTGCAAAACCCAATAATCAAACTCGAGATAATACATTATATTAACGAAAAATTTTTGTTTTTTTTATTTCCGATAACCCAGTCCCGAGATATCGTGCTCACCGCAAGTCGTGATTTTTTCGAGGTGCTCCCGGAGATTGGCTGTAGCGACTGTCAAAATGATTATTTTTATACCAAAAAAATTAAGAAAGTAGTCAAAGACTACTACAATATAAACACAAAGTTTGAAATTAATAAATTAAAATGTCTCTCCAGAAAAAATTCTTGAATAATCGCCTTTTTTCGGCCTTCTAAGTGCGTATAACCCCTTAAATCGATAGAAAAACAAGAAATACTTCCCAAATACCAAAACGAGCCTTAGTTATAAAATTAATTATTGAACGTTCATAAGAGCTCAATAAAGTGTTTGTATTTGGAATCCCAGAGTTCATAGATACAACTTCCTCTTATTAGATACTGATCATCTAGTATTGCCTCACGGACATACTTTACACTGACATTGAATGATTTTGTGTCCATGCATTGATCGAAATACGACATTACCATCTTTAGAATATCAACAACAACGATAATTGATTTGTTACAGGCCATGAGTACTTCTATGTCATACTTGACAGTCATGGTATCAGTTTAATTGGGATCGGAAACATAACCTCAACTTCTCAAGAAGGCATTAATTTCTCAACGGGAAACGTGTGATAAATTTATATTATTACAGTAAATTAATATTTGTTAATAAAAAAAACATTTGGATGAGTGATCACAAAACTTTCTATTTGTACAAATATTATTGTTAACAAAAATTTGTCTCAAAAAGTTACTTATCAAAAACCGTGTTTCTCGAGTTTAGAGACACTTCTGGTAAAAAACACTAAAGTTTAGTGGTTGGTGGTTACAAGGATGTATTCTTAATATTCCAAGTTCACTCTCTGACGGTTGCTTTTGAACTGAGCTTATGGAACGCCAGAAAAAAATACGCTTGCGCCGAGTCTATAAGAGCGACGTCGCGTAAATACTAAGAATTGCTACAGCGTAAACGACTTTCAAAATTATACATAAGGAACACTGACTTCAGAAAACAGCTTTTTTCTTGGTCTATTAGAACAACAGGATCTTTCTTTTTGCCCTAATTGGTTTTATTTTCTGCAATGCACTATAACCTCGTATCTATGGGGTATAAGAAGTTTATTTCAGGTTGAGTCTAACACAGAGGTTTGCAAGACATTGTTTTTTTTTCTTAGTACCCTCTTAAGTCATTTTCTATAGTTCATACACTCCCCCATGTCTTGCATCAAACTGGGGTAGGGGAGCGCACAAGTAAAGTGGGAAGCTCAGACAGGAATGAAGTGTGGGAAGAGATAGAATGTGGAGTAACTCCCATTACTTTAGTGTAAAGAAACTTTCGATCTGCAAGAGTATCATGGACATTTTTGACGGCAAATTTTTCTATTTGAATAAAAGGCTACTACGTTTGGTGGGTCTCTGGCCATACGATACGTTCACTAGTGGGAGATACATCTTTGTCTTAATACTCTGTTTGTTCGTGACAGTTACGCCCGTACTGGTACTTTTTGCAATTATTAACACTATGCCGTCCGCACCCCTAGTCGGGATCCTCTTGTTTGGCGCCGGTAGAACTTCGCGCACGACACCAACGTGGTGTCATCGGCATTTGTCCAATAGTATTCGCGGGAGCTGGTATCACCGGACGGCACGCCGTTAAAAAATCGTGGAATGCCAAAACAAAAAATACTTACGCTCATTGATTCCTTGGAAAGAAATTAAAACCGTGTAGCTTTTCATTTATATTTTGCTTTTATATAATATAAACTGTTCCCGGGTGTGGTTTCAATTATATTAACAAATTATATATAAATATTTTTCCAATCCATTTTAGGTTGACGTTTTCATAAATTCCTGGCCACGAGTAAGTCCCCTGCTTCAGTGGTTTATTCCAGGTATATGTATATTAGGAATGTTAGCAAAATCTTATGCCGTGTTAATGAATAAGTCAAAGGTGTGTTGCTACTTTCCAAAAGAATATCAATTATGTGACTCATGATAGTTTTTATTTTCTATGATTTTTAATTTTTCAAGACCGAAAACTATTGGGTCGTTCGGAAAGTAATTTCGTTGTTTCCCGTAAGATTTCACGGAAAAAAACGAAATTACTTTCCGAACAACCCAGTAATTTACGAATTTCTTGCGTCCGATAAAATCGCTCGAAGGCTTTATAATTACGAAATACTTTTGTTTCATGTTTGCAGATGTTATATTTAATAGACACCATGAATAGAGATTGGAATAGAATCCATTTAGAGGCAGAACGCGCACTTCTAGAAAAATACGCTTTAGGAGGAAGAACTTTAACCATTGCATATGGCTGTAAATCGAAATTTTTTCTTTCTAAGTGTCTCAAAAATACTTACTCGTTTCCTGTATTCTTCATCTTTGCTCGAAGTTTACGAATTTCATAAATTTTCTAGAAAGACCCAAGGATCTCAAATATTAGAAATTCGAAATTGAAATAAACTTCTCGAGTTAGAGTAAATTCTGCAACCGTTTCAAAGTCACTCGATAGAAATTGAGATACAAGACAGACTAAGTGCATGAGTCCCTATTTTTTCCAGCATTCGTTGTGAGTACGACAACAATGTTTTTACTGACGTCACAGTTATCTCTGCTGTTGGATATTTTCATGCCACTAAACGAAAGCCGTCCAATGGAATTGATTTTCGTAGCAGAATACGGCATAGACATTGAGAAGTACTACTATCCGCTTTACATTCAACAGGTCGTTCTTTCCTATATAACAATGATTGTAATGATGGCAATAGACACTGCCGTATTTATGTTTATCTTTCATCCATGTTCCTTGTTATCCATCATCTCGTGAGTACTTAAAAGCTCAAAATATCGAATCAAGAAATTTGGTTTTTATAGTATGAAAATTTTTAACCCTTAGAGATCACACGTTCTGGAAATAACGCGCCGGTCACAAGGGGTCGCAATGACCCCAGCCATGTTTAAACGATTACCGCGTTGCCAGTATCGTTCCGAACGACTCATAAAAATTCAGAACCCTAGTTTGAACCTTTTAGAATGAGAATATCATGGCAAAAATTTTTATCAAATTTTCAAAATGGCGAAAAAAAATCAGCAAGGAGGCAACGCGTAAAAACCATTTTTACTAAAAAAAATCATAACTCTGGCAAATTTTAATATATTTTCATAAAATTTTAGAATGATACTCTTGAGATATCATAGTGTATGGATAAAAATAGCTCCATAGTGGGCGTTTCAAAAAAGGTATTTATTTTTACCCCCAGCTCGCGCACGATCTTCTAAAAATCGACTGTCACGAAGGAACTGCTGCCGCGATTCGGCCGAACCTAGTCTCATCTTACAAAAGGAACCCCAAAGCACCATTAGAGTGGAGGCCAGACCAATCGGGCGCCAATTACTTATATTAATTCTAGCTTCAAGTTGCGCTTGGGGTCATTTTGAACCCGGGTGACCTCTAAGGGTTAATATTGAATCGGATGTGTTCTAGGTTTTAGAAAATGGAATTTCACTCCTTTGGTAATACGTGATCCATATTCTTGCAGTTTTGTTAACCCTCAGCTGGCCTATGGGGTCTGAGATTTCCCCAGCCTAGTTCAGCTCCAATTTACTTAATGGTCACTCTAATTTTGTCAATTTCAGGCACCAGTTAAGTGCTCTGCTACCGACCGATAATGCAACTGAAAATTACATTACTGTGCCAAAGTGCAATGACAAATCTTATTGGATAATTCGCAAATGCATACTAATTCATCGGGATGTTTTTGAGTTAGTTTTATCCGTAATTTTTCCAAAATGATAAGACATCGGTATTACTCAATTTAAACAAAGATACATCTTTTACACTTGAAAATTTTTTTTATATAATCATGAATATGAAACATATTTTGAAAATATAGAAAGATATATCTTAAGTATAGAATAGTACATTACGACCCGTGGCCAGAAAGTTGGATTTCCTGGCCGGCGGGGTTTGACGCCCGAGGCGAAGCCGAGGGCGTCAATGAACGCCGGCCAGGGCATCTAACATACTGGCTGAGGGTCGTATACTATTTTTCTTGTTCCTCACCCGAAAGTACGTAAAATAATTAATCTTTTTAACATCGCAGAATCGTCTGCTCTTGTTTTCTGGCCTGCGTCAACGCGCCCTCTCGGTCAACTCACGGGGTACCCGATTTTACGGCCGCACATCAGTTGACACGTTGTTGATGCCGAGGCTTTGCTGGTCGGGGGCGGGCATCAAAAACACAAAAAGAAACGGTTGAAATTCAGGTTGTACACAAATCTGAATACTTTATTAAAATTCAATAAATAGTCTATTCAAAACCATTATAAAGTATTCAGATTTGTGTATAACCTGAATTTCAACCGTTTCTTTTGTTAACAAATGAATAAACGATGATGTATATATGATAAATTTTAATTAAATTAAGCAATGAAACATAAATAACTAACAGTATATAAATATATATAAGAACGCAAAATTAAATTACTTGTCATTTTCCTTATTGTACTTTTTACATGAAACATCATGGAACACGGAATTTTTGAAAGTACAGTTTTCAAATTTTATAGTACGACTATTGAGCGTTGAAGTAGATAAATCGGCGCTAGTGAGCGAGCCACGAAAAGTCGACAGCCAATCACAGCGCGTGTTTCATCAGCCAGCCACAAAAAACGGACTTTCGTGAGCGAATTTAATCCGGAAAGTACGTACTTTCGGGTAGAGGAGCAAGAAAATATATTTTCAAAGAGCATTTTTAAGGCCGTTAGGGTTATTTAATGCCCCCCGGATGCGCAAAGGGTAAAGAACTGACGCTTGTTTTTAGATACATGGACATTATGAAAACTGTTCTTTCGTCTTGTTACTTAATTCAGATGATAGGTCATGCATTGGTCGTCAGTGCCACGGCTGCCCAGGTGATTTCTTTGACCTAACATATTTTAATTTTTATAAACTTCTATAATTTATCTACATTCTCAATCGTGCGTTTTGTTTAAAGGTTGTGTCTGCCAATGAATCCGACGTCAGCGTGGGGTACTCGATAAGATACGGTATTCTCGTTTTTGGCCAAATATGTAATTTGTTTCTCATTTGTTTGCCTGGACAGATGGTCATAGATCACAGTTTCTCCATCCACACAGCGATGTATGAAAATAAGTACACTCGACTTCTCAACGTCTTGTCACGTCGGGACCGGAAGCGCTCGAATTTATATATAAGATTCTGAATTTTGCTTTTAGATACACAGAGGCGTTGTGGTACAGGTTGTCCTTTCGTTCACGAAAACTGTTACAAATAATGATGCTACGCAGTTTGGTACCTTGTCAATTGTGTGCCGGCCAGTTCTTCGTTATGAGTATGAGGAGTTACAGTTCGGTAAGGCTTTCTTTCACAAAAGTTCTTTAACACTATACCATCCGGTGGCACCACGTTGGTGCCATTCGAAAACTATCGGGCAAGCGCCGGTGGCACCATGGTGGTGTCCTACATGAAGATTCATACCGGCGCCTAAGGAAAGAATCCCGATCAGCGACGTGCGGACGGCAAAGTGTTAAATCAGAAGAAAAAATTAGAAATACTTTCCAAATACCAAAACGAGCCTCAATTGTTGTAAAATTAATTATTGAACTTTCACAAGTGCTCATTAAAGTGCTTGTATTTGGAATCCCAGGGTTCATAGATACTACTTCTTCTTATTAGATACTGGCCATCTAGTTTCGCCTCACGAACATATTTTACACCGACATTGAACGATTTCGTGTCCATGCATTGATCGAAATACGACTATACCATCTTTAGAGTATCAACAACAACGATAATTGATTTGTTACAGGCCATGAGTACTTCTATGTCATACTTGACAGTCATGATATCAGTTTAATTGGGATCGGAAACATAACCTCGACTTTTCAAGAAGGCATTAACTTCTCAAAGAGAAACGTGTGATAGATTTATATTATTATAGTAAATTAATATTTGTTAATAAAAAAACATTTGGATGAGTGATCACAAAACTTTCTATATTGTACAAATAGTATTGTCAACTAAAAAACCGTGTTTCTCGAGTTTAGAGACACTTCTGGTAAAACACACTAAAGTTTAGTGGTTGGTGGTTACAAGGACGTATTCTTATTATTCCAAGTTCACTCTCTGACGGTTGCTTTTGAACTGAGCTTAAGGGACGCCAGAAAAATGAATACGCTTGCGCCGAGTCTATAAGAACGACGTCCCATAAATACTAAGAATTGTTACACCGTGAACGACTTTGAAAATTATACATAAGGAACACTGGCTTCAGAAAACAGCATTTTTCTTGGTCTATGTATAAGAACAACAGGTGTTTTCTTTTTTTCTCCTAAATGGCCTTATTTTCTGCAACGACGGTATAGTTTGTTTTCCTGATATCCTTTTTCAGTCATTTTCTATAATTCATACACTTCCCCATGTATCGCATCCAACTGAGGGTAGGGTGCGCGCAAGTAAAGTGGGAAACTCAGAGAGGAATGAAATGTCGGAAGGGATAGAATGTGGAGTAACTCCCATTACTTTGGTGTAAAGAAACTTTCGGTCTGCAAGAGTAACATGGATATTTTTGACAGTAGATATTTCTATTTGAATAAAAAGCTGCTGCATTTGATTGGTCTCTGGCCATACGATACGTTCACTAGTGGGAGATACATCTTTGTCTTAATAGTCTGTTCGTTCCTGACAGTTATGCCCGTACTGGTACTCTTTGGAATTATTCAAAATTCGTGGAATGCCAAAACAAAAAATACTCACGCTCGTTGATTCCTTGGAAAACATTGAAACCGTTTAGCTTTTTATTTATATTGGGGAGTCCCGTGAGTTTCTTCCTTTCCGACTCGAGGTCGTACATAACGTGGCGTGGAAAAAACTTATGGGACAACCTAATAAACAATTGTCCCCGGGTGTGTTTTTAATTATATCAATGAATTACATAAACGTTTATCCACTGGATTTTAGATTGGCAATATCATAGTCTCCTGGCCACGCGTAAGTTCTCTACTTCAGTGGTGTATCCCAGGTACATGTTTATTGGGAATGTTTACAAAGTCTTACGCCTTGTTTAAGAATAAGCCTAAGGTGCGTTTCTGCTTTTTCATACAATATATGCACCATACGTTTCTCGATATTCTTTTTCTTCCTTTTTGCCTTGGGCTGAAATTGATTTTCGCAGTTGTAGAGAAAATTGATTCGAATCAAATAAAAATTGTTGTTTGTTAAAAGACAAAACACTTCTTTAATTTTTTAAACTTACGCTTTATCGATTTTCTTTTTCCCGTTGTTCCTCACGTTTTATTCAAAATAATTGTCATTAAGGGGAGATTACCGTCGAAATGCATGAAACGTGCTTAAAGTTCTGGAATTTTTTGTAGATACAAAATAAATACTTTTTGATGTAGTTTTCGAAGTAATATATTCTTGTATAATTGGAAGTTAAATTTCAATTTTTTTATGAAAAAAGAGTCCAAAATGGCGGCTCCAGCTCAGATCAAATAAATAAATGCATGGCGTCGTTTGCTCTGCGCGGGGCGCTTCACAGCCTTGCTAGTTTATCTGAAACAAAAACGGATTTTGAATTATTAAAGTAGAATAAATTTGAGAGGCCTTACCGTTTTTCATTTTCTAAAGATCCCCTGGATAAGAAAATGGCAGCCGTTTGAAGAGAAAGCGAATTTTTTTGCTGTTTTTTTTTGCTTCAATGAACGAAAAATTATGTGTAAATCGATTTCTAACAAAAATCGCATCGTGATGGCCCCGCAAATTGAATTTCCTTTCAACTGGCGGAGGATTTATGAGAATCGGTTAATCCGTTGAAGCTGTCGAGCGCCCCGCGCTTCAGCTACCTGTTCCCCAGATGGCGTGGCGGACGGTTCCGCACAGCGAGCTCTAAATTCTAAAACACCTTAGATATGAAAATATCCTTTTACCTACATGTTCTGAACACTTTAAGGATGCAAATTGTGTAAAAAAAAATATCGAATTTTTCTTCGTCATGAACGGTAACCTTCCCTTAACAGTAATTGCTCAAGACCTTGCCGTCTGCGCGTCTGGTCGGGATTCTTTCGTTTGGCGTCGGTATAAATCTTTCTGTACGACACCCAGGTGGTGCCACCGGCGCTTACTCGATAGTTTTCGCATGGCACCAACGTGGTACCACCGGACGGCACGCTGTTAATTCTACGACGCTTCGAGAATTTTCGATTTCCAATTTTTAAGGCCAAAAACTAATTTCTTGATTTTTTTTTTTCGTCTAAGAAAATTGCCCGGGCCTTTAATAATTACAAAATAATTTTTTTTGTGTTTGCAGATGACGTATTTACTAGACACCATAAGTGGACATTGGGAAAAAATCCATTTGGACGCCGATCGGGAACTTTTAAAAAAATATGCCCTTGGAGGAAGAAATTTAACCATCACGTATTACTGTAAATGTGATTCTATTATTTTCGTAATCCTTAAAAACAATTTTTTTTCTTTGAAGATTTTTAAAAATACTCCAGAATTTCTATTTTGACTTTAAATTTAAAAAAAATATTTGAAAAAAATGTTTATGAATTTTAAAATTATTTATTCCGAGGATTTAAAAAAAAGTTATTAATTTTCGAGCCTTCCAAGCAGAGTAGGTGCATGAATCACAATTTTTTCCAGCGATCGTTGTGACTGTGGCAACGGTTTTTGTCCTGATACCACAGTTATCTCCACTGATGGACATTTTCTTACCACTAAACGAAAGCCGTCCGTTGGAACTTGTTTTTCTAGGCGAATACAAAGTAGACACAGAGAAGTACTACTGTCCGCTTTATATTCAACAGGTCATTCTTTCGTATTTATGTATGATTGTCATGATGGCCATAGATACCATCGTATTTGTGCTTATCTTACATCCATGTTCCATTTTATCCATCATCTCGTGAGTATTCAAAAGTTCAATACATTGAACCAAGAAAATTCAATATTTTCAATAACTCAGTATTTGAATATTATTATTATTCAGTAAAGTATTAAACATTTGATTTCCATCAACTGCAACATTTTACCGGTCACTTGGATTTTCATTTATTTCACCAATAATCAAATATGATTATAGTTCCGCCACTCCTTCAATTCGAAATGGGCATTTTTCGAAATTTTTTTTAAAGTTTTTGATTTTTCACTACTTCAATGTTGGGTTAAAAAATCTGTAAAAATTCTGTAATATGTGTCTCTGTAACCAAAATGTCTCTGATTTTTTTCAGAAATTTTCTCACGATAGCATGGGCCAAATTGGGCAAAAACAAAATTTTCGAATTTTGGCCATTACTGGCCCCCCGGTTGAGATACAGTGCTGAAATTTGGCACGAATTAATCTTTTTCCAAAAGCTATCGAATGACCTATTGTACATGCAATTTGGTTTGGCGGCACTTTTGACCCCCTTATTCGGCTGCACCCTTTAAATAATAATAATAAAAATTAAGTTTAGTAAGTAATTAAGTCACGGGTCGAATTTTCTTAATTTCAGCCACCGATTAAGAGCTTTGCTACCGTGCGATAATGCAAATAAAAACTACGTTTTTGTGTCAAAGTACAACGATGATTCCTATTGGGTGATTCGCAAATGCATAAGACTGCATCAGTGTACTTTTGAGTCAGTATTATCAGTAGTTCGTCCAAAAATAATGAATATTTGTAATTGGTGTTATTCAGTTTTTCTTCGAAAAAAATGATGCTATAACGTTTAGAAATAAATATACAAATATTTATTAAATTATAATTTCCTTGGTTGGTCGTTTATACTTGTAATAACAATTATATTTTCAAAAAAATTTAATTTAGATTTTAATTTTAGATAAACTTCTTGGACTTTATAAAAATTTTTTTTACTCAAATGTCCACAATTAAATATCAAAAATAAAACAACATGAGATATACTTTTAAACAGAATATAACAATTTTGAGACCGCTGGGGGTTCGCTAACCCCCATTGGCTTATAGAGGTTTTAAAAACTAATGCTCATTTCTAGATACATCAACACCACAAGAGCTGTTCTTTCGACTTGTTACTTAATCCAACTGGTAGGTCATGCATTCGCCCTTAGTGCTACAACTGCAGAGGTGATTATTAACTGCACACAGCCTTATTTTGATTAAATATAAATGTTTAGCAATTGTAACAAAAAAAAAATAATTATTTCTTCGGTGGAACTGTTTTTTGTAAATCTCTACAACGAAACAACATTTTCAATCATGCTTTCCGTTTTTCAAAGGTTGTATCTAGGTCCGAAATGAGTTTGACGTATTACATAAGATTCAGTATGTTCGCCCTTGGTCAAATATACAACTTGGTGTTCATTTGCATGCCAGGACAAATGATCATGGACCATAGCCTCTACATCCATAAAGCTGTGTAGGATAACAATTCGTGGGGTTCCTTGATATGCTGTTGATGAAATTGCATATGTGACATTCTGAATTCTACTTGTAGGTATACAGAGGCGTTGTGGTACAAGTTGTCCTTTCGTTCGAGAAAATTGCTACAAATAATGATGATGCGCAGTTCGATACCTTGCCAATTATGTGCCGGCCAGTTCTTCATTATGGGAATGAGGAGTTGCAGTTCGGTAAGAATTTATTTCACAAAAGTTCGTTAAACCAAGAGAGAAAACTAGAAACACTTGGAAAATACCAAAATACTCTCAACTCGACCGTGGAGAGGCTACTAGTTCGGCGCGTTCCCGCTAGGTGGCGACGTCACAGTGAAGCATTCCCACAAGTGGTCGGTTTTATCCTACTTCCTACGTCCTGATGAGGACGGACCCATGATTGATCTCCAATAAATTGGAATTCTAAGAAATTGGAACACTCCGAACTTACATCCATGGGTTTGGGGGTTTTTCATGAAATTTTGAGGGGCTACTCTGTGGCCGAAAAAAAAATGATACCTTTCGAAGCTTTTTTATGAATTGCTGTAAAATGAATTATTGAATTTTCACAAGAGTTAATGCATTCTCTTCTTTAGAATATCAACAATAATTATAATAATTTGTTGTAGGTACTGAATACTGCTGTGTCATATTTAACAGTCATGATGTCGCTTTAGCTGGAATCGAAAAAAATATTAGGAGGGAATGCCTAACATTGATTTCTGATTAACGAAAAATATGAATTATCCGCTTTACTTCCTAAAAGTACCCAATTCCTTTTTCTGAAAAGAAAACGATTTCAAAAAAATTGTTAGCGGAAAAACTTGTGTTGGCTCTATTGGGACATTCTTAACCCTTAGAGGTTATTAACGGTCAAAATGACCCCAAGCGCAACTTGAAGCTAGAATTAATATAAGTTATTGGCGCCCGATTGGTCTGGCCTCCACTCTAATGGTGCTTTGGAATTCCCTTTGTAAGATGATCGGGCTAATCTCGGCAGTCGATTTTTAGAAGACCGTGCGCGAGTTGGAAATCAAAATAAATACCTTTTTTGAAACGCCTATTATGGAGCTATTTTTTTTCCATACACTATGATATCTCAAGAGTATCATCCTAAGCTTTTATGAAAATATATTAAAAATTTCCAGAGTTATGATTTTTTTTGTAAAAATGGTTTTTACGCGTTGCCTCCTTGCTGATTTTTTTCCGCCATTTTAAAAATTTGATAAACATTTTTTGCCATGATATTCTCATTCTAAAAGGTTCAAACTAACATCCTGAATTTTTATGAGTCGTTCGGAATGATTTTGGCAACGCGGCAATTGTTTAAACATGGCTGGGGTCATTCTGACCCCGTGTGACCTCCAAGGGTCAATTGAGATTTAGATTGTACATTTTTGGATTCCTGTAAAAATTTGTATGCTCTTAATCTTATCGTTTATACGTAGGAAAACAAATTTTTAATTATTTGTTATGTATTTTTAAGCATTATGTGTTTTTGTATTTTTTACTCAACGGAAAAAACTTGCACAAAAATAAAATGGTCATACTGAAATTTGTTTGTTCAATTGTTCCATTATTTAACACAAAAACTGCAAGGCTTAAATTTAAATGATTGATTTGTAATAATAAAGTACATTATGAAAAAGAATTTTTAATGTTTTTGTGTTGAACACATTTATTTTGGAAAAATCTGACACCATAACCCTTAAATCTAGTTTCTAAATTCGTTTTATCTTTTGTTTTCAACAATTGTGTTCGAAGCTAGTGCGTTTGCTGCGAGTCACCTAAAAACCGAATATTTTAGACACAGTTGATAACTACTGGAGGAGTAAGTACCTACTTAATATGTGCAAATATTATTATTAAAACTTTTTTTTTCCATTTGCTTCAAATTATTGATTGTCTCGATTTCTCGACGAAAAACACAAAACTAAAGTTAAAATTGAAAATAAATGAATTTACTGAAATTTTTTTTAAGTAACCCACATATTAATATTCACAATTTCTTTTTGCTATTGAATTTGTACGGACAGAAAAGTATATTAGAATTATATAGAGAGTTTGGAAAACACTCTCGACACGAATTACAAAAGTTCAGTGGTCGGTGGTTACAAGAATGTATTCTTACTGTTCCAAGTTTACTCTCTGACGGTCGCCTTCGAACTGAGCACGAGGCACGATAGTAAAACTCTGCGCCTGCGCGGAGTCTGTGGGAGCGAAGTCCCGCAAATACCGAGAATCACTCCACCGTAAACGACTTTGAAAATTATGTAAACACAACATCGGTCCTCCGACAACAGCGTTTTTCTTCGTGTATAAGAATAATCGATGCCTTCTTTTTTTTCTCTTCTAGTGTGGTTCCATGTAGCTACGGTTTGCTGGTATAAGAAATAAAATTTACCAAACACACTTACCTCGAGAACTTCGTCTCAAAATTGTACGAAGATTGCAACGGAAACATTTACAAGACACCGTCTTTCTTTTTATGCAAGTAACTATTAAGTCATTTTCTATAATTTATACTCCCTCACGACTCGCACCCAACTCGGGTATCCTGCGCATAAGAAAAGTGAGGAAGTCAGTAAGGAATGAAGTACTGGAAGGGACACGATATATGTAGAGCAGTGGCGTGTAGTGTAAAGAGGCTTTCGGTGTATGAGAGTAACATGGATATGTTTGACAGCAGATACTTTCGCGTCAACAAAAAGCTGCTGCATTGGTTGGGTTTGTGGCCGTACGATACGTTCAGTAACGGAAGATATATGTTTGTCATACTAGTCTGTATGTTAATGACAGCCGTCCCTGTAGCGGTACTTTCGAAATTGTCTTAAATTCGTGGAATGAGTTTTCGGATTTTCAAAAATTACATAAATATTTTAGATTGGCAATTTAGTCATTTCCTGGCCACGAATCACTCCACTGCTTCAATGTTTTATTCCAGATGTCTCTATCTTAGGAATCTATGCAAAAGTCTCTGCTATATTAATGCATAAACAAAAAGTATGTTTCTAATTTTGTTTAATAATATGAGTTACAAGTTTTTTTAAAATAATTTATTCAGTCTCAGTCTGTGATAAATAAATTTTTTTTTCGTAACATTGAACAATTATTAATGAGAAATTCTCTTCATTTTACATAATACATTTGACAGCCAAGTTAGAAGTCATTCAGGAACAGGATTTATGATTTTTTAATATTTTTATGCGGTTGGAAAATAAAAACTCAATATGACTGAAAAAAAGACATTCGAGGTTTTGGTAATTAATTCCTTTATGAAATTAAATAATTGATTCTTCCTTTTTTTAATTTTCAACATTATTCAAAATAATTTATTTTTACACAAATTTACACCCTAATTTGAATTTTCAAGGACAAATGAATAAAATGCAATTAATATACGAACATAATTATAATAAAAATAAAATTTCGAAATAGTTAATTGTTTCTTTATTTTTTATAGGTGATATTCTTAATGAAGTCTTTGAACAGAGATTGGCAAAGGATCCATTTAGAAGCCGAACGTGAAGTATTAAAAAAATATGCTCTCAAAGGAAAGACTTTCACCAACGCATATTGCAGTACATATGCATTCTTACTTGTTCCAATGAAATTGTTAATCCACCCGAAATTATAGAAAGCAACGGAATGTTATAAAAACACCACAAATCCAAAAATTTAAAAACGTCGTTTTTCCATTCGGTTTTTTAACCCTTTCGCTACGAGCGCCGCTTATAAGCGGCGCGCACAAAATGTCCTGTGGGTACGAGCGCCGCTTATAAGCGGCGGCCACGCAACGACTTCTGGGTCGTCACCCAATATATCCGGCATCAAAACGATTCATATACAAGGGCAATCTGCATATTGCAACAATGCACATTGCACGTATTCACGGCGCGCGCTTCCGTTCAGTGACAGTACTTCGGCGGATTGGACAGCCGAAGCGAAAGGGTTAATAAACGTTGAAATTCGAATTTAAGTTCTATTTTTTCCATTTCACTCTTTTTGTAGTATACACTTTGATCAACACAACGATCTTTGTACTGATACCACAGTTATCTCCACTGCTGGATATTATCTCACCACTGAACGAAAGCCGTCCATTGGAATTAATTTATATAGGCGAATATTGCGTAGACACTGTCAAGTACTACCAACACATTTATATCCAGCATGTGATTCTTTCGTATACAAATATCCTTATTGTAGTGGCGACAGATACTACCGTATTTGTACTTATCTTACACTCATGTGCCATGTTATCCATAATTCCGTGAGTATTGAAATTCCGCAAATTATTCTGTACAATATGTAAATAAACAATTTTCAATTGCGTTTGATATATTTTCCAATTCAAATCATTGTATTGTCATTGTCATTGTCATTGTCGTCATTGTCGTCATTGTCATTATTGTCATTATTGTCATTGTCATTGTCGTTATTGTTATTGTCGTTATTGCCATTGTTGTTGTCATTTTCATTATTGTCATTATTGTCATTGTCATTGTCACTGTCATTGTCATTGTAATTATTAACAGAATTTTCTAATCATTTATTTTAATATTAATTCCAGACTCCAGTTAAAAGCCATACAATCACACGACGATTCGAATCCAGACGATATTTTCGTATCAAAATGCAACGATAAATGTTATTACGTTATTCGTAATTGTATACGTCTTCATCAGGACGTCTTAGAGTCAGTATTATCCAAATACACTCCTTTAAAAATAATTAAACATTTCTGTTATCCATTTTTCCTTTAATAACAATAATTGCTATTTTTTTACCTCGCAATAAAATAAACGAAAATTCGCGAAAATCTGATGGAATCACTTATTGAAAAATAATATGAACAGTCAATGTCCATAATTTCAGTGTTAAAGCCTGGATTATAATGGGTACCTCTTAATGGCACGTTACAAATTGATTGTCACGTTCAATCTTGGCCGTATTTTATCTTCAATGGGATCTTAATGAAAGCTTTAATTAAATCCTACTGATAAATCCAAGTGAAAAAATTGTAGATTCCACGTAATCGATTAAAAAGAACTTGGGAATCCTGAAAGGAATGTTAAACCCTTATCAATTAATTGAAATTTAATTACCTACAGCTCGTTTCTCACTAATTTTTATTTAATTTATATTAAATAAATTTAAGGATGACTTGTTGAATTGTTATAAATTATATCCCCTTTCTCCACTGTTTTTTATGATATTGTTTTTTTTTGTAAAAAGGACAGGGATAACAGAAACTTCAAGTCACGCTTGAAAAAGTAATTGTCAATTCAGGGACAGCACTAAATACTGGCGCTTATTTCTAGATACATTGACACTGCAAAAACTCTTCTTTCGACTTGTTACTTATTTCAGATGCTAGCTTATGTATTAGTCCTCACTGCAACAGCTGTTGAGGTAAACGTACATTTGCAAAGAAAAGAACTAGCACCAAATGGGAACAATTTTTTTATCTCTTTTAAGTTGGTATAATTGAGACCCACTTCTAATGGAGCATTTTTATTAAAAGGTTTTAGCTACGTCCGACAAGAGTGTGACCCACGCGATAAGATTCAGTGTTCTTACTTTTGGTCAAATAGTTAACCTGTTTTTCGTTAGTTTTCCTGGACAAATGGTCATGGATCATAGTCTCCATATCCACAGAGCTGTGTAAGAAAATTATTATTGAAAAACACAACGAATTTATACCGAAAAATTCGGGCCGTAGTCGTAGGTCTTTGAAACTAATGGGCTTCGATGAGGGTGCTGGACTTCTGCCGTACTTGCGATAGACATACAGACTACCTACATTGTACAATAGAACGATCCCTGATACGATGGTGACGAAATTATGCGACGTTCTGAATTTTACTTGTAGGTACACAGAGGCCTTGTGGTACAAGTTGTCTTTTCGTTCAAGAAAACTGCTACAAATTATGATGATGCGCAGTTCGATACCTTGTCAATTATGTGCCGGGCAGTTCTTCGTTATGGGAATGAGGAGTTGCAGTTCGGTAAGACTCTCTTTCATCACAAGAGTTCATTAAACCGAACGAAAAAATTGGAAACAGTTCCCAAATATCAAAATACACTGAACTCGACCATGGAGAAGCTTCTAGTTCGGCGCGTCCCCGCTAGGTGGTGACGTCACAGTGAAGTATTCCCACAAATAGTCGGTTTCATCTCATTTCTAACGTCCTCATGAGAACTTTCTCCAATGGATTTCTCCAAGTGTGACATTATTTTGTAAAAATTTGTTACATTCACTATTTTAGAATACCAACAACAATGACAATTGCTTTTCTTTTTATAGATACTGAATGCTTCTGTGTCATACTTGACAGTCATGCTATCGATTTAACTGGAATCGCAAATGTAATTAAAAGCGAAGACTTGACTTTTCAAAGATATGTTGGTTTTTCAAAAAAAATAATTTTTCAGTTCATTGTTGCATTTTGACACATAATGTTTTTGTTGTAGAATTAGATTTTCAAATAAAGTAATTATATTTTTTACGAATCTTTTTTTCAAATTATTTTACGACACTATTTTAATAAGTTCCAAAGTATAAAATATTTATGATTTAAAATAACGAATTTCTCGCTCGCTAACAAGAAATATGTTAATGAGGGCACCAAATATTCTCTACACTGTTCAAATGTTATTAATACAACTTTAGTTTTCATTGTTAACCTGGCGTTTATTTTCATTATCTCGATGAAAAGTACAAAACAAAATGAAAAATTGAAATTATGTTAATGTGGTGAACTTTATTTTCCCAATTATTCCTTATATTGATATATATTTTGTTAAATATTGAAATTGTCGTTTAGGTTAAACAAATTTAAACTATAGAATTTTTTAAAAACACTCTTGATAAGAGTTGCAAAAGTTTAGTGGTAGGTGCTTGCAAGAAGGTACTCTTACTATTCGAAGTTCACTCTCTGCCGGTCGCCTTCGAACTGAGCATGAGGCACAAGAAAAACTGTGCGCCTGCGCCAACCTCTACATATAAGAGCGACGTCCCGTGAATACTGACAATTGCTCCACCGTGAACGACTTTGAAAATTATGTCAACATTATTTTTCTTGGTGTATAAGAATAATTGATGTTTTTTTTTTTTCACCAATTGGTATTATTCCCTACAGCTATGGTCTACCGTTGTAGTATATACACGGCGCAAGAAATAATATGTGTCAAACACGCTTACTTCGAGACCTTCTTCTTAAAATTATACGAAGATTGCAATGGAAACATTTACAAGACACCGTCTTTCTTTTTATGCAAGTAACTATTAAGTCATTTTCTATAATTTATACTCCCTCACGACTCTCACCCAACTCGGGTATCCTGCGCATAAGAAAAGTGAGGATGTCAGTGAGGAAGGAAGTACTGGAAGGGACACGATATATGTAGAGCAGTGGCGTGTAGTGTAAAGAGGCTTTCGGTGTGTGAGACTAACATGGATATGTTTGACAGCAGATACTTTCGCGTCAACAAAAAGCTGCTGCATTGGTTGGGTTTGTGGCCGTACGATACGTTCAGTAACGGAAGATATATGTTTGTCATAATAGTCTGTATGTTAATGACAGCCGTCCCTGTAGCGGTACTTTCGAAATTGTCTTAAATTCGTGGAATGAGTTTTCGGATTTTCAAAAATTACATAAATATTTTAGATTGGCAATTTAGTCATTTCCTGGCCACGAATCACTCCACTGCTTCAATGTTTTATTCCAGATGTCTCTGTCTTAGGAATCTATGTAAAAGTCTCTGCTATATTAATGCATAAACAAAAAGTATGTTTCTAATTTTGTTTAATAATATGAGTTACTAGTTTTTTTAAAATAATTTATTCAGTCTCAGCCTGTGATAAATAAATTTTTTTTTCGTAACATTGAACAATTATTAATGACAAATTCTCTTCATTTTACATAATACATTTGACAGCCAAGTTAGAAGTCATTCAGGAACAGGATTTATGATTTTTTAATATTTTTATGCGGTTGGAAAATAAAAACTCAATATGACTGAAAAAAAGACATTCGAGGTTTTGGTAATTAATTCCTTTATGAAATTAAATAATTGATTCTTCCTTTTTTTAATTTTCAAGATTATTCAAAATAATTTATTTTTACACAAATTTACACCCTAATTTGAATTTTCAAGGACAAATGAATAAAATGCAATTAATATACGAACATAATTATAATAAAAATAAAATTTCGAAATAGTTAATTGTTTCTTTATTTTTTATAGGTGATATTCTTAATGAAGTCTTTGAACAGAGATTGGCAAAGGATCCATTTAGAAGCCGAACGTGAAGTATTAAAAAAATATGCTCTCAAAGGAAAGACTTTCACCAACGCATATTGCAGTACATATACATTCTTACTTGTTGCAATTAAATTCTTAATCCGCCCGAAATTATAGAAAGCAACGGAATGTTATAAAAAAACCACAAATCCAAAAATTCAAAAACCTTGTTTTACCATTCGGTTTTTTAATAAACGTTGAAATTCGAAAATTTAAGTTCCATTTTCTCCATCTCACTCTGTTTGCAGCATTCATTTTGATCAACGTAACGATCTTTGTACTGATACCACAGTTATCTCCACTGCTGGATATTATCTCACCACTGAACGAAAGCCGTCCATTGGAATTAATTTATATAGGCGAATATTGCGTAGACACTGTCAAGTACTACCAACACATTTATATCCAGCATGTGATTCTTTCTTATACAAATATCCTTATTGTAGGGGCGACAGATACTACCGTTTTTTTACTCATCTTACACTCATGTGCTATGTTATCCATCATTCCGTGAGTATTGAAATTCCGCAAATTATTCTGTACAATATGTAAATGAACAATTTTCAATTAGGTTTGACATGTTTTCCAATTCAAATCATTGTCATTATTGTCATTGTCATTGTCATTATTATTATTATCATTATCATTGTCATTGTAACTGTCATGGTCATTGTCATTATCACTGTCATGGTCATTGTCATTATCACTGTCATTGTCATTGTCACTGTCATTGTCATTGTCACTGTCATTGTCACTGTCATTGTCATTGTCATTGTCATTGTCATTGTCATTATTAACAGAATTTTCTAATCATTTATTTTAACCCTCAGCGGGTACTCTGGGTCTGACAGACCCGAGCGCAAAATCGTATATGTGAATATCTCGGAGGGGCGCAGGGGAGGGGGATTCCTTATAGCGGGGAAAAATCCTTCTTTGTGTGCCAAATTGAAGGAGCACTCGTGCCATTCCAGTGCGACGTCACCTACGGAGCTAGGAGCATTGAAAAATTCAATTCGGGTCTCCTGGACCCAGAGTACCCGTAGTGTCAGAAAGTAAGTTTTATGAAAAAATTATAATTATTTAGAATTTATATTTAAATTACTTAATAATGTAAAAATATATGTTTTAATGTATAGTGCGCGTGAAAAAAATTTTTTAATAGCTTAGTTTTTTTTTTAAGGCAGAAATGGAGACGCGGTCTCGCACGCGGTCCGCCGCTGAGTTGGCAGCAATCGAGAACCGTAACAAGGAGGAAGTTTACGAAAATGATGCTTCTTCTGGGGAAGAAGAAGATCGAACATACATCTAAAATTTGTTCTGCTTGTTCAACTACCGATGTGTAAAAAATAATTACAATGTTATAATGATAATAGTTTTCAGATAATAAATACTTTTCAAATAATATATGTCGATTTTTATCTTTCTTTACCATTCCAACTCTATATTTATATATATATATATATATATATTTTTTTTTTAATATTATATACATATGTATATATATATGTATGCATGTATATATATCTTATTTTATGATAAGGTAGGCTAAAAAATTTTTTAAACATTTTTTTTGCAAATTTTCTAGCGATAATGGCCGTGTATATATGAAAAATACGTTGTAAAAACACTAACTTTCAATCGCAAAAATAAATCGCTTATCGTAATTTAATCGAAAAATGACCTATACAGCCTTAAAGTACAACACTTAAGCTTTAAAAAACCGTTTTTAAAATTAATTTATCTTTATTTTTCATTTTTTACAACAATTTGAAAAAAAAATTTTTTTCGAAAGGTCTCCTTGTATTTTGTTAAATATTAACAAAACTTTTAGATTTGGAGTAAAATGGATCACGCATTCGTTTTTTTGAGATTCTGGCGATGGATTTAAAAAAAAAAGCGTCTCCCTACGATGATTTGGCTCCGAGTTATAAGCGATTGAAAATCGCTCGGGTCTCACAGACCCAGAGTACCCGGATCGGGACAATCAGTATAGAGTACCCGCTGAGGGTTAATATTAATTCCAGACTCCAGTTAAAAGCCATACAATCACACGACGATTCGAATCCAGACGATATTTTCGTATCAAAATGCAAGGATAAATGTTATTACGTTATTCGTAATTGTATACGTCTTCATCAGGACGTCTTAGAGTCAGTATTATCCAAATATACTCCTTCAAAAATAATTAAACATTTCTGTTATCCATTTTTCCTGTAATAACAATAATTGCTATTTTTTTACCTCGCAATAAAATAAACAAAAATTCGCGAAAATCTGATGGAATCACGTATTTAAAAATAATATGAACAGTCAATGTCCATTACTTCAGTGTTAAAACCTGGATTACAATGGGTACCTCTTAATGGCGCGTTACAAATTGATTGTCACGTTCAATCTTGACCGTATTTCATCTTAATGGGATCTTAATGAAAGCTTTAATTAAATCCTACTGATAAATCAAAGTGAAAAAATTGCAGATTCCACGTAATCGATTAAAAAAAAAACTTGGGAATCCTGATAGGAATGTTAAACCCTTATCAATTAATTGAAATTTAATTACCTATAGCTCGTTTCTCACTAATTTTTATTTAATTTATATCAAATAAATTTAAGGATGACATGTTGAATTGTTACAAATTATATCCTCTTTCTCCATTGTTTTTTATGATATTGTTTTTTTTTGTTTGTAAAAAGGATAGGGATAACAGAAACTTCAAGTCACACTTGAAAATGTAATTGTCAATTCAGGGACACCACTAAATACTGATGCTTATTTCTAGATACATTGACACTGCAAAAACTCTTCTTTCGTCCTGTTATTTATTTCAGATGCTAGCTTATGTATTAGTCCTCACTGCAACAGCTGTTGAGGTAAATTTACCTTTGCAAAGAAAAGAACTAGCACCAAATGGGAACAATTTTTTTGTCTCTTTTAAGTTGGTATAATTGAGACCCACTTCTAATGGAGCATTTTTGTTAAAAGGTTTTAGCTACGTCCGACAAGAGTGTGACCCACGCGATAAGATTCTGTGTTCTTACTTTTGCTCAAATAGCCAACCTGTTTCTCATTAATTTTCCTGGACAAATGGTCATGGATCATAGTCTCCATATCCACAGAGCTGTGTAAGAAAATTATTATTGAAAAACACAACGACGTTATACCGACAAATTCGGGCCGTAGTCGTAGGACTTTGAAACGAATGGGCTTCGATGAGGGTGCTGGACTTCTGCCGTACTTGCGATAGACATACAGACTACCTACATAGTACAATAGAAGGATCCCTGATACGATGGTGACGAAATTATGCGACGTTCTGAATTTTACTTGTAGGTACACAGAGGCCTTGTGGTACAAGTTGTCTTTTCGTTCAAGAAAACTGCTACAAATTATGATGATGCGCAGTTCAATACCTTGTCAATTATGTGCCGGGCAGTTCTTCGTTATGGGAATGAGGAGTTGCAGTTCGGTAAGACTCTCTTTCATCACAAGAGTTCATTAAACCGAACGAAAAAATTGGAAACAGTTCCCAAATACCAAAATACACTGAACTCGACCGTGGAGAAGCTTCTAGTTCGGCGCGTCCCCGGTAGGTGGTGACGTCACAGTGAAGTATTCCCACAAATGGTCGGTTTCATCTCATTTCTAACGTCCTCATGAGAACTTTCTCCAATGGATTTCTCGAAGTGTGACATTGTTTTGTAAAAATTTGTTACATTCACTATTTTAGAATACCAACAACAATGACAATTGCTTTTCTTTTTATAGATACTGAATGCTTCTGTGTCATACTTGACAGTCATGATGTCAATTTAACTGGAATCGCAAATGTAATTAAAAGCGAAGACTTGACTTTTCAATGATATGTTGGTTTTTCAAAAAAAAAGAATTTTTCAGTTCGACTTGACAAAACAATAATAATTTTTTCGGAAACGAAAACATTGTTGCATTTTGACACATAATGTTTTTGTTGTAGGATTAGATTTTCAAATAAAGTAATTATATTTTTTACGAATCTTTTTTTCAAATTATTTTACGACACTATTTTAATAAGTTCCAAAGTATAAAATATTTATGATTTAAAATAACGAATTTCTCGCTCGCTAACAAGAAATATGTTAATGAGGGCACCAAATATTCTCTACACTGTTCAAATGTTATTAATACAACTTTAGTTTTCATTGTTAACCTGGCGTTTATTTTCATTATCTCGATGAAAAGTACAAAACAAAAGGAAAAATTGAAATTATGTTAATGTGGTGAACCTTATTTTCCCAATTATTCCTTATATTGATATATATTTTTTTTAATATTGAAATTGTCGTTTAGGTTAAACAAATTTAAACTATAGAATTTTTTAAAAACACTCTTGATAAGAGTTGCAAAAGTTCAGTGGTAGGTGCTTGCAAGAAGGTACTCTTACTATTCGAAGTTCACTCTCTGCCGGTCGCCTTCGAACTGAGCATGAGGCACAAGAAAAACTGTGCGCCTGCGCCAACCTCTACATATAAGAACGACGTCCCGTGAATACTGACAATTGCTCCACCGTGAACGACTTTGAAAATTATGTCAACATTATTTTTCTTGGTGTATAAGAATAATCGATGTTTTCTTTTTTCACCAATTGGTATTATTCCCTACAGCTATCGTCTACCGTTGTAGTATATACACGGCGCAAGAAATAATATGTGTCAAAGACGCTTACTTCGAGACCTTCTTCTTAATATTATACGAAGATTGCAATGGAAACATTTACAAGACACCGTCTTTCTTTTTATGCAAGTAACTATTAAGTCATTTTCTATAATTTATACTCCCTCACGACTGGCACCCAACTCGGGTATCCTGCGCATAAGAAAAGTGAGGATGCAGTGAGGAAGTCAGTGAGGAATGAAGTACTGGAGAGATACGATATATGTAGAGCAATGGCGTGTAGTGTAAAGAGGCTTTCGTTGTGTGAGAGTAACATGGATATGTTTGACAGCAGATACTTTCGCGTCAACAAAAAGCTGCTGCATTGGTTGGGTCTGTGGCCGTACGATACGTTCAGTAACGGAAGATATATGTTTGTCATAATAGTCTGTGTGTTAATGACAGCCGTCCCTGTAGCGGTACTTTCGAAATTGTCTTAAATTCGTGGAATAAGTTTTCAGATTTTCAAAAATTACATAAACATTTTAGATTGGCAATTTAGTCATTTCCTGGCCACGAATCACTCCACTACTTCAATGTTTTATGCCAGATCTCTCCGTCTTAGGAGTCTGTGCAAAAGTCTCTGCTATATTAATGCATAAACAAAAAGTATGTTTTTAATTTTGTTTAATAATATGAGTTACAAGTTTTTTTTAAATAATTTATTCAGTCTCAGTCTGTGATAAATAAATTTTTTTTCGTAACATTGAACAATTATTAATGACAAATTCTCTTCATTTTACATAATACATTTGACAGCCAAGTTAGAAGTGATTCAGGAACAGAATTTATGATTTTTTAATATTTTTATGCGGTTGGAAAATAAAAACTCAATATGATTGAATAAAAGACATTCAAAGATTTGGTAATTAATTCCTTTATGAAATTAAATAATTGATTCTTCCTTTTTTGAATTTTCAAGATTAATCGAAACAATTTATTTTTACACAAATTTACACCCTAATTTGAATTTTCAAGGACAAATGAATAAAATGCAATTAATATACGAACTTAATTATAACAAAAATAAAATTTCGAAATAATTAATTGTTTCTTTATTCTTTATAGGTGATATTCTTAATGAAGTCTTTGAACAGAGATTGGCAAAGGATCCATTCAGAAGCCGAACGTGAAGTATTAAAAAAATATGCTCTCAAAGGGAAGACTTTCACCAGCGCATATTGCAGTACATATGCATTCTTACATGTTGCAATGAAATTCGTAATCTGCCCGAAATTATAGAACGCAACGGAATGTTATAAAAATCATAAATCCAAAAATTTGAAAACCTTGTTTTACAATTCTGTATTTTAACCCTTAGAGGTCACACGTTCTAAAAATAACGCGCCGGTCACACGGGGTCAGAATAACCCCAGCCATGTTTAAACAATTGCCGCGTTGCCAAAATCATTCCGAACGACTCATAAAAATTCAGGATATTAGTTTGGACCTTTTAGAATGAGAATATCATGGCAAAAAATTTTTCTCAAATTTTCAAAATGTTGAAAAAAAATCAGCAAGGAGGCAATGCGTAAAATCCATTTTTTACTAAAATAAATCATAACTCTGGCAATTTTTAATATATCTTCATAAAATTTTAGGGCGATACTCTTGAGATATCACAGTGTATGGAAAAAAATAGCTCCATAGTGGGCGTTTCAAAAAAGGTATTTATTTTGAACCCGAGCTCGCGCACGCTCTTCTAAAAATCGACTGTCACGAAGGAACTGCTGCCGCGATTCGGCCGACCCCAGTCTCATCTTACAAAGGGAACCCCAAAGCACCATTAGACAGGAGTCCAGACCAATCGGGCGCCAATAACTTATATTAATTCTAGCTTAAACTTGCGCTTGGGGTCATTTTCACCCCTAATGACCTCTAATGGTTAATAAACCTTTTAATTTAGAATTTAAGTTCCACTTTTTCCATCGACCGTCAAATGAGATTTAAGGAAAACTTATTATTCCGAGTTATTCGATATAAATTGAATTACCAAAAATACTAAAAACCACTCTGTTTGTAGCATTCATTTTGATCAACACAACGATCATTGTACTGATACCACAGTTATCTCAAGTGCTGGATATTATCTCACCACTGAATGAAAGCCGCCCATTGGAATTAATTTATATAGGCGAATATTGCGTAGACACTGTCAAGTACTACCAACACATTTATATCCAGCATGGGGTTCTTTCGTATATAGGTTCACTTCTTATAGTGGCGACAGATGCTACCGTATTTGTACTTATCTTACACCCATGTGCCATGTTATCCATCATTCCGTGAGTATTGAAGTTCCGCAAATTATTCTCTACAATATATAAATGAACAATTTTCAATTGCGTTTGACATGGTCGAGATTTTGCAAGAGAGGATTTGGAATCTTGCTTATTCTACAGAAAAATTAATCAATTATTATCCATTATTATTATTATTATTATTATTATTAATATTAGTGTTATTATTAACAGAATTTTGTAATCATTTCTTTTATTATTAATTCCAGACTTCAGTTAAATGCCATGCTATCACATGACGCTTCGTATCCAGATATTTCTGTATCAAAATGCAACGATAAATGTTATTACATTATTCGTAATTGTATACGTCTTCATCAGGACGTCTTAGAGTCAGTATTATCCAAATACACTTCTTCAAAAATAATTCAACATTTCTGTTATCCATTTTTCCTTTAATAATAATAATTGCTATTTTTTTACCTCGCAATAAAATTTTAAAGATTCGCGAAAATCTGACGGAATCACTTATTTAAAAATAACTAGCATGTCCATAACTTCAGTGTTAAAATCTGGATTCTAATGGGTACCTCTTAATGGCGTGTTACAATTATTGATTGTCACGTTCAATCTTGGCCGCATTTTATCTTCAATGGGATCTTAATGAAAGCTTTAATTAAATCCTACTGATAAAATATTACTGAAAAAAAAAATTCTACTGAAAAAATTGTAGAGTTCACGTAATCAATGAAAAAAAACTTGGGAATCCTGATAGGAATGTTAAACCCTTATCAATTAATTGAAATTTAATTACCTACAGCTCGTTTCCTCGCGATGGGTTGTAAATATTTCGCGGGAATCTCACTAATTTTTATTTAATTTATATTGAACAAATTTATGGATTACTTAAATTGTTATGAATTATATCCTCTTTGCCTACTTTTTTTTATGATATTGTTGTTTTTTACTTGTAAAAAGGATAAGGATAACAGAAACTTCAAATCACACTTAAAAAAGTAATTGTCAATTCAGGAGCACCACTAAATACTGACGCTTTTTTTAGATATATCGACACTGCAAAAACTCTTCTTTCGTCTTGTTACTTATTTCAGATGCTAACTTATGTATTAGTCCTCACTGCAACAGCTGTTGAGGTAAATGTTCTTACTTTTCATGAAGTATAAAAATTCGAGATTAGATTTGCAAAGAAAAGAACTAACACCAAATGGGAACAATTTTTTTGTCTCTTTCAAATTGGTATAATTGAAACCCACTTGTAATAGAGCATTTTTGTTAAAAGGTACTAGCTACGTCTAACAAGAGTATGTCCCACGCGATAAGATTCAGTGTTTTTACATTTGCTCAAATAGCCAACCTGTTTCTCATTAATTTTCCTGGACAAATGGTCTTGGATCATAGTCTCCATATCCACAGAGCTGTGTAAGAATATTATTATTAAAAACACAACGACGTTATACTAAAAAATTCGGGTCATAGTCGTAGGTCTTTAAAACTAATGGGCTTCGACGAGTGTCCTGGACATCTGCTGTACTTGTGATAGACACACAGACTATCTACAGAGTACAGTAGAAGGATCCCTGACACGTTGGTGACGGAATTATGTGACATTCTGAATTCTACTTGTAGGTACACAGAGGCCTTGTGGTACAAGTTGTCTTTTTGTTCAAGAAAACTGCTACAAATGATGATAATGCGCAGCTCCGTACCTTCTCAATTATGTGCCGGGCAGTTTTTCATTATGGGAATGAGGAGTTGCAGTTCGGTAAGAATTTATTTCACAAAAGTTCATTAAACCAAGAGAGAAAACTAGAAACATTTCGAAAATACCAAAATACTCCGAACTCGACCGTGGAGAAGCTTCTGGTTCGGTGCGTCGCCGCTAGGTGGTGACGTCACAGTGAAGTATTCCCACAAATGGTCGGTTTCATCTCATTTCTAACGTCCTCATGAGAACTTTCTTCAATGGATTTATCCAAGTGTGACATTATTTTGTAAAAATTTGATACATTCGCTATTTTCGAATACCAACAACAATGACAGTTGCTTTTCTTTTTATAGATACTGAATGCTTCTCTGTCGTACTTGACAGTCATGATGTCAATTTAACTGGAATCGCAAATGTAATTAAAAGCGAAGACTTGACTTTTCAAAGATATGTTGATTTCTCAAAAAGAAGAATTTTCAGTTCTACTTGACAAAGTAATGATAATTATTTGGAAACGAAAACATTGTTGCATTTTGACACATAATGTGTTTCTTGTAGAAATAGATTTTCAAGTAAAGTAATTATATTTTTTAGGAATCTTTTTTTCAAATTATTTTACGTCACTATTTTAACAAGCTACAAAGTATAAAATATTTACAAATTAGAATAACGAATTTCTTGCCCGGTAACAACAAATATTTTAATAAGGGCACAAAATATTCTCTACACTGTGCAAATATTATTAATACAACTTTATTTTTCAGTGTTAAACTGCTGTTTATTTTTATTATCTCGACGAAAAGTATAAAACAAAATTAAAAATTGAAATTATGCTATCCCAATTATTCCTTATATTGATATATATTTTTTTTAATATTGAAATTGTCGTTTAGGTTAAACAAATTCAAGCTATAGAATTTTTTAAAAACACTCTTGATAAGAATTGCAAAAGTTTAGTGGTAGGTGCTTGCAAGAAGGTATTCTTACTATTCGAAGTTCACTCTCTGCCGGTCGCCTTCGAACTGAGCATGAGGCACAAGAAAAACTGTGCGCCTGCGCCAACCTCTACATGTAAGAGCGACTTCCCGTAAATACTGACAATTGCTCCACCGTGAACGACTGAAAGTTATGTCAACATTATTTTTCTTGGTGTATAAGAATAATCGATGTTTTCTTTTTTCGTCAATTGGTATTATTCCCTACAGCTGTAGTCTACCATTGTTGTAGATACACGGTGCAAGTAATAAAACTTACTTCGAGACCTTCTTCTCAAAATTGTATGAAAATTGCAACAGAAATATTTCTAGGTCATCGTCTTTTTTTTCAGTGGCTATTAAGTTATTTTCTATAATTTATTCTCCCCCATCTTGCACCCAACTCGGGTAGACTGCGCATTACAAAAAAAGTAAGGATGCCAGTAAGGAATGAAGTTCTGGAAGGGACACTATATATAGTAAGTGCATTTAGTGTAAAGAAACTTTCGGTTTATAAAAGTAACATGGATATATTTGACAGCAGATACTTCAGTTTTAATAAAAAGCTGCTGCATTGGGTGGGACTGTGGCCGTTTGATACGTTCAGAAGTGGAAGATACATATTTGTTTTAATAGTCTGTTTGTTCATAACAGCTTTGCCCATAATGGTACTTTTTGAAATCATCCTAAAGTTGTGGAACGAATTTGGAGATTGACATAAGCAACCACCGGGTGTATTATACGAGTATAAAATCCAATTACGTAAATATTACAGATAGGTAGTTTCATACTTTCGTGGCGACGACTGACTCCGTTGCTTCAGTGGCTCACTCCAGTTATATGTATGACAGTAATGTTTGCAAAAGTTTCGATTATAATAATAAATAAACAAAAAGTATGTTTCTGTTTTGTTTTAATAATACATGTTATATGTATATCTCTTGATAATTTATTTTTTTTCTGGCTTTAACACTGCCGTCCGGTGGCAACGTGGTACCACCGGCACTTGGCCGGTAGTTTTCGCATTGCACCAACGTGGTGTCACCCGATGGCATAGTGTTAATAGGCTAACGGTTGGTAAAGTGTTAGTAATAAATTATGTTCAGGCAAAAAAAAAATTTTTAACTAATGAATTGTTACCTTCATTTTTACAGATGATATTCTTAATGAAGTCTTTGAATAGAGATTGGGAAAGAATGAATTTAGAAGCAGAACGTAAAGTATTAACAAAATATGCCCTCCAAGGAAGAAGTTTCACCACCACATATTGCAGTGAATATGCAGTCTTATTTGTTGCAATGAAATTTATAATGTGCTAAAAATTCTAAATTTTGACTATGATTGAAAGTCTAGTTTTACCTTTTCTTCAACAAACTCTGACTAAATTCTTCACTTCGATAAACCTCGAATTCAGAATTTATTCAAAGCTGCATTATTTGAGTACGAGTGGTTTTTTGAAAATCTCTCGATATCAATTAAGATGGAAAAGAGGGTAAGGGTCGGAATCACTGTCTTTCTAGTATATCTTATGGGCTCGGCGATTGTATTTACACTGATATCAAAATTGTCTCTGCTGATGGACATTATCTTGCCACTGAATGAAAGCCGTCCATCGGAATTAGTTTTTATAGGCGAATATTGCGTGGATACCGTTAGATACTACCATTTGCTTTATACCCAGCAGATTTTTCTTTCGTATGTAACTATAATTATGGTAGTGGCAGTAGATACTACCGTATTTGTACTTATCTCACATCCATGTGCTATGTTAACCGTCATTTCGTGAGTATCTGAATTAAACAAATTATTCTGTACAATTTGAGAATGAACAATTTTCAATTGTGTTAGAAATGTTCAAGATTTCGCAAGACAGCATTCATTTTATTATTATTATTATTGCCTGTCTTTCTATTATTAACAATAGTTTTATAATTTATTGTGTTATTAATTCCAGGCTCCAGTTAAAAGCTTTACTAGCACATGGCAATTCGAATCCAGACATATTTGTACCAAAATTCAACGATAAATCTTATTACGTTATTCGCAATTGTATACGTCTTCATCAAGACGTTTTAGAGTCAGTATTATCCAAACATAGTTCTTCAAAAACGATCACAAATTTCTGTTATCCACTTCTTTTTTTTTACAATATTTGCTACCCAACTCATAATATTTTACAAGAGGATTCTTCATAAAATTCATAAACTAGTTAACGCAAACTTCACAGAAATTATGAATCTGATTATTTTATCCTATTAAAAATAATAAGTAATCAGTGTGGATAATCCTACCGTTGAGCCTGGATTTTAATTAGTACCTCTCACTCCGAATTTAATGTTACCTACATTCACTTAGTCTATATTCCATCAGTTTCTGCTAATCTGCGAACATTTACACGGAGAGGACCGTTGGTGGACTAGAGAAATTTAGGGGCTTGAATTGTTGAATTGTTATGAAACATTTCCTCGATTTCCATTATTACTCTTCCCGAATTTGGTTTTAAAAAAAACAGGGGTAACAGAAACTTGAAACTTCAGCCGTAACAGTAACTTCGTGTTCAGAAGAGCCACTAAATAAACTGACCCTTATTTCTAGATACGTTGACGCTGCAAAAGCTCTTCTTTCGCCTTCTTACTTATTTCTTATGCCAGCTTATGTAATAGCCCTCAGTGCTACAGCTGTTGAGGTAAAAGTTACCTGCAAATGTTCTTATTCTTTGCCCACTATGGAGCTATTTTTTCTCCATGCACTATGATACCTCAAGAGTATCACCCAGAAATTTTATGAAAATCTATTAAAAATTGCCAGAGTTGTGATTCTTTTTAGTAAAAAATGGTTTTCACGCATTGCTTACTTGCTGTTATTTTTTTCGCCATTTTGAAAATTTGATAAAAATTTTTTGCCATGATATTCTCATTCTAAAAGGTCAAAACTAATATCCTGAATTTTTATGAGTCGTTCGGAATGATATTGGCACCGCAGCAATTGTTTAAACATGGCTGGGGTCATTCAGACCCCGTGTGACCTCTAAGGATTAATTATAATTGCAAAGAAAGGAACTACCATCAAATGGAAGCTCTTTTTTTCACCCGAATGCATTCTTTTATAAATTATTCTAATCGAAAAAGCAAAAAAATATTCAATGAAGGTTTTTGTTTAAAGGCTTTGTCTCCAACTGACAAGAGTTTGACGTACGCTTTAAGATACGGTATTCTCGCTGTTGGTCAAATATCCAACCTGTTTCTCATGTGTTTGCCAGGACAAATGATCATGGACCATAGTCTCCATATCCAGAGAGCCGTGTAGGAAAATAAGTATTAAAAAAAAACAATTATGTTAGCCCACAAAACTAAACATTCAGGTTACGGACTTCTGCTATACTTGAGATAGACTCGTTGGCTACTTATAGAATGCAGTGGAGAGATCCTTGACATGCCAGTGACCAAATTATGTGACATTCTGAATCCTACTTGTAGGTACACAGAGGCCTTGTGGTATCAGTTGTCTTTTCGTTCAAGGAAACTGCTACAAGTGATGATGATGCGCGGTTCGATACCTTCTCAATTATGCGCCGGGCAGTTTTTCGTTATGGGTATGAGGAGTTGCAGTTCGGTAAGACACTCTTTCGTCACAAGAATTCATTAACACTAGAACTACCACACTAGTCATTTTGACTGGTTTGACAATTCTATTTTATTATTCCTACTTCGTGTTATATTTTTCCTTCGCAATGATGTAATGATTTTTGGAGAGATAGCTAAAGGACTAATATAATGAAGTTTAATTTTGTTTTATTCATTTAAAATAAAAATCATTTTTTTTAAGTAGAGATAGCTACGTCTCATCTGTCGGTAGTTCTAGTGTTAAACCGAACGAAAAAATTGGAAATACTTCCCAAATACCAAAATACTCTGAATTCGACCGTGGAAAAGCGTCCAGTTCAGCGGGTCCACGCTAGGTGGCGACGTCACGGTGGAGTGTTCCTGCAAATGGTCGGTTTTATCTCACTTCCAACGTCCTGATGACGACAGAACGATAATTGGTTTCCAATAAGTTGGAATTCTAAGGAATTAGAACACTCTGAACTCACATCCATGGATTCGGGGATTTTTATAAAAATTTTAAGGGCCTACTTTGTGGCCCCCAAAAAAATTATACTTCTCGGAGCTTTTGTGCGAACAAGCTTTAGTGGCTGTAAAATGAATTATTGGGCTTTCACATTAGCTTGTCGAAGTGAATTTAAATTGTGGAAACTAACATTCTGAACTCACGTCAGATGCAGAATATGGAATTGATTCTCCAATACATTGAAAACCGGCGTCCAATGATTTTATGTTACCCAATGCATTTATTCGAGTGTACAAATTTAATACCATGACTTTTTTCGAATACCGACAACAGTTACAATTTAATTTTTTTTACAGATACTGAACACTTCTGTGTCATACTTGACAGTAATGATGTCACTTTAAGTGGAATCGAAATAAGAATTGAATCGATTTTTCAAGAAAACGTTGATTTCTCAAAAAGAAGAGGAATTTTCTTTTTTATTTGACAAAATAAAAATTCCTCCTGAATAGAAGATATTGTTGCTCTTTGACACATACTGTTCTTGTTGTAAAAATGGATTTCGAAATAAATAAATTATATTTTTCACGAATTATTGTTTCTAATTATTTTACATCACTACTTTAACAAATTTCGAAGTATAAAAAAATATACAATTTAAAATAGGCAATATAAACAAAAATCGATATTAATAGTTTATTATTTTGATTTTCAAATTATTCCATGTATTAGTATTTATACTTTTTTGCTATTGAAATTGCATTATTTTAAACTGAAAAAAAAATGAATTATTTTAAAATTGTCGTTTAATTGCAAACGTGTACTTACTCTCTAGAGCATTTTCAAAACTCTCTTGATGAGGACTTCAAAATATTCTCTACACTGTGCAAATATTATTAATACATGTATTATCAACTTTAATTTTTATTGTTAAATTAGCGTTTATTTGCATTATCTCGAAAAGTACAAAACAAAATTAAAAATTGAAATTATGTTAATGGAGTGAAATTTGTTTTTCAAATTATTCCTTATATTGATATATATTTTTTTTAATATTGACATTGTCGTTTAGGTTAAACAAATTCAAGCTATAGAATTTTTTAAAAACACTCTTGATAAGAATTGCAAAAGTTCAGCGGTAGGTGCTTGCAAGAAGGTATTCTTACTATTCGAAGTTCACTCTCTGCCGGTCGCCTTTGTACTGAGCATGAGGCATAAGAAAAACTGTGCGCTTGCGCCAAATCTACATATAAGAGCGACGTCCCGTAGATACTGACAATTGCTCCACCGTGAACGACTTTGAAAATGATGTAAACATTATTTTTCTTGGCGTATAAGAATAATCGATGTTTTCTCTTTTCGTCAATTGGCATTATTCCCTACAGCTATAGTCTACCGTTGTTGTAGATACACGGTGCAAGTAATAAAACTTACTTCGAGACTTTCTTCTCAAAATTGTATGAAAATTGCAACAGAAATATTTCTAGGACACCGTCTTTTTTTTCAGTGGCTATTAAGTTATTTTCTATAATTTATTCTCCCCCATCTTGCACCCAACACGGGTAGCCTGCGCATTACAAAAAAAGTGAGGATGCCAGTAAGGAATGAAGTTCTGGAAGGGACACTATATATAGTAAGTGCATTTAGCGTAAAGAAACTTTCGGTCTATGAGAACAACATGGATATATTTGACAGCAGATACTTCAGTTTTAATAAAAAGCTGCTGCATTGGTTGGGACTGTGGCCATACGATACGTTCAGGAGTGGAAGATACATATTTGTTTTAATAATCTGTTCCTTCATAACAGTTTTCCCTATATTGGTACTTTTTGAAATCATCCTAAAGTTGTGGAACGAATTTCGAGATTGACATAAGCAACCACCGGGTGTATTATATGAGTATAAAATCAAATTACGTAAATATTACAGATAGGTAATTTCATACTTTCGTGGCGACGACTGACTCCGTTGCTTCAGTGGCTCACTCCAGTTATATGTATAACAGTAATGTTTGCAAAAGTTTCGATTATAATAATAAATAAACAAAAAGTATGTTTCTGTTTTTTTAATAATACATGTTATATATCTCTTGATAGTTTATTTTTTTGGCTTTAATACTGCCGTCCGGTGGTACCGCGTTGGTGCCTTGCGAAAACCATCGGGCAAGCGCCGGTGGCACCGCGTTAGTGTCGTACATGAAGATTTATACCGGCGCCAAACGAAAGAATCCCGATCAGACGCGCGGACGGCAAAGTGTGAAAAAAATAGTCGATGATGAATTTTGTCTAAATAATGTTTTTATCAACACTGCCATCCGCACGTCTGATCGGGATTTTTTCGTTTGGTGCCGGTATAAATCTGTATGTACGACACCAACGTGGTACCACCGGCGCTTAGCCGGTAGTTTTCGCATGGCACCAACGTGGTGTCACCGGATGGCATAGTGTTAATAGACTAGCGGTCGGAAAAGTGTTAATAATATATTATGTTCAGGCAAAAAAAAATAATTTCTAACTAATGAATTTTTTGCCTTCATTTTTACAGATGATATTCCTAATGAAGACTTTGAATAGAGATTGGGAAATAATGAATTTAGAAGCAGAACGTAAAGTACTAACAAAATATGCTCTCCAAGGAAGAAGTTTCACCACCGCATATTGCAGTGAATATGCATTTTTACTTGTTGCAATGAAATTTATGATTATCTAAAAATTATAAATGTTGACTATGATTGATAGTCTAGTTTTACCTTTTCTTCAACAAACTCTGACTAAATTCTTTACTTCGATAAACCCTGAATTTAGAATTTATTCAAAGTTGCATTATTTGAGTACGAGTGGTAAGGGTAAGAGTCGGAATCACTGTCTTTCTAGTATATCTTATGGGCTCGGCGATTGTATTTACACTGATATCAAAATTATCTCTGCTGATGGATATTATCTTGCCACTGAATGAAAGCCGTCCATCGGAATTAGTTTTTATGGGCGAATATTGCGTTGATACCGTTAGATACTACCATTTGCTTTATACCCAGCAGATTTTTCTTTCGTATGTAAATATAATTATGGTAATGGCAGTAGATACTACCGTATTTGTCCTTATCTCACATCCATGTGCCATGTTAACCGTCATTTCGTGAGTATCTCAATTAAACAAATTATTCTGTACAATATGAGATTGAACAATTTCCAATTGTGTTATAGACATATTCAAATTTCACAAGACAATATTCATTTCATTGTAGTCTCTCTATTATTATAAATATATTATTATTATTATTATTGTCTGTCTTTCTATTGTTAACAATAGTTTTATAATTTATTGTGTTATTAATTCCAGGCTCCAATTAAAAGCTTTACTAGCACATGGCGATTCGAATCCAGACATATTTGTACGAAAATGCAACGATGAATCTTATTACGTTATTCGCAAATGTATACGTCTTCATCAAGACGTTTTAGAGTCAGTATTATCCAAACATAGTTCTTCAAAAACACAAAATCACACATTTCTGTTATCCACTTCTTTTTTTTATAATATTTGCTAGTCAACTCATTACATTTTACAAGAGGGTTCTTCATAAAATTCATAAACTAGGGAACGCAAACTTTACAAAAATTATGAATCTGATTATTTTACCCTATTAAAAGTAATGAGTAATCAGTGTGGATAATCCTACCGTTGAGCCTGGATTCTAATGAGTACCTCTCACTGTGAATTAATGTTACCCACATCCATTTAGTTTATATTCCATCAGTTTCCGCTTATTTGGATGAACATTTACACGGAGAGGACCGTTGGTGGAATAGAAAAATGTAGGGATTTGAATTGTTGAATTGTTATGAAACATTTCCTCGATTTCCATTATATTCTTCCCGATTTTGGTTTTAAAAAAAAACAGGCGTAACAGAAACTTGACATCTCAGCCGTAAAAATAATTGCGTGTTCAGAGGAGCCACTAAATACTGACGCTTGTTTCTAGATACGTTGACACTGCAAAAGCTCTTCTTTCGCCTTCTTATTTATTTCTTATGCCAGCTTATGTAATAGTCCTCAGCGCTACAGCTGTCGAGGTAAAAGTTACCTGTACATGTTCTTATTTTTTACACACTATGGAGTTATTTTTTTCCATATCTCAAGGGTATCACCCTAAAATTATGTGAAAATATATTAAAGATTGCCAGAGTTATGATTTTTTTAGTAAAAAATGGTTTTTACGCATTGCTTCCTTGCTGATTTTTTTTTCGACATTTTGAAAATTTGATAAAAATATTTTGATATGATATTCTCATTCTAAAAGGTTCAAACTAATATCCTTAATTTTTATGAGTCGTTCGGAATACTATTGGCAACGCGGCAATTGTTTAAACATGGTTGGGGTCATTCTGACCCCGTGTGGCCTCTAAGGGTTAATTATAATTGCAAAGAAAGGAACTACCATCAAATGGAAACCTTTTTTTACCTAAATTCATTCTTTTATAAATTATTCTAATCGAAAAAATAATATTCAATCGAGCTTTTTATTTAAAGGTTTTATCTCCAACTGACAAGAGTTTGACGTATGCTTTAAGATACGGTATTCTCACTGTTGGTCTAATATCCAACCTGTTTCTCATGTGTTTGCCAGGACAAATGATCATGGACCATAGTCTCCATATCCAGAGAGCTGTGTAGGAAAATAAGTATTAAAAACTCAATGAAATTAACCCATAAAATCCAACACTTTTGTTAAGGACTTTTGCCATACTAGCGATAGACTCATCTGCTACCTACAGACTACAGTAGAAGGGTCCCTAACATGCCAGTGACCAAATTATATGATATTCTCAATTTTACTTGTAGGTACACAGAGGCCTTGTGGTATAAGTTGTCTTTTCGTTCAAGGAAACTGCTACAAGTAATGATGATGCGCGGTTCGATACCTTCTCAATTATGTGCGGGTCAGTTTTTCGTTATGGGTATGAGGAGTTGCAGTTCGGTAAGACTCTCTTTCGTCACAAGAGTTCATTAAATCTAACGAAAAAATTGGAAACAGTTCCCAAATACCAAAATACACTGAACTCAACCGTAGAGAAGCTTCTAGTTCGGCGCGCCCCCGCTAGGTGGCGACGCCATAGTGAAGTATTCCCACAAATGGTCGGTTTCATCTCACCTCTAACCTCCTAATGAGAACTTTCTTCAATGGATTTATTCAAGTGTGACATTATTTTGTAAAAATTTGATACTTTCGCTATTTTAGAATACCAGCAACAATGACAATTGCTTTTTCTTTTATAGATACTAAATGCTTCTGTGTCGTACTTGACAGTCATGATATCGATATAACTGGAATCGCAAATGTAATTAAAAGCGAAGACTTGACTTTTCAAAGATGTGTTGATTTCTCAAAAAGAAGAATTTTTCATTTCTACTTGACGAAATAATAATAATTCTTTCGAAAGCGAAAACATTGTTGCATTTTGACACATAATGTTTTTGTAGTAGGAATAGATTTTCCAAAGAAGTAATTATATTTTTTACGAATCTTTTTTTCAAATTATTTTACGACACTATTTTAACAAGTTCCAAGGTATAAAATATTTACAAATTAGAATAACGAATTTCTTGCCGGTAACAACAAATATTTTTAAAAGGGCACAAAATATTCTCTACACTGCAAATATTATTAATAAATTTATTATTAACTTTATTTTTTATTGTTAAACTGGCGTTTATTTTCATTATCTCGACATAAAGTACAAAACAAAATGAAAAATTGAAATTATGTTAATGTAGTGAAATTTGCTGTCCCAATTATTCCTTATATTAATTTGTTTTAATATTAAAATTGTCGTTTAGGTTCGTTTGGGTGAAAGCCCTAACAAAATTAAAAATTCAAATTATGTTAATGTAGTGAAATTTATTTTTCCAATTATTCCTTATTGTCAAATTACTGAATAATTTTTTATTGAATAATTGTTCCCAATTATTCGATATATTTATTTTTTTTATTATTGAAATTGTTTAGGTTAAACAAATTCAAACTATAGAATTTTTAAAAAGACACTCTTGACAAAAATTGCAACAGTTCAGTAGTAGGTGCTTGCAAGAAGATACTCTTACTATTAGAAGTTCACTCTCTGCCGGTCGCCTTTATACTGAGCATGAGGCACAAGAAAAACTGTGCGCTTGCGCCAAGTCTACATGTAAAAGCGACGTCCCGTAAATACTGACAATTGCTCCACCGTGAACGACTTTGAAAATTATGTCAACATTATTTTTCTTGGTGTATAAGAATAATCGATGTCTTCTTTTTTCGTCAGTTGGTATTATTCCCTACAGCTATGGTCTACCGTTGTTGTAGATACACGGTGCAAGTAATAAAACTTACTTCGAGACCTTCTTCTCAAAATTGTATGAAAATTGTAACAGAAACATTTCTAGGACACCTTTTTTTTCCAGTGGCTATTAAGTTATTTTCTATAATTTATTTTCCCCCGTCTTGCATCCAACTGGGGTAGCCTGCGCATAAAAAAAAGTGAGGATGCCAGTAAGGAATGAAGTTCTGGAAGGGACACTATATACAGTAAGTGCATTTAGTGTAAAGAAACTTTCGGTCTGTGAGAACAACATGGATATATTTGACAGCAGATACTTCAGTTTTAATAAAAAGCTGCTGCATTGGTTGGGACTGTGGCCATACGATACGTTCAGGAGTGGAAGATACATATTTGTTTTAATAATCTGTTCCTTCATAACAGTTTTCCCTATATTGGTACTTTTTGAAATCATCATAAAGTTGTGGAACGAATTTCCAAATTGATGTAACCAACCACCGGGTGTATTATATGAGTATATAATCAGATTACGTAAACATTACAGATAGGTAATTTCATACTTTCGTGGCGACGACTGACTCCGTTGCTTCAGTGGCTCACTCCAACTTTATGTGTGATAGGAATGTTTGCAAAAGTTTCGATTATAATAATAAATAAACAAAAAGTATGTTTCTGTTTTTTGATTAATATGAGTTACATATTTTTTGACATTTTATTTCTTTTTCTGGCTTTAACACTATGCCGTCCGGTGACACGGCGTTGGTGCCATGCAAAAACTATCGGGCAAGCGCCGGTGGTATCGCGTTGGTGCCATGGGAAAACTATCGGGCAAGCACCGGTAGCACTGCGTTGGTGTCGTACATGAAAATTTATAGCGGCGCCAAACAAAAGAATCCCGATCAGACGGTGCGGACGGCAAAGTGTTAAAAAAAATAGTCGAGGATGAATTTTTTTCCAAATAATGTTTTTATCAACACTTTGCCATCCGCACGTCTGATCGTTTGGTGCCGGTATAAATCTGTATGTACGACACCAACGTGGTACCACCGGCGCTTGGCCGGTAGTTTTCGCATGGCACCAACGCGGTATCACCGGATGGCATAGTGTTAATAGGCTAGCGGTCGGTAAAGTGTTAATAATAAATTATGTTCAGGCAAAAAAAAATAATTTCTAACTAATGAATTTTTACCTTCATTTTTACAGATGATATTCCTAATGAAGTCTGTGAATAGAGATTGGGAAAGAATGAATTTAGAAGCAGAACGTAAAGCACTAACAAAATATGCCCTCCAAGGAAGAAGTTTCACCACCGCGTATTGCAGTGAATATGCAGTTTTATTTGTTGCAATGAAATTCATAATTTGCTAACAATTCTAAATTTTGACTATGATTGAAAGTCTAGTTTTACCTTTTCTTCAACAAACTCTAACTAAATTCTTTACGTCGATAAACCTTGAATTCAGAATTTAGCCATAGTTGCATTATTCTGTTTAACGATATTTGAGTACAAGTGGTTTTTGAAAATCTCCCGATATCGATTGAAATAGAAAAGAGAGTAAGAGTCGGAATCACTGCCTTTCTAGTATATCTTATGGGCTCGGCGATTGTATTTACACTGATATCAAAATTATCTCTGCTGATGGACATTATCTTGCCACTGAATGAAAGCCGTCCATCGGAATTAATTTTTATAGGCGAATATTGCGTGGATACCGTTAGATACTACCATTTGCTTTATACCCAGCAGATTTTTCTTTCGTATTTAACTATAATTATGATAGTGGCAGTAGATACTACCGTATTTGTACTTATCTCACATTCATGTGCCATGTTAACCATAATTTCGTGAGTATCTCAATTAAACAAATTATTTTGTACAATATGAGAATGAACAATTTTCAATTGTGTTAGACATGTTCAAGATTTCACAAGACAGCATTCATTTCATTATTATTATTATTATTATTGCCTGTCTTTCTATTATTAACAATAGTTTTATAATTTATTGTGTTATTAATTCCAGGCTCCAGTTAAAAGCTTTACTGGCACATGACAATTCGAATCCAGACATTTTTGTACTAAAATGCAACGATAAATCTTATTACGTTATTCGCAAATGTATACGCCTTCATCAAGACGTTTTAAAGTCAGTATTATCCAAACATAGTTCTTCGAAGACGATCACAAATTTCTGTTATCCACTTCTTTTTTCTACAATATTTGCTACTCAACTCATAATATTTTACAAGAGGATTCTTCATAAAATTCATAAACTAGTTAACGCAAACTTTACAAAAGTTATGAATTTGATTATTGTACCCTATTAAAAGTAATGAGTAATCGGTGTGGATAATCCTACCGTTGAACCTGGATTTTAATGAGTACCTCTCATTGTGAATTTAATGTTACCCATATCCATTTAGTTTATACTCCATCAGTTTCCGCTTGTTTGGGTGAACATTTATACGGAGAGGATAGTTGGTGGAATAGAGAAATTTAGGGGCTCTTGTTGAATATTTTTATGAAACATTTCTTCGATTTCAATTATTACTCTTCCCAAATTTGATTTGAAAAAAAACAGGGGTAACAGAAACTTGAAATCTCAGCCGTAAAAGTAATTGCGTGTTTAGAGGAGCCACTAAATACTGACGCTTATTTCTAGATACGTTGACACTGCGAAAACTCTTCTTTCGCCTTCTTATTTAGTTCTTATGCCGACTTATGTAATAGCCCTCACTGCCACAGCGATCGAGGTAAAAATTACCTGCACATGTTCTTATTTTTTGCCCACTATGGAGTTTTTTTTCCATACACTATGATATCTCAAGAGTATCACTTTAAAATTTTATGAAAATGTATTAAAAATTGCCAGAGTTATGATTTTTTTTAGTAACTACTGGTTTCTACGCATTGCCTCCTTGCTGATTGTTTTTCGCCATTTTGAAAATTTGATAAAAATTTTTTGCCATTATATTCTCATTCTAAAAGGTTCAAACTAATATTCTGAATTTTTATGAGTCGTTCGAAATGATATTGACAACGCGGTAATTGTTTAAAGATGGCTGGGGTCTTTCTGACCCCGCGTGACCGGTACGTTATTTTTAGAACGTGTGACTTCCAAGGGTTAGTTATAATTGCAAAGAAAGGAACTACCATCAAATGGAAACTTTTTTTACCTGAACGCATTCTTTTATAAATTTTTCTAATCGAAAAAAAATATATTCAATCAAGCTTTTTGTTTTAAGGTTTTATCTCCAACTGGCAAGAGTTTCACGTATGCTTTAAGATACGGTATTCTCACTGTTGGTCAAATAACCAACCTGTTTCTCATGTGTTTGCCAGGACAAATGATCATGGACCATAGTCTCCATATCCAGAGAGCTGTGTAGGAAAATAAGTTATCGAAACCGCAATGAAGTTAACCCATAAAATCAAACACTTTCGTTCAGGACTTTTGCCGTACTTGCGATAGACTCATCGGCTACCTACAGAGTACAGTAGAAGGGTCCCTGACATGCCAGTGACCAAATTATGTGACATTCTGAATTCTACTTGTAGGTACACAGAGGCCTTGTGGTATAAGTTGTCTTTTCGTTCAAGGAAACTGCTACAAGTGATGATGATGCGCGGTTCGATTCCTTCTCAATTATGTGCCGGTCAGTTTTTCGTTATGGGTATGAGGAGTTGCAGTTCGGTAAGACTCTCTTTCATTACAAGAGTTCATTAAGGTAGTTCACTCGAAAAAGCTATTTTTTGCTAGTCTTTTGGTTTTTAAGTATGTTGTAGTTGACAATTTAACGATTGCATTGGTATTTTTTTTAAGATAGCAAGCGGTGCTTGTTTTTAAGATAATGAAGTCCAAACTTTAAGTTCTTAACATACGAGTATATGGGAGACGTGCTTTGAAAAAGACATTTTCACTAACTACATGACGAGTTTTTTTGCTGGATTTTTAAAAAACTAGTATGTTGAACTTTAGAATATTAAGATTACGATGCCTTTTTGCCGAACATAGCTTACGGTAGTAAATCTTGAGAAATTTTAATCCGAATTACGCGTTTTGTCGAGGTTTTCACTTGGTTATATGAGCCATGCGGGAGAAGGGTGCGAGACTTGGCAACGTCGGAACAATTCGGTGTACACGTGTACCGTAGTAGTAGTAAAGCAGTACATTATTTTGCCTTTATGCGAAATTATAATATTGTTAAATAATAATATTTCTGATGATTTCATTTGTAAATAAAATAAATCTTCCATCTTTCCTACGAAAACTAGTTCGGCTTAGACGACATGATATTTCACTTTTGTAACCAGTGAACGCAACTGTCAAGTCAGTTAAACGACGTTGTCAAACTTCGGTGAGGTGTGGGGGGAAATGCGCAGGAGTTTGATTTCGACACTGTTCGCAAGAAACATGCGAAAGGAAAGCGAAGTGATTCTCAAAAACTTTTCATTTGTGTACGGGAGACTATGCATTGCGGGTTATTTTCGTTGGGTAGAGTACCACTGCGCTGAGTGAACTACCTTAAACCGAACGAAAAAATTGGAAGCAGTTCCCAAATACCAAACTACTCTGAACTCGAGAGTGGAGAAGCTTCTAGTTCGGCGCGCTCCCGCTAGGTGGCGACGTCACAGTGAAGTATTCCCACAAGTTCTCGATTTCATCTCACCTCTAACGTCCTAATAAGAACTTTCTTCAATGGATTTATCCAAGTGTGACATTATTTTGCAAAAATTTGATACATTCGCTATTTCAGAATGTCAACAATAGTGACAATTGCTTTTTTTATAGATACTGAATGCTTCTGTGTCGTACTTGACAGTCATGATGTCAATTTAACTGGAATCGCAAATGTAATGAAAAGGGAAGACTTGACTTCTCAAAGAAATATTGATTTCTCAAAAAGAAGAATTTTGCAGTTTTATTTGACAAAATAATAATAATTCTTTCGGAAACGAAAATATTGTAGCATTTTGACACATAATGTTTTCGTTGTAGGAATAGATTTTCAAATAAAGTAATTATATTTTTTACGAATCTTTAATTCTAATTATTTTACGTCACTATTTTAATAAGTTCCAAAGTATAAAACCTTTACAAATTAGAATAACGAATTTCCTGCCGGTAACAACAAATATTTTTAAAAGAGCACAAAATATTCTCTACACTGTGCAAATATTATTAATACATTTATTATTAACTTTATTTTTTATTGTTAAACTGGCGTTTATTTTCATTATCTCGACGTAAAAAATTCTCGACCTAAAAAATCTCGATGAAAAATTGAAATTATGTTAATGTAGTGAAATTTGCTTTCCCAATTATTCCTTATATTAATTTTTTTTATTATTGAAATTGTCGTTTAGATTAAACAAATTCAAGCTATAGAATTTTTTAAAAACACTCTTGATAAGAATTGCAAAAGTTCAGTGGCAGGTGCTTGCAAGAAGATACTCTTACTATTCGAAGTTCACTCTCCGCCGGTCGCCTTTGTACTGAGCATGAGGCACAAGAAAAACTGTGCGCTTGCGCCAAATCTACATATAAGAGCGACGTCCCGTAGATACTGACAATTGCTCCACCGTGAACGACTTTGAAAATTATGTCAACATTATTTTTCTTGGTGTATAAGAATAATCGATGTCTTTTTTTCGTCAGTTGGTATTATTCCCTACAGCTATGGTCTACCGTTGTTGTAGATACACGGTGCAAGTAATAAAACTTACTTCGAGACCTTCTTCTCAAAATTGTATGAAAATTGTAACAGAAATATTTCTAGGCCAGCGTCTTTGTTTCCAGTGGCTATTAAGTCATTTTCTATAATTTATTCTCCCCCGTCTTGCACCCAACTCGGGTAGCCCGCGCATTACAAAAAAAGTGAGAATGCCAATAAGGAATGAAGTTTTGGAAGGGAGACTATACATAGTAAGTGTATTTGATGTAAAGAAACTTTCGGTCTGTAAGAGCAACATGGATATATTTGACAGCGAATACTTCAATGTCAATAAAAAGCTGCTGCATTGGTTGGGTCTGTGGCCATGCGATACGTTCAGAAGTGGAAGATACATATTTGTTTTAATAGTCTGTTTGTTCATAACAGCTTTGCCCATAATGGTGCTTTTTAAAATCATCCTAAAGTTGTGAAACGAATTTCGAAATTGATGTAACCAACCACTGGGTGTGTTGTATGAGTATATAATCAAATTACTAATTATTACAGATAGGTAATTTAATACTTTCGTGGCCACGACTGACTCCCTTGCTTCAGTGGCTCACTCCAGTTTTATGTATTATAGGAATGTTTGCAAAAGTTTCGATCATAATAATGAATAAACAAAAAGTATGTTTTTGTTTTTTTGTATAATACGAGTTATATATTTTTTGATATTTTTTTTCTGGCTTTAACACTATGTCGTCCGGTGGCACCACGTTGGTGCCATGCGAAAACTATCGGACAAGCGCCGGTGGCACCACGTTGGTGTCGTGCATAAAGATTTATACCGGCGCCAAAGGTGTTAAAAACAATCGTTGAAAACGAATTTTTTTTTTATTATTTTTTTATCAACACTTTACCGCCCGCACGTCCGATCGAGATTCAGTCGTTTGGCGCCGGTATAAATCTGTACGTACGACACCAACGTGGTGCCACCCGCGCTTGCCCGATAATTTTCGCATGGCACCAACGGGGTGCCACCGCTGATGTTAATAATGAATTATGTTCAGGCAAAAATAATAATTTTTTACTAATGAATTTTTTACCTTTACTTATGCAGATGATATTCCTAATGAAGTCTTTGAATAGAGATTGGGAAAGAATGAATTCAGAAGCAGAACGTAAACTACTAACAAAATATGCCCTCCAAGGAAGAAGGTTCACCACCGCATATTGCAGTGAATATGCATTTTTACTTGTTGCAATGAAATTTATAATTTGCTAAAAATTCTAAATTTTGACTATGATTGAAAGTCTAGTTTTACCTTTTCTTCAAAAAACTCTGACTAAATTCTTTACTTCGATAAACCTTGAATTCAGAATTTAGTCAAAGTTACATTATTTGAGTGCGACTGGTTTTTGAAAATCTCTCGATATCAATTACAATGGAAAAGAGGGTAAGGGTGGGAACCACTCTCTTTCTAGTGTGTCTTATGGGCTCGACATTTGTATTTACACTGACACCAAAATTATCTCTACTGATGGACATTATCTTGCCACTGAATGAAAGCCGTCCATCGGAATTGCTTTTTATGGGCGAATATTGCGTGGATACCGTTAAATACTACCAATTGTTTTATACCCAGCAGGTTTTTCTTTCGTATGTAAATATAATTATTGTGGTGGCAATAGATACTACCGTATTTGTGCTTATCTCACATCCATGTGCCATGTTAACCGTCATTTCGTGAGTATCTCAATTAAACAAATTATTCTGTACAATATGAAAATGAACAATTTTCAATTGTGTTAGACATGCTCAAGATTTCACAAGACAATATTCGTTTCATTGTAGTCTCTCTATTATTATTAATATATTATTATTATTACTATTATTATTACTGTCTGTCTTTCTATTATTAACAATAATTTTATAATTTATTGTGTTATTAATTCCAGGCTCCACCTAAAAGCTTTACTAGCACATGGCAATTCGAATCCAGACATTTTTGTACCAAAATGCAACGATAAATCTTATTACGGTATTCGCAAATGCATACGCCTTCATCAAGACGTTTTAGTGTCAGTATTATCCAAACATAAATCTTTAAAAACACAAAATCACAAATTTCTGTTATCCACTTCTTCTTTTTTACAATATTTGCTACTCAACTCATTACATTTTACGAGAGGATTCTTCATAAAATTCATAAACTAGTGAACGCAAACTTCACAAGAATTATGAATCTGATTATTTTACCCTATTAAAAGTAATGAGTAATCAGTGTGGATAATCCTACCGTTGAGCCTGGATTTTAATGAGTACCTCTCATTATGAATTTAATGTTACCCGCATCCATTTAGTTTATATTCCATCAGTTTCCGCTTATTTGGGTGAACATTTACACGGAGAGGACCGTTGGTGCAATAGAGAAACTTAGGGGTTTCAGTTGTTGAATTGTTATGAAACATTTCCTTGATTTCCGTTATTACTCTTCCCGAATTTGGTTTACAAAAAACAGGGGTAACAGAAACTTGAAATCTCAGCCGTAAAAGTAATTGCGTGTTCAAAGGAGCCACTAAATACTGACGCTTGTTTCTAGATACGTTGACACTGCAAAAGCTCTTCTTTCGCCTTCTTACTTATTTCTTATGCCAGCTTATGTAATAGCCCTCAGTGCTACAGCTGTCGAGGTAACGGTTACCTGCACATGTTCTTATTTTTTGCCCACTCTGGAGCTATTTTTTTCTATACACTGTGATATCTCAAGAGTATCACCCTAAAATTTTATGAAGATATATTAAAAATTGCCAGAGTTATGATTTTTTTAGTAAAGAATGGTTTTTACGCATTGCCTCCTTGCTAATTTTTTTTCGCCATTTTGAAAATTTGATAAAAATTTTTTGCCATGATATTCTAATTCTAAAAGGTTCAAACCAATATCCTGAATTTTTATGAGTCTTTCGGAATGATATTGGCAACGCGGCAATTGTTTAAACATGGCTGGGGTCATTCTGACCCCGTGTGACCGGTACGTTATTTTTAGAACGTGTGACCTCTAAGGGTTAGTTATAATTGCAAAGAAAGGAACTGCCATCAAATGGAAACCTTTTTTTACCTGAATGCACTCTTTTATAAATTATTCTAATCGAAAAAAAATATATTCAATCAAGCTTTTTTTTTTAAGGTTTTATCTCCAAGTGACAAGAGTTTGACGTATGCTTTAAGATTCGGTATTCTCACTGTTGGTCAAATATCCAACCTGTTTCTCATGTGTTTGCCAGGACAAATGATCATGGACCATAGTCTCCATATCCAGAGAGCTGTGTAGGAAAATAAGTTATCAAAACCGCAACGAAGTTAACCCATAAAATCAAACACTTTCGTTCAGGACTTTTGCCGTACTTGCGATAGACTCATCGGCTACCTACAGAGTACAGTAGAAGGGTCCCTGACAAGCCAGTGACGAAATTATGTGATATTCTGAATCCTACTTGTAGGTACACAGAGGCATTGTGGTATAAGTTGTCTTTTCGTTCAAGGAAACTGCTACAAGTGATGATGATGCGCGGTTCGATACCTTCTCAATTATGCGGCGGTCAGTTTTTCGTTATGGGTATGAAGAGTTGCAGTTCGGTAAGACACTCTTTCGTCACAAGAATTCATTAAACCGAACGAAAAAATTGGAAACACTTCCCAAATACCAAAATACTCTGAACTCGAACGTGGGGAAGCTTGTAGTTCGGCGCGTCCACGCTAGGTGGCGACGTCACGGTGAAGTGTTCCCGCAAGTGGTCGGTTTTATCTCACTTCCAATGTTCTAATGAGGACAGAAAGATGATTGGTTTTCAGTAAGTTGGGATTCTAAGGAATTAGAACACTCTGAACTCACATCCTTGGATTTGGGGATTTTTATGAAAATTTTAAGGGCCTACTTTGTGGCCCGAAAAAAATTATACACCTCGGAGCTTTTGTGCGAACAAGCTTTAGTTGGTGTAAAATGAATTATTGGACTTTCACAATTGCTTGTCGAAGTGAATTTAAATTGTGGATACCAACACATTCTGAACTCATGTCAGATGCAGAATATGGAATTGATTCTCCAATACATTGTAAAACGGCATCCAATGATTTTATGTTACCCAATGCATTTATTGAAGTGTATAAATTTAATACCATCACTTTTTGCGAATACCAACAACAATTATAATTTATGTTTTTTTACAGATACTGAACGCTTCTGTGTCATACTTGACAGTAATGATGTCACTTTAACTGGAATCGAAATTAGAATTGAATGGATTTTTCAAGCGAACGTCGATTTCTCAAAAAGAAGAGGAATTTTCTCTTTTATTTGACAAAAATAAAAATTCGTTCTGAATAGAAGATATCGATGTTCTTTGACACATACTATTTTTGTTGTAGCAAAGGGTTTTTCGAAATAAATGAATTATATTCTTCACGAATTATTGTTTCTAATTATTTTGCATCACTATTTTAACAAATTTCAAAGTGCAAACAAATATACAAATTAAAATATATAAACAAAAATCGAAATTAATATTTAATATTTTAATTTTCAAATTATTCCATGTATTGGATTTTGTACTTTTTTACTATTGAAATTGCATTATTTTAAATTACAAAAATGAATTATTTTAAAATTGTCGTTCGATTGCAAAACTGTATTTACGCTATAGAGCATTTTCAAAACAATCTTGATAAGAATAGCAAAAGTTTAGTGATAGGTGCTTGCAAGAAGGTACTCTTACAATTCGAAGTTCACTCTCTGCCGGTCGCCTTCGAACTGAGCATGGGGCACAAGAAAAACTGTGCGCCTGCGCCAAGGTCCACATATAAGAGCGACGTCCCGCGAATACTGACAATTGCTCCACCGTCAACGACTTTGAAAATTATGTAAATATTATTTTTCTTGGTGTATAAGAATAATCGATGTTTTCTTTTTTCGTCAATTGGTGTTATTCCCTGTAGCTATAGTCTAACGTTGTGATACATACACGGTGCAAGTAATAAAACTTACTTCGAGACCTTCTTCTCAAAATTGTATGAAAATTGCAACAGAAATATTTCCAAGACACCGTATTTTTTTTCTTCCAGTGGCTATTAAGTTATTTTCTATAATTTATTCTCCCCCTGTCTTGCACCCAACTCGGGTAGCCTGCGCATTAAAAAAAGTGAGGATGCCAGTAAGGAATGAAGTTCTGGAAGGGAGACTATACATAGTAAGTGCATTTGGTGTAAAGAAACTTTCGGTCTGTAAGAGCAACATGGATATATTTGACAGCGAATACTACAATGTCAATAAAAAGCTGCTACATTGGTTGGGACTGTGGCCATGCGATACGTTCAGAAGTGGAAGATACATATTTGTTTTAATAGTCTGTTTGTACATAACAATTGTCCCTATGATGGTACTCTTTGAAATTATCATAAAGTTATGGAATGAATTTCCAGATTGATGTAACCAACCACCGGGTGTATTATACGAGTGCTTATGCAAATTACGTAAAAATTACAGATAGATAATTTAATACTTTCGTGGCGACGACTGACTACGTTGCTTCAGTGGCTTATTCCAGTTTTATGTATGATAGGAATGTTTGCAAAAGCTTCGATTATAATAATGAATAAACAAAAAGTATGTTTCTATTTTTTTTTAATAATACGAGATATATATTAATGATATTTTATTTTATTTCTGGCTACATTAAAAAAAATAGTCGAAACCGAATTTTTTTTTATTGAATTATGTTTTTATTGATATTAAATTACGTTCAGGCAAAAATAATAATTTCTAACCAATGAATTTTTCACCTTCATTTTTACAGGTGATGTTCTTAGGTTTTTTTCCGTTGGTATTAAAAAAAACTTGTTTTAAATAAAACCTGTGTCTAAGAAATTTTGGAAAAAAATAAATTTCCAAAATTGATTCTCCATCGATTATACATATATTGTGTCCATTTTGCAATTGATAATAATAATAATAATAGTAACGATAATAATAATTTATTATATATTTTATTTCATTTCCATGTTAAACCCAAACCGAAAGAAAAAAAAAACAATTCTTAGTTAATAAATTTATTCTTTAATTTTTACAGATGGTATTTTTGATAGAGTCTTTGAATAAAGATTGGGAAAGAATTCATTTAGAAGCAGAACGTGAAGTGCTGAGAAAATATGCTCTCCAAGGAAAAATTTTCACCACCGCCTATTACAGTAAATGTACACTTTTAATTGTTGCAATTTTGTTCAATTTTGAATAATCTCGAAATTCAGGGTTTATTCATTCGTTATTTCAATAAACCTTGAATTCCGAATTTATCATAAATATTTTTACATAAATTTTTTTTTATAATTTAATTTTTTTTCTTATAATTTAAATTTTTGAGTTATTCAATATAAATTAAAATCAAAAAGAGAGGTAGGGTTAAAACCACCCTTTTTCCAGCATTCGTCTTGAGCTCGACGACTGTATTTTCACTGTTACCACAGTTAGCTCCACTTATGGACATTATCCTACCACTGAATGAAAGTCGTCCAATGGAGTTACTTTTTCTGGGCGAATATTGCGTGGATACTGTCGAGTACTACTATTTAATTTATATCCAACAAACTGTTCTTTCATTTGTAAATAACATTGCTGTAGCGGCTGTAGATACTGTCATATTTGTCATCGTTTCGCATCCCTGTGCCATGTTATCCATCATTCCGTGAGTTTTCGAATTAAGCAAATTATTTTGTAAAATTTTGAAAATTAAAAAATTTCAATTGCATTGGACACGTTCTAGATTCTTTAGAATCTTGCTTATTTTACAAAAAAAAATTAATTAACGTTACCCAAGGCATTACTCTTCAGTCCAAATCATTATATCTCAATTATAATTATTAATATTATTTTTATTATCTGTTAACTGTTTGTCAAATATTATTATAATTAATTATTAATATTATATAATAATAATAATAAATATTATTCAACATCTGAATTGAACATTATTATTATTATTACTATTGTTATTGTTATTATTTGTCATTTGAAATTTAACAGAATGGCTTTATCATTTATTGCATTGTTAATTCCAGGCTCCAGTTAAAAGCTTTACTATCGTATGGTAATTCGAATCCAGAGCACATTTTGGTATCAAAATACAACGATAAACCTTATCGTGTTATTTGTAAATGTATATGTCTTCATCAAGATATTTTCGAGTCAGTATAGAGTACAGCCCCGAAAATAAAAAAAAATAACCCGATGAATTTTTTTAAACAATTTTTTTAAAAAAAGTGGATGAATTTTTTTGAAAATGGATGGATTTTTTTTTTAATTCCATCAGGTTATTTTTTTCATATTCGAGGGTTTTTGAACAATTCGCAATTTCTACCTTACAAATTTTTTGAAGTGACCCATTCAATTGTGCCCATAATTATGAAAGTGGTCTAACAACAAGATTTGAAAAAGATGAGATTTTCAGTTTTCTCGCATCATTTTATCTTGCAATACATTTTTTTCTTTATTAATCAAGATCAATAAGAACTCCAACATTCAATGTTACAGAATGTAAAAACATTTTTTCTTTTACTTAAAACAAATCCTTTAAATTATTTATCAACATAAAAAAATATGACTTAGACCACTTTCATAATTATGGACACAATTAATATGTTCAGAGGAGCCACTAAGACCTGATGTGTATTTCTAGATACGTTGATACTGCAAAAGATCTGCTCTCGCCTTCTTATTTATTTCAGTTGCCAGCCTATGTAGTGGCCCTCAGTGCTACGGCTGTTGAGGTAATAATTACGTGCATGTGTCCTCATTTTGTTGCATTATAAAAATTCACAATTATAATTCTAAAGAAAGCAATTAAATATTATCTATTTTTTTCTAGCATTCTATCATAAATTGATCCAACTGAAAAAAAAATGTTCAATCAAGCTTTTTGTTTAAAGGCTATATCCTCAACTGACAAGAGTTTGACGCATGGGTTAAGATTCGGCATTCTCACCGTTGGACAAATATCCAACCTGTTTCTCATTTGTTTGCCCGGACAAATGATCATCGACCATAGTCTCTACATCCAGAGAGCCGTGTAGGAAAATAAGTATTAAAAAAAAAACAATTATGTTAGCCCACAAAACTAAACATTCAGGTTACAGACTTCTGCTGTACTTGAGATAGACTCATGGCGTGACGCGGATAAGACTTATGGGACACCCTGATACTTGTAGGTACACAGAGGCCTTGTGGTACAAGTTGTCATTTCGTTCGAGGAAACTGTTACATATAATGATGATGCGCAGTTCGATAGCTTCTCAATTATGCGCCGGTCAGTTTTTCGTTATGGGCATGAGGAGTTGCAGTTCGGTAAGACTCTCTTTCATCACAAGAGTTCATTAAACCGAACGAAAAGATTGGAAACACTTTCCAAATACCAAAATACTCTGAACTTGAACGTGGGGAAGCTTGTAGTTCGGCGCGTCCACGCTAGATGGCGACGTCACGGTGGAGTGTTCCCGCAAGTGGTCGGTTTATCTCACTTCCAACGTCCCGATGAGAATAGAACGACGATTGGTTTTCAATAAGTTGGAATTCTAGGGAATTAGAACACTCTGAACTCGCGTCTATGGATCTAGGGATTTGTATGGAATTTTCTGGTGTTATTCTGGGGCTCAAAAAAATAATATTCCTTGAATGAGTTTCAGTTCCTGTAAAATTAATTATTGAACCTTCGCAAGAGCTCATCAAAGTGTTTCGTATTTGGTTAGTGGAAAACCAAATTTCTAAGATGTTGCAAAATTGGATGACGGCATTAGATGACGTCATGTCACTGAATGCATTGATCTTCGGAATATTAACAATAATTACAATGATGTTTGTTGTAGATACTGAATGCTTCTATGTCATACTTGACAGTCTTCATGTCAATTTAATTGGGATCGAAAATGTATATGAGGAGCCAAAACTCAACTTATCAAGAAACTATTGATTCGTCGAAGAGAAGTTACATGATTATTGTTATACGTTGCTTGGAATTGTACATTAAAATTGTATATCACTTTTTATTACATATTATATATTATATATTTATATAGAAGTTAATGTTTTCCCCCACTTCCTCGTTTTTAATTATTTCAGAGTATTATAATATTTAAATTAAAGCCTGTGCATGGAATTACAACAAAATACAAATTCTTCTGAACCTATTATTTTTTCTTTCTGTTGCCTTGGCGCCGTTGTGGCAAAATGGCAGCAAAAGCAATTCTTATGAAACCACTTTTAAACAAAAACAATCCAAATGTTACAGACACAGCCACTCAAGGCATTAAAGGATTCCTCTTACCACCCCTCACCCCTTGAATCAGAAAAGATTCGCTCTTCAAAGCTTGGTCCAAATGTAAACGCTCCAGGATCTTCGCAAAGGTACATATTCTTCCCGAAGAGCCACGGTTTTCTTTCTCCGTAAGAACTTGATAGCAGCCTGGAGGTTCATAATCTGCGAATACTAAATACAAACGTCACGTCCCCTCGCAGTCTATTTTACTCCTTTCTACGAACTTCAAAGAGCAACCTTGTGTCCTTTGTGCCATACAATAATTTACATTACAGTCGTTTCTGCTTAAAGCAATTTCTCTTCGTTGCATAATTTTCGATGACGGGATCAGACGAAGAAAAAGGGATATTTGTATCCCAAACCTGGACGACGCCTTTTCCTTCATTTAATTCTTTTAATATTTTCTTCTCCTCAGATTCTATGACATATATTTTTTTCATAATTTTTAAGTCGCTCCATTTCCAGCAGTTTAATTTCAAAAATTTCGTAATAGCACTCGACCGTGGGTAAGCTTCTAGTTCAGCGCGCCCCCGCTAGGCGGCGACGTCACAGTGGAGCGTTCCCGCAAGTAGTCGGTTTGGTCTTACTTCTAACGTCCCAATGAGGACAAAACGATAATGGATTTGCAATAAGTTGGTCCTCTAAGGATTTGGAATATTCTGAACTCACAGGGGAATGGATTTAGGAATTTTTATGAAATTTTAAGGGATTAATCTGTGGTCCAAAAAATGTATGCTCCTCGGAGCTTGTGTGCGAATGAGCCTTAGTTGTTATAAAATTAATTGTTGAACTTTGAAGAGCCGAGGGACTAGCAAATGACGCATTAGAACAAAAAATAATTATTTTTATTAGAAATTTTATACGATTTTCGAAAAACCAATTCCACAATATTTCAATTAGAATTCATTCAACCAAAAAAAAATAAAATAAATTCATTTTTTTACTTTCTAAAATCTCAAATTTATCTCCTGTGACGGATTTTCACGGAGGCTTGAATTCCTTAGTCTTCGGTGATAAAGGAAAATGCTATCTTTGCTGTAACGCATTGGCAATATTAATTTTTCGAAGCGTTTCGTGCTTTTAGCGATGGCATATTTCAGTCACGCACGAATGTAGGCACGTATCTGCTGGAAATTCAGTGACATTACGAAGCAGCACTATAACATTTGGGACGAGATTATGAGTATGCATAATTAATGACTCGTTATTAATTTCTCATGAGAGCGCTGTTCGAATTCCGCGTAAAGTGTCTTTCGAAATAATTCATGCAACTGCGGAGATGATATCACGAAAAGTGGTCGCCCTCATACATTTTGTACGATTTTGCGCAATCAATTATTTCAAAGCGTTTGCGATGATTGATCGAAAACGACTAATAATTCATGGCCCATTACCTCAATCATCCCAATAAATTTGGAAAAGGGTAAATTTACTTCAACAAAATGTCTCCCTAACGATTTCCATTTTTATATATTTTTTTTCCAACATTTTTCGAATTTTACCCTTATTTATTACAATTTTATCGCCGATCCTAAAAGAGCCAGAATGAATTCAAAAACATGGTGCCCAAGGAATGCAACGAATCTGATGCAGTGGGATAAAAAAAAAGAGACGATGCAGGTACAGGGAGATAGTTACTGGTGCAATCAAACTGGTGGTTCTATTTAGTGCAAATGTTTGGTCAGCCATCGGAGCAGAACGAGATTGAACATTGAGAATGTTCATTGACTGATAAGAAAATACGGGAGTGACGATGGATCCCGCTATGCGGATTTGCAGCTGCACTATGGGATGCAAGCTCGATTTTGCGAGCGTACCTACACGTGTGCTTTCAATAGACGCGACGCACATGGTACTGATGATAGCGATATTGCAACGACAAAAAAAGAGAAGCAAGACAGAGGCAAAAGGGACGATAATACACGTCGACACAAATTGCTTATTTCCAGTGACGGGTTACACCGCTTTGTCGATAAAAAGCTAACTCTTTTATTCTATTCCTGCCATTTCACCGCATGTAATACAATCCACGGTGTTTTCAGTTTGTTCGTTTTTGTTATGGAATTTATATACACGGTGCACTCTGGGATCGCGGTCTTGTTATTTAATTATGTATAAAAATAATGGAGAAAATTGATATAAAATAGTACCTGGTACCGGCAAAATGCATTCCGCTGATGTTAAAATTGAAGCGCCACCTATCTTGCGCAAATTAGCCTAAAACAATTTCGTTTAGGCTAAAGAACACTTCCTCCAAGTGTGAGCTAAATCGGCCAATAAATATGGTACTTGATCTCAGCACCACCTATCGGAGCAAAACCTAACTAAAAACGTTACTCGCCACCTCGGTAACGTATAGTGTAAATATAGTTTCGACATGGCCAGTGGATTGGCAGCGATGACGCGGTTTACTCACGAACAATGGACTTTATACACGAAAATGATTGATTATACGTAAAAATATTCTTTGGAAAGTTGGCGACGGAACAAAAAACGCTTTGGACCCAAAATAGGAGTCGAATGTATGCCAGAAGCTTGGATGATGTAACCAATATTTTGCGTTTTACTGAATAATTCCGGGTATTTACTTGACAAAGTGTAAGTACAGCCTAAGGCAGTAAATGCACACAGCGAGACGGGTTCCAAAGCGGTACGAAGCGGAATGCTCGGAGACGAGAGCCGTCTTTGTGCAAACTAATAACGATACGACGTTAGAAGCTTTAATCACGACCGCCAAAGTTAGACGTCATGATCTCCAAGCGACACTTTCCTGGAAAGGGGCAACAAAGTAACGTTTTCCCGCGCTCCAATGACTCGACACCCGTACTTGGAATTTAATTGCAGTGATTCCATATCGTTAACGAGAAAAAAAAGCTCGTTAGCAGCTGAGAGCGGCGAAAGATGTCGAATTTGTCTATGAGAACACGGCAAAGTGTTAACCGGACTAACACTCGGCTGATAATAATAAGAGATATCGAGATAAAAGGCAAGAAAACTCGTTATCCCATCATAGTTTATGCAGTTCGTGTTCCCAATTTGTTGAAACGACAATTTGTCGTGATTCGCTCTTTGGAGCGTGGCTACGCTAGCTGTTAACTATCAAACTCAACAAAATAAACCGCTGCAAGTAGCGAGTGCCTCGTTAATTGGGATTTAGTCAATTAGCGGAGAGACTGCTGGCGCAGTCTATTGAAATGGCGAGTGCACCTGCACTCACAATGCCTCTAATGGCTCTTTCTGTAACGTGTCATTGTTGCCTCCATGTAAGCCACTCGTAGTCTCCGAAAAGAAGATCGAGTGCCCTCGAGCTTACCGATAATAAATACCGTGAAACACTTGCCCGGTGCAAAAGCAGAAAAAGATTTACCAACAAAGTGTCTTCAATGGATAGGTTTGAATTTGTCACCTTACGGGTGCCACCACTTGGTCCTTTTCGCGAAGTTGGCATTTACTGACTCAGGCAACCCGTAATTACCGGCACGAGTGACCTTGAAACCACTGTGGTGCTGGCCTGGACAATTGTCCTGCATTTGCCGTCACTGCGTGGCCAGTATGCTCGAGTCCCTTGTCTTATTATCGCACAAACAGGGGAAAATAAAGTTTAGGCTCAACATTTAGGGGATAAGAGGATAGGTGTTACGGCAAAGCTGCGCAAACTCTTTGACTTGATTTCACAGAGTTTGCGACTGATACGGCTGGTATCAAGGGACGCCCAGCGTCGGGACGTTTCAGTGCCGCCTCATCGTCGGGTCGGAATGCTTCTTTCGCGAGAGCTTTCTTGTATAGTGCCATTCAGCGACACGAGAGTTGCTTTGTTTTACTTCGACAGCCTTTAATCTCCTGTTAGTTGTCACACCGAAGAAGAGAATGACCCTGACGGCATTATTTCGCATCAGGCCACGTTTTCGGTGAGTTTCAGTCAGACCCATTTTATTTTCTTCCTTTCATTAACGCTAATCGGGCACAGGATAACGCCATAATTATGTTATTCGAGTTGACTTTCGCCAAATAAGTTTTAGCAGGACGTGACGAAGACGAAGAATTTAGAGCATTCCGCTACGAGAGTTGTACCGGTTTATTCGGTTATTGTTAGTCTAGTTCTTGAACTGGGAAAGTTTCGAAGCCGCATTGAATTATATATTGTAACGTGGAAAATTTCCCTCGTTACTATAAAGTTCTTTAGTCTTAATTATAGTTATTCATTTTAAATTTCTTTCGCGCCCGTTATCAAAAACGGAGAAAAAAGGCTCAGGAACCTCTCCGAGAACGCCCGAAAGAAAATTGGTAACGATTTATGTTTGTTATTTTTTGGTTGCATATTCGATATAATTCATCATATTATTACTTATTCTGTATTTTGTATTATAGCTAAAATTTCTATTATTGTATCCGCCTCTCTGTTGAATACTTCCGCTTATTTCCTCTCCTATCCCTCTCGCCAATTCCGCATCACCACGATCAAGCAAGGAGGACCGAAAAGAAGATGACGAGGACCTCATCATCCAATACTCCGGACGAGAGAGAAGGAAGGAAGACTCCCGAATTAAGGATGGGAGATGATCTCGGCTACTACTCTCGCAGGACAAGGAAGGATGCCATCAAACTATCACCTATTATGCCATCTAGCGATCTAAGGGAGACGGGTCGATAACGGGTCGATGCCCTAATTATCACCCGAGCATCGCAATTCCCGAATCCTACGACAGCTAGGATGGCGCTACCGATAAGAGATTGAGGGAACCGAAATCGGCTTCCGTCAGAGTTTCCTGAGCTGCCGCCTAAGTAAGACCGCTGAGGAGAGAGATCTAGTTCGAGATAATTTGGAGATCTTCCGACGAATTTTTGGAGACGTTTGGTGACCAATATTTGGGAATTTTGGAGACGGACGATCTGGAAACGCATCCTCGTCCGCTTGGAGTCATTTCCGGAGGTTCAGGAGCCGCTTCGATCCAGGTGATTCGGAAAATTGGCATCCTAATTCTCCCATCCCTACCTTTTTTGGAACAAACTCCCGAAATCTTTCTTTCTTTTTGTTATTCCGCTTCCGCGATCCCTTCTTCCCGCTATTAGCACGATACTTGTGCATCACCTTTTGTTCTAGTGTTTTTCTTCTTTTCTTAATCTACTCAGTTGCAACTATCTTTTGTGAATTCGCGTGTTCTCGATCTAATTCTAAGTTTGTCGATATTTCCGGTTTTCTCTTCTAGAAAACCCTCGAATCTTGCGTAGTAAAATTGTTCATTGTGCTCGTGATCAACTAAGCTTAATGAGGAATAAACTGTTTTGGAATTTCTAGTAACATAAAAAGTCGTCTGAATTCTAATAATTTGTTGCCGAATTCAGACAACGGATCTCCTCTGGGAGGGTAGCATAGCTCCTTCTGAGCTAGACCGGGCCCCCTCAGGGAAAATCCGCGTCCGAATTTTCGGACTGGCGCCCAATTTCCCGACTTCCTTTCTTTCGACCTCCCTTTTTGCGTAGCAATTTCCCTGAGCGTGGAAATTTGATGAGCAACTCCCCTTTCGTTTTAAGAGTCGCAAGCGACCGGGAGTTGCGCTACAAATTTTTGGCGCCCAACGTGGGGCCCACACAGCCAAAAACTATCTTTACTATCTTAATATTTCGTGAATTTAATATTTTCTATTGAAAATAAATTAATTATCTTTCATATTTTTCGTTAATTCGCCACGTTGCGCGAAATTTGTAGCAACGCTACAAATTTTTGGCGCCCAACGTGGGGCCCACACAGCCAAAAACTATCTTTACTATCTTAATATTTCGTGAATTTAATATTTTCTATTGAAAATAAATTAATTATCTTTCATATTTTTCGTTAATTCGCCACGTTGCGCGAAATTTGTAGCAACGCTACAAATTTTTGGCGCCCAACGTGGGGCCCACGCATTAAAATTTAATTTCTTTTTGGAAAATAAATTTCATTTTCTTAAGATTTCGCTTAATTATCATTATTATTATTACAAATTGCGTTGTCTCTGGTTAATAAATATTTCTTAGATTGCATGAAATTTGTAAGATTATTATATTTCATTATTACAGGAAATTATATGTGATAATATCGTAGATATTAAGCTGTAAAATTTCGCTCTCGTTATAATAGAAATTTCTACAAGTTGAGTCTTTGACGAAGCAAACAGTGTTTACTTCTTACGCTGTGTTCGTTTTCTCTCTCTCACTCCTTTTGTTCGCTGTCGCCTAATATCGCTTAGGCATTTATTTTCGTCACAATAACGCTCTTGTAGAAATTCCTATATGAGAAGAATCTTGTATTATATTCAATAGAATATTATTTCTAGAAAATTATAAATTTCGATGTACTCCCGAACTTATTAAGAATTTACTTTCCTTTTACTATCGAAATACTATTTAACTTCTACTATTAAAATTTTAATTAGTAGTTTTCTTTCTTTTGTTTATTACCGAATAATGATTATTGGCTATTAAATTTCACTTTTATAGTTTTCTTTTTTTTTTTTCTATAATTGAAAAATAATAGTTACTGTAAATAGAATTTGTATTATAAAAAAAAAATTTCGATTATTATAATTTATTGTAAATATTTCAATTGTAATACTTATTGGAATTTCTCTTTTTCGTATTTCATTATAACTATCGGAGTTAACGAAACTTTTCTTCTTTTCATAACTATAGTATTTATTCATTTTTTGGATTTTGTGAAGAACCACGGAATTTTGGATAAATTACAATATTGTTTTCTTTTCTTCAATTCTGTATTTTTCTTTATTGTGTGCTATATTACGTTATTTTCTTTTCGATTTCCCGTAACTTTATTTTTTTTATTATCCTATTTCCGTTTGCCGTTTTGAGCTTCGGTTCTTGCGGTATATTTCGAATTCTTTCGTAGTTTTGGTTCTGTCTTGCATTTGGCCATAATGGCTACTGGTGGCAGATATCTTCCGGATGACGCCCCGGATGCAATGAAGACAGTGGAGGAGGCTACCACGAAATTCGTAGCCTCTCTCTCTCCTGAAGAGATCCTGCATACCCTGGATACCCGCCGGTTACGTACGGCAGGATCCTGGGAGGACCTTCAGGACCGTTTAATTCGGTATACCCTGCGTCTGGAATTGGACACAGTGGATATACCATGGGATCCGGAAGTGGACGAACGGGGTCGAAGTGTTCCTTTCAGCTTAGTGATTGGACTTCGGGAAGGAGTTTCCACGAACCACCCGTTCGTGCCGGGAGTTTCTCTCCCATCCACTTCCGTTACCACTTCCGTTACCGCTACCGCCACTACTACTACCGCCACTATAACGGATACCACTAGTGTTCCTCCAAGAAACACTGGTGCTATCCCCAAAACTACCGTTTCGCACCATGTTCCAACGGATGAACCGAGGGAAGAAGATCTTGCTTCGGATCAGATCCGAAGAAATGGGACCGATCCCATTATGGAGGCAATACAAGCACTCGCACGAGACCTTGCATCCCTCCAACATAAAGTTTTCGGTTCCCCTAGGAATATTGGAAATGGCCGCGTCACTTTCGAGGAAGATACCGCTATCTTAGCACCTCCCGCTACCTACTCTCGATCCCGTTCCACTCGTCGGAAGAGCCGTGAACCAGTAAATAGTACAAGGATTGTGTCTGGTCCCGTTCCGCGATTCCAGGACAGTGGTACGCAAACGGACTCTTCCGAAGAGGAGAGAACCTACCGAAATCCCGCCCAATTATCGCGGGAAAGCACTTTCGACAATTCTCGCTGGACTACCTCCCCCTTCGGAACTACAACGTTCACCACCACGGGGAAAGCGTACGACGTTTTAAAGAAGTGGAACATCTCGTTTGCTGGAAAACCTTCCGAGGATCCCGAGGATTTCATCTCTAGGTTAGAAGAATGTGGTAACGCAACCGGTCTCACTCCCGCCGACATCCTGCGGTCCATCCCAGCGATTCTCAAGGGCAACGCGAGTTCCTGGTATCGCAGTGAGAGCACCACGTGGACGTCGTGGGACACCTTTTTAAAGGCTTTCCGTAGACATTTCTCCAGCGAGGAGTACCAGTTACACCTCAAGAACTATGTCTATCAGAGAACACAAGGAGAGAAAGAAAAGGTGGCCGATTACATCGCCAAACTGCGCGTTGCGATGGATCATTTGAGACCTACACTACCGCTGCAGGAACAATTAGATCTCGCTTGCTTCAATCTACACCCTCGCTATCGTCGGGACATCAAACGACGTCAAGTTTCCAGCTTTGAAGAATTGAAGAGGAAGGCAAAAGAGGTGGAAGCCCTCCTCCAATGCGAGAAAAACTATCGACCACCTCCTTCAGCAGTTGATTGCGTTCTACCGAGTACCGCGTACGTTCCGGACGAACCTACAGGTAAATCCCGTCGTAAGACTTCCGCAATCACTTCCGCAGCGGTCGTCTCGTCAAGAGAATCACCGAGAAGACTAGCTACCACCGGGAGGAAGAAGGAGAAGAAATCCCAACGGGAAAGATTATCCGGTCCGAAGAAACGATCTGACTCATCGGATCGGGAGACGAACTCCTCCCTCAGCCCACAACGAGGGATCACTGCCGTCCAACCTCCCGCAAAGAGAACTTACCGAGATGTGGCAGCACAGCGGAAGCCTACTGTTAATGCGAACCTGCCTCCTTCAGAATTAGCAAAGAAGAAGGCTGAAAGACGACGATCCCCTACGAACTTCCGAGAAGCAGCAACGGACGATCGCTGCTGGAACTGCCATCAACCTGGACATCGGTACCAGCATTGTGCTGAAGAACGAGGCACTTTCTGCTACCGCTGTGGAGAACCAGGCGTCTACGTCTCCAGCTGCGCTCGCTGCCAAGGGGGAAACGAGAAGAGAGGGCAGCAGTAGAGGCCCCTGCTCCCTCTGCACCTGCCAGGGCCCCTGCCGAGGAACTACCGCCTTCTGAAGAACTGCCGCCTCCCGAAGAGCTACCGTTAGCTCTACCGCCTCCCGAGGAACTACCACCGAGAGAACTACCGACTCTGGAACTACCTCAAGAAGACTCTCCGATCGTCAGTGCACAAGAGGCGGAGAACACCAAGAGGGATCCACGATTTTTCCTTTCCTTACAGGTAGAGGATCGATCATTCCCGGCCTTAGTAGACTCAGGAGCTACAAATAGCTACCTGGGAGAAAGGCCCGGACGTCTACTAGGAGATAGAATTACTCCTGTGAATTTCCCAGTGTTTGTCGCGAATAACGAAACCGCTTCTGTCACGGGGACAGTAAACATGAACATCGCTATCGAGGAAATTCCGAAGATTACTAACTTCCGTGTAGTCCCTACTCTGGGCTACGATTGCATTCTCGGAATTGATTTCTTTCAAATCCATGGAATAAAAATCGATTTTGAGAAGGGAACCTGGTCCGCTAGAACAGGGAAGACCTATCCTTTCTACGACCGGAACTTGAAGATTCTCGAGGAAACTTCCGCTTGCGCCGGAATTCAGGAACTGACTCCACAACAACATCAACGATTGGAACAACTACTGGATTCTACTCTACCGCCTTCCGGAGACATTTTGGGAACTACAAATCTCGCCGAACATAAAATCGACGTAGGAGAAAGTGCGCCAATCAGGCAGCGCCCCCGAAGAGTGTCTCCTAAAGTCCTTCAGGCGGCTCACGCTGAAGTTGACGAAATGCTGCGGAACGATATTATAGAGCCTTCCGAGAGCCCGTGGTCTAGCTGCCCAGTGCTCATTCCAAAGCCCAATGGTAAATATCGTTTCTGCATTGACTATCGCGAGGTGAACAAGGTGACAAAGAAGAACACCTACCCTCTACCGAACATCGACTCCATCCTGGACAAACTACGCTCTGCAAAGTACATCACAACGTTGGATTTGAGTCAGGCGTATTTTCAGATCCCATTGGAGGCGAAAAGTCGAGAAATTACCGCATTCTCTGTTCCTGGAAGAGGCCTATTCCATTTCAAGAGGATGCCATACGGTCTCACGAACGCTCCCGCAACCTTTCAGAATCTGATCGATCGACTGATCACTCCAGACATGGAACCTAACGTTTTCGCCTACCTCGATGATATCATCATCACTACCGCTGACTTCCCGACACATGTCTTCTGGTTGGAAAAGGTTTTGAAGAAGCTGAAAGAAGCCAACCTGGAGATAAACAGGGAGAAGAGTCGCTTCGGATGCAAGGAAGTAAGATACTTAGGATATTTACTGAACAAGGACGGACTGAAAGCCGATCCAGAGAGAGTTCAACCAATTCTGGACTACCCTGCACCGACCACCATCAAACAGCTGAGAAGATTCCTCGGAATGGTAGGCTGGTACGCAAGATTTCTCCGAGACCTATCGGTTCTGAAGCTACCGCTGGTCAAGCTTCTCCATAAAAACGAGCCATGGATTTGGGGTGAGGAACAAGAGAGTGCTTTCCAAAGTCTAAAACATTCCCTTACCACCACTCCCGTATTAGCTCGTCCCGATTTTTCGCTACCGTTTACCGTGCAAACTGATGCCAGTGATTTCGCTATCGGTGCCGTCCTCACGCAAGTTCAAGATGAAGAGGAGCACCCTATCGTTTTCGTGAATCGTGTACTCACCGCAGCTGAGCGTAAATACACTACGACGGAAAAGGAGTGTCTAGCCGTAATTTGGGCAATTAAAAAATTGCGTCCCTATCTAGAAGGCTACTCCTTTACCGTCGTAACCGACCATAGCAGTTTGCGGTGGTTACACAATTTAAAAGATCCGACCGGACGACTTGCAAGATGGGCCTTGCAATTGCAAGCAATGCCCATAGAAATCATTCATCGCAAAGGATCGCAGAACCATGTTCCCGATGCCTTATCGCGGATGTTTGAAGGTCATATCGATAGTACTGCCGCAATTACCGATACTCCCGATCACTGGTATCAGAAACGCATTGAGGATGTTCAGAAATTCCCGTATAAATTTCCGGATTGGCAAATTATCGAGGACCAATTGTATTATCACCATCCCGATCCCTTACTCGATCCAATTTTCCCTGATTCCGATCAGTGGAAATTGGTACTCCCGCTTCACTTAAGAGAGAGGGCGCTCTTTGAGCACCATAATACTCCTCAGGCCGGCCACCTCGGGATTGAAAAAACCTACAACCGGCTGGCAAGAAACTTCTATTGGCCCGGTATTTATACCGACACTGTCGCCTACGTTCGTTCTTGTATCGTTTGCCAACAGGTTAAGGTTCCACCCAGACGTCCACCCGGGTTAATGGGTGAACGCAATGTGGAAAGTCCGTGGAAGGTCGTGGCTGCGGATGTTATGGGTCCTCTACCGCCTAGTAAGGGACAGTACCGTTATATTCTTGTTTTTCAAGATTACTTCACCAAATATATCGAGTGCTGCCCCTTACGAAAAGCTACCGGAGATACAATTGGTACCGCTTTCGAAAAATTAGTTTTGAATCGATGGGGGAAACCTCAATTTTTGCTGACGGATAATGGGACGGAATTCGTGAATCGTTCCTTATCTAAGATTTGTACAGATTACAAAATCAAACATACGACGATTCCGCCCTATTTCCCGAGAGCAAATCCCGTCGAACGCGTTAACAGAGTCCTGAAAGCTATGATTATGTCTTTCATTGGACATGATCATCGTAATTGGGATCTCCACCTACACGAATTTGCGTTTGCCTTCAATACCGCCGATAATTCTACTACCAAAGTCTCTCCCGCGTTTTTAAACTTTGGTAGACATCCTCAATTATCGCGTGCCTTACCGAATGACGCTACTCCCGAAAACCTTTCGCCTGCCGATCCGAATACGTGGTTGAATCGCATAAAAAGGCTTTCCGCGTTGCAAGATTTAGTCAGGAAGCACATGAGTACTGCCTTAGCAAAGCGGGCGCGTTATTTTAACAAAACCCGCCGCGACACGCCCTTTAAAGTTGGAGACAAGGTGATGAAGCGTGTCCGCTACTTGTCGAGCGGTGCTGATCACTTTGCCGCCAAACTGGCACCCAGATATCTGGGCCCCTATGTAGTTGAAAAGTTTCTTTCGCCTACTGTTGTCAATTTAAGGGACCCAGATAATGAGTTGGTACGAAAAGTCCATGTGGAGGACTTGAAACCATTCGTCGAACCACATCCGTATGCTCCCGGAAACTCTCGCGACTGCCGTGATTCTCGAAACGATTCCCCGCGTGTTGGGATCAGTAACGTAGTGGATCAGGACGATTCAAGCAAAGAAAGTTTGGATGCTAATATCGCGAAACGTAACTTACGCTCCCGTAAAACATAAAGCACTTCATTCCCGTTTACTGTACCTTTTGTACTCCCGATAATGTTAATTAGCCAGAGACATACGAAATCTGTTTTTCTTTTTCCTATTTTCTTATAATTTCAACGGTAATAAAGCCAGTAATGAACGATGATTTTGCCTCTCTTTCATCTAATATTATTGAGAGATTATCAATTACCTCTCTCCCTATCCTTAACTAGTTCGCCAATTTTTCATCATCAGTCACAGGATCGCCTGCATGGAAGTGGATTCTGGTACTGTCCGTTTCGACCGAACTCGGCGAATACGTCCAGTTTAAGTAGGGGGGGATTTGTAACGTGGAAAATTTCCCTCGTTACTATAAAGTTCTTTAGTCTTAATTATAGTTATTCATTTTAAATTTCTTTCGCGCCCGTTATCAAAAACGGAGAAAAAAGGCTCAGGAACCTCTCCGAGAACGCCCGAAAGAAAATTGGTAACGATTTATGTTTGTTATTTTTTGGTTGCATATTCGATATAATTCATCATATTATTACTTATTCTGTATTTTGTATTATAGCTAAAATTTCTATTATTGTATCCGCCTCTCTGTTGAATACTTCCGCTTATTTCCTCTCCTATCCCTCTCGCCAATTCCGCATCACCACGATCAAGCAAGGAGGACCGAAAAGAAGATGACGAGGACCTCATCATCCAATACTCCGGACGAGAGAGAAGGAAGGAAGACTCCCGAATTAAGGATGGGAGATGATCTCGGCTACTACTCTCGCAGGACAAGGAAGGATGCCATCAAACTATCACCTATTATGCCATCTAGCGATCTAAGGGAGACGGGTCGATAACGGGTCGATGCCCTAATTATCACCCGAGCATCGCAATTCCCGAATCCTACGACAGCTAGGATGGCGCTACCGATAAGAGATTGAGGGAACCGAAATCGGCTTCCGTCAGAGTTTCCTGAGCTGCCGCCTAAGTAAGACCGCTGAGGAGAGAGATCTAGTTCGAGATAATTTGGAGATCTTCCGACGAATTTTTGGAGACGTTTGGTGACCAATATTTGGGAATTTTGGAGACGGACGATCTGGAAACGCATCCTCGTCCGCTTGGAGTCATTTCCGGAGGTTCAGGAGCCGCTTCGATCCAGGTGATTCGGAAAATTGGCATCCTAATTCTCCCATCCCTACCTTTTTTGGAACAAACTCCCGAAATCTTTCTTTCTTTTTGTTATTCCGCTTCCGCGATCCCTTCTTCCCGCTATTAGCACGATACTTGTGCATCACCTTTTGTTCTAGTGTTTTTCTTCTTTTCTTAATCTACTCAGTTGCAACTATCTTTTGTGAATTCGCGTGTTCTCGATCTAATTCTAAGTTTGTCGATATTTCCGGTTTTCTCTTCTAGAAAACCCTCGAATCTTGCGTAGTAAAATTGTTCATTGTGCTCGTGATCAACTAAGCTTAATGAGGAATAAACTGTTTTGGAATTTCTAGTAACATAAAAAGTCGTCTGAATTCTAATAATTTGTTGCCGAATTCAGACAACGGATCTCCTCTGGGAGGGTAGCATAGCTCCTTCTGAGCTAGACCGGGCCCCCTCAGGGAAAATCCGCGTCCGAATTTTCGGACTGGCGCCCAATTTCCCGACTTCCTTTCTTTCGACCTCCCTTTTTGCGTAGCAATTTCCCTGAGCGTGGAAATTTGATGAGCAACTCCCCTTTCGTTTTAAGAGTCGCAAGCGACCGGGAGTTGCGCTACAATATGAAGTCTCGTGTGTCAAGCGCCAGTTTCCTCGATGATACGACGAAATTGTGTCGCAAAATTGACTGATTATACACCGCCCCGAGTGAAACGAGGGGAGAAGCAGAAAGTCATTTTTACTACGTTTATCCCATAAAAAGGAGCCTTTAATACGTTTCGTTAAATTGTACAACCTGAGCACGAAATTCGACGAAGGTCGAAGTCGTGTTCCCTTCGCAATATAATCGAAGGTTCCAGTGGACCGCAAAAATCCCATTGCGATTTTCAAATTGCGTCACCCATTTCTGGTGACTTTTTTGTCATTCATTGAAGCAATTTTTAATTTGGCTCGTTTCCTCTCAAATTAATCCTCACACCGACGGGATTCGAACCCAGGACCTCGGGAGTCAGAGCCCAGAGCGTTGGTCCAGGGACCAAGCCTGGCCCTGGCAGTGGATTCAACAACTCCCAGTGAACGTGTGGTCCGGTAACTGATACGCCTGGAAAGGGGGAGGTGTAATACATAAAAGTGACGTTAATTATATAAGTTGGACGATAAAGTAAAGAAGCCTAATCGTATATCCACCTTCATCCAACGCCACACAAGGAACGATTAAAAGCTTCCTTGTTCTTCGCTTCCTTTTTCCTCCAGTTTCCCCTTCGGGCTATTTCCAGGCTGAAAAGGATACGTTGAAAAGAAGAACTATCTCACTCATACAGCCACATCTGCTGTGATGCATCAGTGTAGATCACGAATGATTTCTTTCCCCGTGAAAATGGATTACTATCTCTTCTTTTGCTATCTGCAAAGACAGGCTCGTAATATACACAAGCTAGTAGAAACAGAATCTGTCACTCTTACGTACTCTTATTTTGAGAACTTCACCCATTCCCGAGGCTTTCGAAAGAAATCCCTTTCCTTTGTTTGACTCTACGTTATATCGCCACTCAGACGGGATTTCAAGTGACAGCCGAAACGCTATTGTTTCTTTAAGAACACACTTGTGATCCAGCTATTTGCTCTAACGCCACACAGACCCGATAACACTTGATTGTGGGGCGCAATGAGGACTGGTGACTGCAAAACCATCGCTTTTGGACACATTGGTCTGGGGGTGTATGGGGTCATGACGCAAAGACGCGTCATTCGAAGTCATGGTGTCAATGGTTGTCTTGGATTTTCGCCATCTTATGGTGGGATCGATAGCCAGGTCCTTGGGATGAACAGTCGGATCACCAAGACTCTTCAGGGTCCGAACAAGGAGTGGCCCATTTGGGTCTACACCTTCTGGACCAGAATCACGAATTCGTGGCTTTCCGTGGCAAACATTTGTAGTCCAGATGAACAAATCTGTTGTTATGAGCGATTCTTTTACATTTTGGGATTGGTGACCATGAATCTGTGGCCTGGTCCTAGAATCATCGGACTCATCGGACAACCCTCGTGATTTTGGAGCAAGCTACCCACTGTCACGTGCCTTTACAAAAAGGCACCCTCTCCTGACGGGCTCTCAAAAATTAAGTTTTCGAACTCTGCCAAGATTCAATGCACGTCCTCCTATATCCACCGCACGTGTCTCGGGGGTTGGAAGAGGTTCGGTGTGAGGATGAGCGAAAGTTTAGTATCGCACGAAATCCCGTCGGACGGAGACTGCCTGTAACAGGAGTTCCACAATTCGCATTGGGTTCGAATCGGAACCACTCGGTATTACAAAACGCCACTCCAGCTGAAACGCAGGCCACGAAGTCTCGGCTTCCTGTACACTTCGACCACTTGACATCCTTAAACTACGTATTATACTTCGGACCCCGCTTGAATGGATCTTGTATAAACGCGAATGGAAGTCGGGTCGAGATGGTGGAACTTTTTCTCAAAAAATTCGATCCCAGAATTTTCGTCAAACAATTACTCAGGCTCCCGAGTCTCACGTTTTCGTTGTTTATCACAAAGGAGAATCTTTTCCGTAAACAGTTGTTTTTTTCTCAACGGCTGAATGGTGGTTAAAAGACCAGGGGGGAGATAAGCTGCTTTAAATCGAATATTTCCTATGCGATTAGATACGAAACAATCTTTGGAGGACCCCAATAGCAGTTACCATGTGCAGTCTTAGGGAAAGAAAGGGGAAGGATGTGTAATGTTCACTTGGAGGAGGATGCTCGCTCGAAGAATGCACCGGCCATAAATCTTTGGGATTATGTGTGCTTTCGAAGGAACATTAAAGGGGTAGATCTCGAAATGGCGAGTAAAAAAACAATAGGGACAAGACAAAGGGAGAGTTGGGAAAGTTTTAGAGCCACAATGTGTAGAAAAATATAATACCTAGCAAGCGGTGCCACGGGACACGAAGCGCGAACGGACGGTACGTGGAAAAGTAGTGACTAGATCCGTCGAAAAAAGATATTTCGGTAGGCCAAGGCGTGGCTGAGAGGATAACATCAAAGTGAAGCTAAAGGCGGTGGGATATTGCGGCTGGGAATGGCCAGAATTAGTACCGGATAGAAATACTTGGCGAATTTTTGTGGATGCGGTGACCCGACGAAACGGCTCTCGGCAGTCTTGGCGTGATATCGGTACCGCGACCACTTGTTCCTTGCTTTTGTCAAAAGAACCTTCTTTATTTTCCTCGATCCTCAGCTGCAGTGTAATAAAAGTCCCCACACTCGCGGAAGGTTGCTGCAAATCCAAATCGGCATTCGGAGCATTCTGCAGCGGAAATCTCTGAAGGGATGAATAATTCAAGCCCTCATTTTGATATGATGAATGTTTTAAGACCTTGTTTGCGGTTCTGCCCGCGAACGTGCAACGATCGCTATGTTTTTCTGGTTACTTTCGGTAACCTCTTGCTCCAAAATAAGAAAGTTCAAAGTTTCGTTGGTGGTATTCGTTTCGAAAAACAAATTCCGCATTCGAGCGATAATAATTTTCGCGATAATTCACTCGGGTGACGTAATTCGTTCACACCAGTGAGTAGCTTGAAGAAGAAGTGGCGAAGGGCGCTTAAAGCAGTCGTTGAAATTGCATTTCACCTTCGGAAACACAGAATTCCGCTCGTTCCACTCGATTTTTCTTCACGGCATCAATCAGACCACGCCGACGTGCACTTCTGCACGCTTGTTTTGTGCGTTCTCGAAGGTCTTGAATATCATCAACGGCTGTTTCGTGGAGAAATGGTTGTAAACGTCACCGTAAATCAGAGTCGAAGAAGGGCCAACGCGGCCCACACTCTTCTCTCCTTGATGGATTGTGGCCAAAAGTATTGTCTACCATGATATCGAGCAAAAAGGATAATCCATTCCAATGTTTAAAAAAATGGCCAGTGAGAATAGGCCTTTCTTGTCGGGATTCGAACCCAGGACCCATCCATTCGAGCGCCTGGTATTTTTTTCTTTCAAGCGCATAGAGGTACGCCATTTTCTAGAACTGTGGGATGCTTCACTTCCCCCTTTTGAAATTCTGGCAATTTTCAGTCCTCTCTTTGTTTTTTTGCAGAGGCACTCGTGTCGGTTTGGAGTGCTTTTAATTAGGGGAGAAAATAAGCCCGTTCATGCAAGGTAAATTTACCAGCTCGAATGAAAGCGTATATATCTCTCGACTACGGTGTTATAAACTGCCAAATATGGGAAACCGGTACAGCTGATAAGGAGGATAGGGTTGGCTTTGCTCTCCGTGGAATGGGTATCCAAGCAGGGGTGAAAAAAATTGTTACGGCACGCATCAAGGCACGGAAGTACATATTTGAGCGAAAGGGGATGGAAAAAACACTCTGTCAAATGACTACCCGGAATTATTCAATAAAATATAAAGTATGGGCTCCGCCATCGAAATCTAGTTTGCCCCTTCAAGATAGGCCCTATTTGATGGGCTACGCCTACGCTAAAGAATAACCCGGTTGAGTTTGTGGTATGACCTCGAGCACCTTCTACAAATTTTGATTTATGGCTTGGATAGTCGCAAAATTCCTTCCACGAAGTGGTCATACTTTTTTTGAGGTTAGGGTTACTTGTTTAAGGCCCTGTGACAGGCCCCCCAGACCCTGAGCCATCTCTCTTAAGTTTGACCAACGATAACAGTAGTAACCGAATCGGTTGGCGCCAAAACTCTAAGTACAACGGTCCCAAGTTTCGGGAAACCATTTTTATTGAAAGCTTGGACGCGGGATTTTTTTTTTTTTTGAATGAGCAAATCCCTGCATTTGTTTGACAAAAGGTATAGGCCAACAATCCATCAAGCACGACCATCGAGAAATGGGAACATTAATAAGAGGAAGGGAAGGGCCGCGTTAATGGACTTGTCCACCCCAAAGCTGCTGACGTTGACGAAAAACTGTGTTAACTCCCATCCACTCGAAAGCACTCGTTGTCAGTCATGATTTAACATAATTTACTCACTCTCGTGGCGTTTCAATGAAATACACGCGAATTAAACGTATTGATAATGCATCAAGGATAATAATAATTCCCGCGTGTGGAAGGAAAGCGAATGCCCCAGTTAGTAACAATATTCTTATTATCAAACCGACCACTTGTTCTTGGTAGTAATTAAGATATCCCGCCATTGCTGACGATACGAAAGATGTTTGTTATTATAATGAAGAGGTTTGTGAGTATTAGTAACATCCGCGGCTGGATCCAGTATCGTTATTAACAAAACATTTGATTTGGCGCGGTTTACTCACGCGCAATAGCGCCATCTATCGGAATAAAATCTAACTAAAAACCTTACTAGCCACCTCTATAACATATGGTGTGAATATGGCTTCAATCGGTTCAGTGGTTTGTCAGTGATGATGCTGTTTACTTACGCACAGTAGCGCCATCTATCGGAATGAAACATAACTAAAACCCCTACTAGCCACCTCTATAACATATGGTATGAATATGGCTTCAATATGTCCAGTGGTTTGTGAGTGATTGCGCGGTTTACTCACGCAGATTTGTGCGGCTCAGCGCTCTTATGGATTTTTTTTAGGTTAATTTCCGATTGCGTTGCCTTTCGGCGCGGTAATAGCTTTTCTGCCACGTGCAAAAATTCCAGCGGGACAAAGCCGTCCGTGTAACATTTAGTGTTGATGAAACAGTGACAATTAGCCGTTCGACTACCGGGCATGAAAATTATGTAGATGAAATAACTACGGCAAGAGCTTTATCAACGTCGTAATTGTTGTTGGTGCATGGATTCCATTGAAATTTCAAATTACTAGCTATTATTGGTTTCCATCACTCGCGCCAACGCATAATTACGTGCTCGCATTGTTCCATAGAAATAGGTGGAATAGCGGCCTCGCCACCTTGGAATTCTACGCTACATTTCAATGGAGCGCAGGTATGCGTTACAGTGGCCACGTGAGCTTGTCACTCGCATATTTGTAACGACGCCAAGCAGTCGATATGTAACTGCTTGGTGCTTCGGCGGCGAAATTATTATAACATATATAATTGAATCGCTCGGACGCCCATGGATGATCGTTTGATGTCACGTCCCGGGACCGGGGAAGCCCCACGGTGACCCAGAGGAGCCTCTGTATCCACAAACGCGCATCGGAGAAGGCCTATGGCGGGTCAGGTTTGCCGAAAACACGAAGACACGAGTGATACAGCATTCGAGTGTTCAAAGAAGGGCCCAGAGGTGCGAAACTAGTGGGTTTTGTTAGTCTTTGTCCATAAAATCCATTGTGCGTGAGTAAACCGCGCCATCACTGATGAATCACTGGACATATTGGGCCCATACTCCGAGAGTATGTCGTTGGGGTGCCGAGTAAGGTTTTTAGTTAAGTGGGCGAAGACTCGTCTCGTTCCTGGTGACCTTGAACATCTTCGGTGGACCAAAACATCGACAGAGTGCGGGAAATACTAACGGAACGCCATGGCTCAGGATCCGGATGTGTCTCACGAATCCGTCAGCGTCATTTTGGTTGATACGGTGCCATTTTATGGGAATTCTCGATCAGACACTCAACGAACCCTGCTAAAAAAAGTTATTCAATTTAATAGAATGAAATCAATTAATTTGAATTAGGAATTGCAATTCAGATAGTACTATTAGAAAGTAATTAACTTTTATTAATTAATGTTTATATAGGCAGTAATAAGAAGTAATATAATAAAAATTATTGAAATGCATTTAAAGCAATTACGCTTATATAATAATAAATTGTTTTCAATAACGTAATTTATAATTAAATTCTAAGGTCCTTAATCGATTTGAAAAATTAATTGATTTTAATTAGAAGATTGTGCACGGTTGTTAATTAAAATTAATTGGCTTAAAACTAATGCAAATGTATTGCAAATAGTTTAATAAATATATATATTGTAATGTTTTTTGTAATTATAATATATCCATTTCAAAATAATATAAATCCTCCATAAAAAATGTATTACACTTATTAAAAATCTTATTATAAATTTTATTTAAAAAGAATACTTATTTCCATCCATTAAAATTAATTAACTCGATCATACTCAATTTCATTTCAATTAACCATTTAAATCAAGTACATATTATAAATAAATATATTATGCTAAAAAAAATCTGTTAATTCAAATAAATTGACAGTTTATTTATAGATGATGATAATTCAAAACAATTAAAATCAATTCGCAGTTATTGCAAAAATAGATATTGATACTAATTTATTACTTTAGCTACTAAAATTCATAGAAAATTATAAAAATCGTATAATCCATGTATTTATTCAAATCAATTGCACCCTTCGCGAATAATTTCGATTGGAAACAATTAAAATCATTCGAAAATCAATACTCAAAGTTTGAATTCTCAATGATTCATTATTATCACAATTAAAATGCATTACAAATTATTGAAATTCTATACTGATTGTGTTATTCAACAAAATTTATATTGAGATTGATTAAAATTCATAGAGTTTAATGCTCAATTTCTTTATTAATATTAGTTGATATTAAAATAAATTAAAAGTAATAGACTTTTCTATTACAAAACGATTGACAAAAATTCAATTTTAAAAAATACATTGAAATTAATACAATTTTTATTATTTTTAATTACAATGAATGGAATATTTTTAGCAGGGAACATTATTGTCGAGCGTTCATTGGCCAAAAATGGCCTCGTGAGACTTTTCTACTGTTCTCTAATCTCGAATTACCGTTTCGCGGAAGACCACGACGAACCACAGCGTCATCTGGTGTGGTTCCTTCAAGTGCACATAACCTCAACACATGGAAATTACAAGAAAATGTCTGGGGGATAAAAATAACACTAGATTCTGGTGATAAAAATAATTCCAACGATTTCCATCGTTCTGACGATTCCCTCTCCGGGATTACAGGCTATTCGATAATGACCTGTTTGTAGATTCCGAGCGCTGCAGTGTCATTTTCTTTTTTTGCGAGGGTTTTTAGAGCTTTGCTCTGACCCCCAAGGCGAGAACTCCCGCCAAGGGATGCCATGGGACCCCATTTCGCTACAGAGGGAAGATCCTATCAGCTACTTTTTGCTATTGAAACTGTTCCGGGAGGGAAGCGCTGGAAGGTGGTTCCCCAAGAATCAAACCAAGGGGAATCTCAGGTTTGGCAGAGGCTGTAACAGAAGGAAAACGAAAGGAAACATTTTGGGGGGAAATTTGGAGTGTCATTGCTCAGATTTAATTTTTTTTTGTTGGATTATCTTCATTTTAAGACAAAGCCCTTTTGCTTTAATGTTTATGTTGTTTTTTTTAGGTAAATAATAAAACGAATGATAAATATTAAAAATAATAAAAATATAAAATTGATATTTATCAAAATCTGACCAACGAAGCACTATAAGCCATTTTGGAATAAAATAATTAAATGAATAAATAAGTAGATCGAGATTGATGAAAAAAATATGAAAAAAAGGAGCAGGGTGCCAGAGAGGGCAGGAGTTATTTCGGAATTCCTGTGGAATTTTCAATCTACGCACGAATAGCATGCAGCTGGTAGCATCAACCCTCTTTTCTTGCTCTCCGTCTCGTCTCTTTCTCTTTTATCATTATCCACAGCGAGACGTGTACGTGTCCATCACAGTCTCGTAATAATAGGAGAAATGTCCTATGTGAGTGTATGTACATAATAAAGGCAGCATGAAAAACACAATTTTACGCATTATCGATTTTGTATCGGAGAAGAAAACGACGAATTGGAATTTCCCCCTAGATGTACCGAAATAATGATCCGCTGCATTCTACTAAAGTCTGAGGACTCGATTGGAATAGAAACTGGCAATAAGTCCAACAAGGGGCGGAACGAAGGACAATTCTTTCGTTTTCCACAATTCTCGTTTTTAACAAATGTCCCAAGCCCGTCTCAGAAATTGTTCGTAATTATTTTACACTGATTTTCGCTAGAAGCAAAAATATTTCTAAAGATTAAGCCACGTCGAGGTGATTTTAAAAGTTGTTGCGCCACCTAGCAAAATGAAACATAACTAAAAACCTCACTAGCCGCCTCTATAACATATGGTGTGAACATAGCTTCAATCGATTCAGTGGTTTGTCAGTGATGATGCGGTTTACTCGCGCACAATAGCGCCGCCTATCGGAATGAAACATAACCAAAAACCTTACATGCCACCTCAATAACATATGGTGTGAATATGGCTTCAATAGGTCCGGTGGTTCGTCAGTGATGATGCTGTTTACTCACGCACAATATCGCTGCCTATCGGAATGAAACATAACTAAAAACCTTACTTGGCACCTCAATAATATATCTTGTGAATATGGCTTCAATAGGTCCGGTGGTTCGTCAGTGATGGTGCGGTTTACTCACGCTCAATGGATTTTATGGATAAAGACAATTAAAATACAATTTGTGACTTTTTCAAAATGTTTTCACCGGGAATCAAATGTATTTTTGAAGAGGAAAACGAGATCCTCTTGGATATAAATGGGCTTCTGTTATTCTTTTCCCTTCACGAACCTCACTTTCAACTCCTCGTCCCCCGTTTCTGTGATTTCTATCTGCAATAACTTTTGAAATGTCCACGTCGTAAATACAAAGACGTCACCGGGCAGCCTCTTGTTTGATGAAAATCAGTTTTTATTTGCAAATACACTCGCTATCAGAGACATATATATTTATTGTAAGACGTCGCGAGCAAAGCCTCCGCTCTTGAGTTTTTTGATCTTAACGACAGGCAATAAAATTGAGGTGAGTGCTTCCTCCGTGGAAAGCCAGCCTCCGTTCTCTGTATCCACTTGATTCGTATTAAAAGTAATTTTAGAATGTCATCACTGAGTGGCGAAAGAGAATGAATGTAATTTAAATGAACGGTAAATTATAATTAAACGGAGAAAATGACGTTTTAATTATAGTTTCAATCTTGGAAGAACTGTGAGCGTCGTTGTCGTACAAATACAAGCCTTTCTTGTCCTACAGGTTTTCGTGATCGATTCTTGAACCGAAATTTTTCAAATATCAATATTTAATTAATATATAAATGTACGATAAAACATATTAAAATATATTAAATATATATTCTAAAATATATAAAGGTCCTAAAAAAAAATATTTACAACATTTGTAATTTTGATTCTCATTTATTATTTACGTATTTTATAAATGATGTCAGATAAAAAGAAAAATAAAAGGCAACCATTTCACGGTTGGCTAGGTAATTCTTTTTTGTTATGAAAATATGAATACGACGGATACACGAGGCAAATACAATTCTGTGTGCAAAAACTGATTAAATATTGGTCTTTGCAATAACGAGTTTTGAAAGATCACTGGCTTTATTTATACGACAGGTTATTCCGAATCGATTCATTGTTGCTTTCATTCGATATCATAAATTTGCTGGCTGTCATTGTTCATAATCCTTTATTTGTAACGTAATTCATTTTATCCCGTATTCTTTCTCCGGTCTGCGATGATGAAAAATAATTCTCGCATTGCGAAAGCCATGCGTTTATTTATAATAATGTAAAAGGGTGGTTCAAAAGGGGAGCGTAAAATCGGAAACGCATTTTTTTGGTACGACTGCACGCAGTGACGATATTTAATGACCTTTTAAGTGGAAAAAGGTTTTTTTTGCCACCTATCGGAATGAAACATAACTAAAAACTTTACTCGGCACCCCAACGACCTACTGTCAGAATATGGCTCCAATATGTCCAGTGGTTCGTCGGTGATGGCGCGGTTTACTCACGCGCAATAGCGCCGCCTAGCGGAATAAAAGACAACTAAAAACTTTACTCGGCCTCCCAACAACATACTGTCAGAATATGGCCCCAATATGTCCAGTGGTTCGTCAGTGATGGCGCGGTTTACTCACGCACAATGGATTTTATGGATAAAGACTAACAAAACCTATCAATTTCGCAGCTGAGCTGGGCTTAGGGCACTTAAAGACTCGAATTGGAGATTCGAAACCGTACGAGAACGCCACGAAAGCTGCTGATTTCTCGCACGAGTGCAGTCGACGTTGCAGCAAACCGTACAACGGCAAACAAAGGAGAAACAAGTTCTCAGCGCGCTTTCATCAGCGTAGAAGCTCCACTAACAATCAGCTTCGCTACAACAGCTCCTATTGACCGAGCTATTCAAAATCTCTGACAAGACTGCTCTTCTTCGTTTCCGTCTGAGCCGAGCTCCTGCATGCTGCATTTTAAGCACGAGAATAGATCGTTCGGTTCCGTCTTTAGCTGCTGTCTTTCACCCAGACACTCGCACGGGCCTTTCCATTAGTCGATAAAATATCGCTCGCTCAAAAATGCCAAATCCTTCAACAAAATGCACGAACTTCCGATCGCATGCATTTTGTAACTTTTTCTTGACAAAAATGTACATTTTCTGGAAATAAATCTCAGAAAATCGACTCTGGAGTTTCTACGTTTTCACGAGGGTTGTTATTTTTTTTTGCGAGAGAGTCGAAACGAAAAAGGGAAGAAAAATATATATTTATAGGGAGTGGGTGGTGTCGAGGGGAAGGGTATTACTGGAAGCAGGTTCACATCATATTTCTTGCTTAAAGAATTAACCTAAGAGTAATTACAAGCAGCTTTCCATCAAAGAAACGTTACTCTATTTACCGTGGAGGCGCAGGTCGCTTTAAGGCTCTTACCAAAGACGTCTTAAGCTGAATTTATATCGTATTGAATTTTACTTAATTAGAGCGTATCAAACATGGGCGACGTTATAACTAAAATTGGAAACGCTATAATAGAGGATTTTTGCCCCAATTTCAATCTCCAGGTTCAGACAATGTGTCGCGCCGAAATGGCAGCAAAATGGCACAACAGGTGTAAAGGTAGGGTAGGCAATAAGTCCAACGAGGGGCGGGACGAAGGGCAATTCTTTCGTTTTTCACAATTTTTGTTTTTAACTAATGTCCCAAGCCCGTCTCAGAAATTTTTCACAATTATTTTACACTGATTTTCACCAGAAGCAGAAGTATTTCTAAAGATCGAGCCACGTCAAGGTAATTTTAAAAGTTGTTGCGCCACCTATCGGAATGAAACATACCTAAATTCCTTACTTGCCAACTCAATAACATGTGATGTGAATATGGCTTCAATCGGTCCAGTGGTTTGTCAGTGATGATGCGGTTTACTCATGCACAATATCGCCGCCTATCGGAATGAAACATAACTAGAAACCTTACTTGTCACCTCAATAACGTATGGTGTGAATATGGCTTCAATCGGCCTGGTGGTTTGCCAGTGAAGATGCGGTTTACTCACGCGCAATAGATTTCATGGATAAACACTGATAAAATACAATTTGTAGCTTTTTCAAAATGTTTTCACCGGGAATCAAATGTATTTTGGAAGAGGAAAACGAACTCTTCCCACTGCGAATGAAGAAACGGACGGCGACGAATTAAACCGGAGGGTGGGGACTTCTTAATGTGATTGAAGTTCAGGAATCTCGATAGAATTCACAAGCTCGTTTGACGCCAGGGAGAAAAACTAGTGATTAGTGCCAAGGGAGGAAAAAAAGAGAGCCCGGGACACGTGCGCAGGGTGGTTCCCTCAATCACACCGGGGCCACGCGATTCATGGGGTTTCTTTCGCTCGAGGCTCTTTAAACTTAATTAAATTTAGCTCAAAGACTTACTTAAAGCTTATGTCGCCCGACCGAACTCGGTGATAAGGTTCGAAGAAAAGCGTCTAGCAAGAACAGGGCGGAGGCATCGATTCTGCAAGGCCGAGCTAATGAATTTTATGTATCGGGACTCTAATTGCAAGACGGTCTTGCGCTTTAATTAAAAAAAAAAAAGAAAAGTCAAATTGCTCAAAGGACCTTTTGAAATAAATACAAGGCTACGGTTTATTATTATCATTATTACTAAAAAGTAACCCCACTGCATCGAACCATTCTCTTCAAATATTCCATCAGATTCGGTCACCCAGTGCCAATGGACTCATAAATTCCAACCCCTGTCACTCAGGCTCGTTTTTGCCCCAGCAACCAACAGTGAAATGACGCACGAATGGGGAAAATAAAAGTGGACAGGAGAGGAAGAAGCAGTCGTAGCTGGATCTTGTGCGCCCCAGTATGTATGTACATTCCCTCAAGATCCACTCCAAAGACTGTGGCGTAAGTGTGTTGTAGATGGACCCTCCTCTCCCTTTCCTTTCTCTTTTTTGAAGAATAAATATAAAATATCTCGAGAACAGGGATAGTTGTGAAAACTTGTCCACTTCAAACACCGCAACATTTTTTTATGTAACCGGAAGAGTTCCCTCTTTGCCCTCCCACCTTGCCTGGGGCCAAACTGCGAAAGCTCCCACCCTCAGGGACACTCTCACGAAACTATTCGACGATTTCATAAGAATGTTACGTCCGGCAAACATTTGTGTCTGCTTTCGGCTTCGCTCCTTCTGACCCTTCACCGAATTTTTTTAGAAATTCCTTTTGTAGAAGAAAAAAAAATATTAATTTTGGATTGATACTCCATTTTGTTTTGAAACTGGGACAGGAATTTCGAAAACAACCATTTCCAAGTTTCAGGGAAACGCTGGAACTCGTAAATTTCAGCCTTCCGCCAGATGGGCTCCGGTAGAGGCTGTAGTGTCTCTCCCTCGACCGGTCTGACTCTCGTCCATCACCACAAAGGTTGACTCCATGGAAACTTTCCTCTTGCAAAGATAAATTTCAGTGGAAAGTGATTCCAATTTCAGTTTGTTACCCTTCCCTTTTTGTCGGACCAGCGGAATTGATGTCACCCAGAACTAACGGCTGGTGATACTAATTTCAGGACAGGAGTTGCTACAACAAGAACCTATAAGGCCACTGCTTTGTTAAAGTCAGGAAATTTAATATTCATCCACATTTTCATTTTTTGCGATGATTGTTATAAAGAAAGCACGATAATATACATTTTGATAAAACCAATGGATCCACCGAGAGTCTTCTTCGCGAGCCACGCGTGTGACGCTCAGTCTTCGTCGTTGATTTTCTAACCTAACTGTGGCCATGCCACGTAAGCGCACAAAAGGAGAGGGCAGCCATCGATCGACACGAATGACGCGATGATCCTACGCATGCGCAGGTGGCTCACCCTCGCGAGACTCCCTCGCGCATGCGTGGATTGGCTTATGTACACGTAACTCGCTCTTGAGACGCTAGATGGGGCTCAAGTGCTTGGATCTATTATCGATCCGCTCGAAATTCAAACACAAGTTTGCGAGCATTAAGGAAGTCAGCAAAAGTTTAGGGTGACCGGAAGTTTCCTGCGAAACGGAAAGTTAATGTTGACTCGGGAAAGGACTGGTTAGCCTCCTAATGCTTGGCGCTGATAAAAAGAGTTTCCTAACGTTGCCTTGGGTATCTCCAGTCGCCATAAAACTCCTCATTAATTTTATAGTATTTGCTTCGAATTGAATTCCTGATTCTAGCAATTGTTTTACAGTCGAGAACGCTGTAGTTACGGTTCTCCATTAGCTGGGTATCAATTTCCCCGTCGATGGCCTTCGAAAATGTTCCAGTCTATCCTTTTTTTTGTTCACAAAAACCAGGAGCTTCCCATGTTTTATGAAATTGAACAATCCGATGGTAAACATTCGGTGGCTGTATTTGAAATTTTTCAACGCCACGTTTCTCGTCAAGCCAATTTTCCCACTCTCGTGTGATCTTGCTCCACGGGACGTTAACGGTTGCATCGAGACCAACTAGGCCAACCCAAATTCCCGGAAAAAAATCTCTGGTTCCATATGGGCCAGATATTTCTGTTCACACCAGCTTCTCTCTTTTTTTTTTAATTTTACAACATGCACTTCCTCGAGAACTATTTTTTCAGCTTGTGTGATATTTTCGTCCCGTTTATTTTGAGAGCCTGCGCAAGCAGTAAAAAGAACATCCAAACAAATTACATTTTCTCCTATAAATATGTGCATATTTTACGCTCTCCTGTCCGTGAAAGTTCCTCTCTTCTTCTTCTGCGCTATCTATCTCTCCATTTTTTTTCTTTTTCGAGAAAAGGAAAAATAGCAACTTCCGCAAAGAGGATATTTTCCCGAGATACGACGCTGCCGCTGGAGATGTTTAATTCAAGTATCAATATTCCATAATATCCGCTAAAGTCCGTCAGTTTCCTGGTCGTGTATACACACGGGCAAGAAGCAAGGGGGTTCTATGGCCTGTCCGGGTACGTTGGAACAAATCTTGCGTGTAAAGATCAAAGGCATGACACGTGCACCTAGTCGATTTATATTTCTATGCAAGCCGAGTTCGTTAGAGGTGTCGATAGTTGCACCCTTTTCGCGTTGCATGTATGCAACGTGTCGTACCTCCGTGCATTTGCACTACCTGCGGTGGATGAATTGCACCCGTCAAAAGAAGAACCTTGCGCCTATATAAAGGAAGCTCAGCTTTTATTAGAAAACTTTTCCTATGCTCTTTAACTCCTCGTCACGGAAGCCGATGATGTGTCTTCTTTCCCGGGGGATGAAATTTAGTTGAAACGCAAGGAGAAAAAAAGAACCCGTCAACCCTTTTGCATCCCTTTCGCTGATAACGCCCTCTTCCGGCGACTGTTTTAACTCGTACCTCTCATACAGCGCTTCTGTGGTCATTGTCTCATCCGGGGTCCAGTGATACCTCACGCGTATGCCTCGTCATAAGTGCAAGCGATTATTTATTGTTAGGGTCTTTTATAATAATTTTAATATCGTTGGTTTAATAATGTACTTTTTTGTGGGTGTGGGATCCCCTGGACCCTTTCTCGGGTGAGGATTACCGTTCGCCGAAGTCCCACTTCGTTTCTCATTGATATGCTAACGTAGGACACGATTACGTCACACCGTGAGAGATATTTGTTGGATGCATGAGACTAATTACTTCGGAAAGTGATTTTCTCTCTGAAGCCACCCGACCCTCCATCGTAATCCTGCTGCGGAGGAGTTGGTCAAACTTTGTGCGAGTCAAGCTCGCAAGGGTAGGACGAAGTGGTTGGCAAAGAAAACTCGAAACACCCTCTTATGTTTCCTACTTACTGCAGTAAATACGCAACCGCGCAAATATCAGGTACCCCGACTGATCCGAGCTTAGACGACCCACGCCCAGGATCCTACGCCAGCGTGAGGGCAGACTGACGAAGATCAAGCGCTATTTTGATATCTAATACATTTTTAAGTGAAAGGGGATGAAACGTCACTCCAAGGGTTGATCCTGAACAAGTTTCGTCTCGTACGAGGGTAGGCTGATGATAGACATCCGTTATAAGGCCGTATGGCGCTTTGAAGGATGCAAAAAGTTGGGCCATTCAAGCCTTCCTTGTGCGACAACGTAATTTTAGAGGGTCTTGGTATAAGGATCGGCTATTTTGAAGCCCGAATCAAGCGGAACAAGGGAACTCATGTTCTTCCCCGGGGAAAAAAAGGTACGAGCCTTTGAATGTTAAAAAAACTTTATCGGACGTTGATGGAACGACGGAGATAGTAACTTTATTATTGTTCTTTCAGTGGAGTTTGGTTTAAGAGAGTCGAAGTCCCACGATATATCGCACTTATTTCGCTCGCTATCCTTTTTTTTATTACCGTTGCGAGGCGTCCAACTTTTGTGGCTTCATCTGCCGAGCCACAATTGGTACCCTTCAGAGACCGCGGTTCACTTTATCGTGGAAAATGGCCCTTATTTAATTTCAACGCGTCCTTTTCTTTTTTTAAATAATTTCCAACACACGTTTGATAAATTTTGAAACGCGACCGAGCTGAGCGAAAGCCCTTACTGGAGACGCCCATATTCTAAGCACCGATCAATCCTCCGATTGCAAATTTAATTCGCTCAGAAATGACTTTTTCTACGATCTGCATACGATAAGAATATCCATTAAGGATAACTCCAACGTTAGCCCCTGCTGTACAAATTGCACTCCAACTACTGCGGTTCCATTAAAACAAACCGTGCTGGCGTACAATGGCGAAAGTAGTTCAACATATTAATCTTTCAAACACAATTCAACGTTAGAACTGAAAAATGCACATTATCCACGTACAGCAAACAACACGTTTCGATACTGATCTCTCGTATCGAACTGCAATACGTTTCTGTCGCTTTTTATTATTTCCCTCTTGCACACAGAGGCTTACGCTGCACACAGAGGCTGCATGCATATTACTGCAACAAAACTGGACCGTGTAATCTCCAAAATAGGGAGAAATGTAGAATAGAGCCTCTTTGTAGTCCGAAGAAACGAGGACATATTTTTCATTATCTATCGAAAACAACGAAATATCGTACACGAAGATATAACAATTACTGTTATAGTAAAAACCTTAGTGGGACGTAACTACCGTTGTTATGGGTTTCACACGTTCCGGCGTACTCAACAAAGTAGATAAAATGTTCACCAAAGGGAATAATTTACACCTTTCGACTCGCACCTGAAGCATTCGTCGGTTCTCTCGCCAAGCTTTATGTCCGGCCGAGCACCAAACCTAGTTATGATAACGGGGAGTCAGAAAAAAGTAGGTACAGCAGACATGAATGAATATGCTCCCAGGTTAGGTATTTAATATTTTTATAATAATACTCCCGTATCATTGTTAAACATTTAATGCAATCATATCCGTAGGGTTAATTATTGTGATTTATTTAACGTCTGATTGAAGCGCCACCTATCTCGCGCAAATCAGTCTAAAACAATTTCGTTTACGCTAAAGAACACTTCCTCCAAGTATGAGCAAAATCGGCCAATAAAGATGGTACTTGATCTCAGCGCCACCTGTCGGAGTAAAACCTAACTAGAAACCTTACTCGTCACCTCAATAACGTATAGTGTGAATATGATCCCAATATGTCCAGCGGTTTGTCAGTGATGGTGCGGTTTACTCACGCACGGACTTCCCCGCCTGAGTAGGACCTCCCCCACTCCCTGCAAAGAATGACTCACTGGTGAAACGTAAGGAATGGGATCCCCTTACCGCGTTTCACCTTCTCGTTTCATTCCAGTCCCGGACGAAGCCTGCTCCAAGACGTTTCGCTTCAAAATGAAAATTTCGAAAACCAAAATAGATTTGTTCTTATTTTTCTTCTTCGTTACGTTACTCGTCCATATTTTTGAGAAAACTACGTTCACCGCGAGGCTGAATTTATTAGGATAAACACGGTATTGTGGCTGGCATAAGAATTGCCGGCATCCGTGATGGATGTGGACCTTTTCACAATCCAACGCCCTTTTATGGCGACTACATAGGACATGGAGGGTTTTAAATACTTGAAAGAGAACTCGTGGGAAGCTGAAATATTCGACTGACATTTCGGAGTGAAAGAGGGAGATAAATGCTTTCAACAAGTGGTTCGGACCATTAGCTGGACGCGCATTAACCTACGAATTGCCGGCAACTGTGGGTATAAATGTCTGGATTTAACCGTCAAATTGCCGTACATACGTGCACGTGAGCTGCGGCAAATTGATTAACTCGCGTTTCTCTAATTTCATTCAGCTAAAAGCTCGACTTAAATACACATCATATTTAGCACCCACGGGGAGTTTCTGGGGCGCTACCAGGCTCTCGCTGATTTTTATATACCCGGCTTCCACAAAAAGGGTATACATAAAAGATGAAGTAATACATTACATCGAGTGGCATTCGATCCGAATGAGTAGCGTAATTCTTTTTTCATTTATCCCAAACAACAGCTAACCTTCGAATGCATGGATTGGAATTTTCGTCTTTAAAAAAAAAGTATTTTTTTTTCATATTTGATTGTATCAATTTATTTGAGAATCATATTTTATTGATTTTCCTCCTTTTCTTTTACGTTTAATTAATTTAAGCTATTTTTTTATTTGAAAAAATATTATTATTACATAATTTACACTTTAAAATTTTTTTTGTCTTTCAATATGCATGCAGTTAATTTTTTTTAAATACTATATGGGGCTTCTAGGGTTACCATTTTTTGGGTCACAGAATAACCTCTTAAAATTTCATTACAATCCCCTGACGATCCATGGACGCCGTTAGGGGAGCACACGAGGTAACCCACCAATTGGCGGCGACACAAACTTCTGGATTTTACCATGAATTCGCTATACATCACTATAAACCATTCGGAATTGATTAACTTACGCCTCTCCAATTTCGTTTGTCTAAAAGCCTCTAAAGATAATGTATCTACCGATAGTCGAGTAAATAAATCTTCTGTATATATAGCTAATGCTTTCACCAGTAGCCGGATGAATAAGGATTTGATTACGATCACCATTATCTGTTCTGAGTTTGAGATTAAATGCTGTGGTCATTAATAATCCCTTTCGATTTGTTGCTTCGGTTTGTCAGTATTCCAGATACGTAGCCATTGTGAAAGTAAGGAACAAGATTGGCGTAGGAATAATCCAATTATTTCGTGCAACTAAGACTCTAGGGGATAAATGTTGTATATTTGAGAAAATACAAAAGAACTTATAATCTAACAAGAGATCTCGTTAAAAAGAACAGTGTGGATGATGCTTCTTCTTCGACTATTCGTTAAACAGTGGCGCCACGCTTCACTAGTTGCGATAACGGAGCCCTCACGAACTATATACAATGGAGCCGACGATGCACGTACATGTTTACCAAGTTAGATTAAATTTTCACGGTATTTAATAAATGGAAGTTCGATCTTAGCGCCACCTATCGGAGTAAAACCTAACTAAAAACCTTACTCGCCACCTCAACAACATATAGTGTTATTATGGTCCCAATATGGCCAGTGGTTTGTCAGTGATGATACGGTTAACTCACGCACTAACTTCCCCGCCCGAGTAGGGCCTCCCCACTCCTTGCGAAAAATTACTCACTGGTGAAGCGTAACGAGTGGGATCCCCTCACCGCGTTTCACTTTCTCGTTTCATTCCAGTCCCGGGCGAAGTAACTCGCGTCATCCCGCTCTGAGACGTGTCAATTATTAAAAATCTACGTCATCAAATTATTACGTTACAAAAATCCCATAACCTGAAATCCGGGATTTGCAACGTCATCAGTCCACAAAAAACACGGAGGGACCTCTGCCGGTGCATTGGAAAAATAACTAAATCTCCCACGAGCTTCTGCTTTCCAAAGAAATTACACAAATTGATTAATTGTTAAACGATACGTACTCTCTCCTCTGTCGCTTCACTTAATTAATGAACTTTTTTTTTCCAAACGAATGGAGTGAAGGAAATGGAGAATGACTATTACCGATAATAGCATTCACCTTTTATCATGGTTGAATAATATCTCTGGAAGAAGATATGGCAACGAGGGTTTACATGGACCGACGTAAAAGCATTCCTTCTGTCGATGCTCTTCTCTTATTATTTCCTTTACGATGTTCGAAATAATATAAGAGGTAGGAGGGGGAAAACACGAAACGGAAAGAGGGGGAGAACGGGGAAGGACAGCATTGGAACGGATAATCCCGTAGAATAGAAAGCATCGATATCGTCTCTCAAAAACGGGTTCTCCTAGTGCACTTCTTCAGAAAACTAGCTACGGGTATCCATTCTGTCAAATAAATATCGGAATTGTTCGCGCAAAAGTTGATCCAATGCACGTGATTATCTCGTATTTGGCGCCACCTGGCATTTATAAGAATTAGTTTTAAAAAATAACTGAGGCCCATTAGAAAAAAAGCTGCTAGGGTTAGTATCTTCTTGGGTCACAGAATGGTCCCTCAAAATTTCGATACAATCCCCAGGTCCTTCCCCTACTGGTACTTCCAGCTTGTTCGTTGGTAAAAGTGCATCGCATGGCACCAAATGGCACCAAACGGCACCAAACGGCACCAAATCATCTATTTTGAAGATGGCAAGATACCTCGGGACGATTTGTCCCACCACTTTAGCCATTCCTCCAGGTTCCTCGTCATGTCTCTTTGTAAGTACGAGGATAAAAACCCTCGTGCGGTTCTGGGGATGCTTGTGCGGTTCCTAAACTGTGGAATGTGGTGTGAGGGGTTGTAAAGCACAAGTAGTAGTTATAGTCATACATGCATGGTGGTTCCAGCACGTGGAGGAAGGGTTTCTCTCGAGGACACCTGACCCCATTTTGTATCTTTGAATCGGTACTACAGAGGGTCTCTCTCTTCCATCCCTTTTCTCCTTCACGACATCAATAGATACACGCGGGTAATATCAGATCTAGCCCTCCTCCAACCGGGCTACATACAGCTGTTAGCGAAGAGCACTTCAAGCTGCCGCCGCGCACCACCACCACCACCCCCACCACCACCGTCACAGTTTTACAGCTAATTGATAATTTGGTATTGTTCCCAGGGGAAGCTTGCATACGTGTAACTCCCGCTTTGAGCGATTAACATTTTTAAGCTGCTTTTATACGCAGGCGACAAGGATTTTATGACCCTCAGTTGTGGGGAATGAACACCCCGGGGCGGAACAGGGTACCACTGCATTTTCACGATTTTCGATGAATTGCGTTTTTATATTTATCTAGAAAAATGAAATAAATCCGAGTCGAGGGTAATTGCGGTATTGGCAATTTGCAACACACGATATTGATGCGTGCTAGTCTCTAAATCAGTGCGAGATAAGAGCTGGACCGATTGAAAGGGTCTTTGGGATGGATGCCTTTGAACGAAATCTGTATGCACTATTTTCAATTTCAAATGACTTTGATGTAAATACCGGCCGTCACTTTGTGTGTAACTGTAATCTTGTCAGAATGCAATTTTGGTTTAAATGGCGGGTACCCGAGAGACTCATGAAAACTCTCTGAAACGATTTCATATAACATCAAATTCCCATTACTTTTGGAGTGCAAGTGCACAAAAGCTGCATTTCAACCACAGGCAATGGACCCTCCTATGTTTTTATTCTGTACCAGAAAGGGATATATATTTTTTTAAATATCCAATTTATTTAACGAGAAAATCTACCGTCCCTGTCTGCTCTGAAGAAGGTGACGTAGGATTTTGGTGAAAAAAAGTTGAAAGTAAAATATCAGGTGACGCGATTTCAGGCAACGCTGGGGCAAGATTGCCATTGCTGGTGCGTTATTCTGTGGCTCGATTTAGGTTGCCCACGTTCCAAATAGGTGTTGGGATACCAGATAATGGCTGCTTGGTGTGATGATAAGCATCCTCGCATTGAAAGTAATGCCTTGAGATTAAGCACTCCGTTTTGTAAGAGGATCAGGGTCATGCATGCGTGGGCGATTAGTTGCTCGAGAATGACGTGGTCTATATAACGGAATATTGGATCCAGACTTCTTATGGATAATACCAGTTACCCCTTATCGCCACCAAATTGTTTCACCAGTATCGCTATTGGCCCATAGTTTGAACCAACAATATAATCGACACCATTAAAACAGTATTTTTAATTTAATATTTATTGTATTACTTAATAAAACCAGTATTGTCAGAAATTAGCGATTGTTATTCCTGATCTAATAAAAATTGCTAACAATGTCCATTAACTTATTAGTGCTTCGCCAACAGCTGTGGCGCCTTTCCGATATGTGCCACCAAATAAGAATTTATTACCACCGAGTATACAGGACTAAGCCAATAAAACCTGACGGTAATACGGGACGTTCATAAATTCCTTCGTACGAGGGACACCCGACTTGTCAGCGCAGGAATTTTTGCCATTACATAATTTATCTGGTGGCTACCATTTTGTTTGTTTTCGTTTCAAAGAAGAAGCAGGATTTATTTTATTACTCCTTTACCACCTGCTTCTCGTCTTTTTACTGATCAGTAAATGTATAAAAATGAGAAACACCTATTGCAGAAAGTCTCAACGAGGTGAAAATAGGTTGACTTATGTATGGATTTTTATCAAAAATTACAAAAAAGTTAATTCAAAAAATAGATCAGCTGTTAAATAAATATAGGGGACCCGCAAGGGCACCTTTGGAATGGCCGGTCTTGTCAGTCACTCGGTTGCCTAACGACAGCGGAGGTTGCCGAGTAACGGCGAAGGCTTCCGAGTAATGACGGAGGTTGCCAAGTAACGGCGGAGGCTGCCGAGCGACGGCGGAGACTGCCGAGTAACGGCGGAAGCTTTCGAGTAACGGCGGAAGGTGTCGACTAACGACGGAGGGTGCCGGATAATAACGGAGGTTACCGAGTAATGGCGGAAGTTGCCGAAAAAAGGGGTAGATTGTATTTTTCATCTCTGCTCCTTTTGTTAAATTTTTTTTCCAATAAATGCTCTATTTTTTGTTAGTCTCACGAGGTTCTTGTGTTCCATTTTTCCCATAAATATATTACACCTACAAGTAACATATATATACACAACTTTTTAGCTCGTAATTACTTCACAGCGGGACATTATATTTTATTACTAAGACCAGAACTAAAGCTACATCGGTTACTACTTTACTGCCATCTCCTGCTCTTGCGGATTCGGACCAACTTAAGGGCTCTGCTTAATGGCACCATGTTCGATCGGACGTCCTACAGAAAATGCGATGTTCCTGAAAGGGAAAAATCCGTATAAGAAGTCTCTGGAGGACCTAGCTCTTGCAATCCGTTCCGGAATTACCTAATGGCTTTTCTGAAATCCACCCTTTATGGAAAATGGATACTCAAGGGTCGTGCGATTCACGAATCAAATGCTTTTAACGAACACTCAAAGTCAAGACAAAGCTGAGCGCTGGAAATATTGATGTACCCCAAACCGTATAAATCATCCATTGATGGATCTACGAGAGCCCCGGAGCCTGGAAACCACGGGAGCCATATGGAGTTTACAAGCAAATATATTATAAACGAGCAATATGCCACATTTCAATAAGATCGTATTTTACTCTTTCGCTCCCGAGTCTGTAATATAGGGGAACCCAATGGTCCATTTTCAGAGCATAAAAAGGGACGTAAAGGAACGAGGTGCGAGGGAACACTGGGTTCTCTCGTACCGGCAGATATGAAGGCGAAATCTAGAGACCACCGTTCCCGTATGGACGTGATGAAATTCAATTAAAGCCCCTTCGGGCGAGAATAAACAAATCCTGGACTCTGAGTGTTCGAAAAAGGGTTCCGAGCGACAAGACACCTCGGCATCTTCGCAGCGTCACGCCCGCAGATGAAGGCGTGATATCAATTAAGTGGAAATGCAAAAGGATGTAATTCCAGTTGACCTTGAACAGGATGGAGCATTTTTTGGAGGCTCCTCCATTTATTTCGGAGTGAAACAGAAAATATTGGGCCAATTTTTAGAAAATGCTTTGTCGGAGGAATTAATAAAACTGGAGCCGAGTGCGAGTCTACCAAATGTCTAGATTTCGTCGAACCGTATCGCGTTTCCTGACGAAAGGTCTGAGGCCAGGGTCCGTTGCACATGAAATAACGAGCAACAGGGATACAAAACGCCACAGCGTAGTGATTCCTCTTGAATTTGCACGAGCAAATGAACGTTGTTAATTTAAATATCGGGGGAAGAAAATTGTATTTACTAAAATAGCCGTTACAGCAGCGAGAGCAGAAATGCATATGACCTGCGTGTATAAATATTCATTTGAACTCATGACGAGACTACTATCGTAGCACGAGTTATTTATTCCCGTTGTTGGTATAATACATTAGCATAGTTTATGCCGCGATTTATTTTTGTCGTAACGATGAAGTACGAGAAAATGGGTACGGAAGAAAACAAGCAGCAGAGGGAGAGGAGAATGATAAATGTCGGAAAAAGGAACGATCAATGTTCACGCAGGATATGGTAGAAAAGAGCCACGACTCGTGTACGATATCGTGGAGAAAAGGATACCACTAACGTGTTTAACACTTTAAGTGGCAAAAGCCTGGGTCATGACGAAATTTATAGATTTTATAGATTAGGTCACGTGAAATTCATGACCGGAAATGACCCTGACCGTCTCCATCGCGACACTAGTGCCCTCTAGAGTGGATATCCGTGACTAATTCGAAGCTCGGGTTCTGGATTGAAATCGAAAAAAGCTTTGTTCGTAAATGTATACGTCCCTTTGGCAAATAAAAAACTTTTCACCCACGGGCATTCCATCGACGTAGGAAGTGTAATTGCACTCGGGGCGAAAGGACGGTCAGAAATTCACTTTGACACAACTGACACGGGGTTGAAACGACCCCGAGCAACGGCTCCTCTGTCAAAGTTTCGTTGTCGCGTTTCTTTTATGTTCTTTTAACTCCGGTATCAGTTTGCGAAAAATATGAAATCCATAGAAAGAGCATCACCTGACAAATTGCATTTGTTCGTTCGTTCAACGCAAATTTCGTCGAACACTCGCCACCCTATCGTCCCGGGGTCGTCTTTAAACATTAATTTCCTTGACGAAAGAAACTTCCCTAGCTCCCCCGAAATGGCGTTCAATCAAAAAGTCAAACCGTCCCTGGGGATTTTTTTGAGCCGCTTAATTAAAGACTGGCGCTTGCTCGTTAAAAGTACAAGTTCACCGCGATCTGTTTGGTTAGACAGCCTGTAATAAATACGTAAGGACTTGCCTTCTTGTTATTTCCGTTAATTACAAAAAGATAAATAACAGGAGCAGACTTGTAACTTTGATTTTCAGCAAACGGAGGAACGGAGCTGGGAGTTGATAGGGAAAATATTCTCCCCAGTCTTGATGAGCTTTTTTTTTTCTTCGCACGCTCATAAACAACGCAGGTGTGTAGTCGTTCCCGTTGAAACGAGGAGACACCTCATGCATATACCTGATTTCCTATGGAAGCGTTTCCGTGTTGTTTGCGCTGTACTGTTTCCCCTTTAGCATGCAAAACAGTTTGAGGGCAATTGTAAGCCCTACATATGCTTGGCGCTCGATACGAGCAAGCTCATATCGTTTACATTCTGTCGAACAAATATCGCCAATTGTTCGATTAAAAAGCGCGGGTTGAAGGTACGAATAAAAATGGGTGGTCCTAAGTTGGCATCACTGGGTCTGATAGTCACGCGAAGTGACTACCAGCGCCGTCTGTCGACCAAAGTGTCCGAATGGCGATGGACGATCGTCATTCAAGCTTCGGAGCGATAGCCCAGGCTCTGGACCTTGTAGGCCCACGAATGCGTCCGTGCCATTTTGATTGGCGTCTTGGGCATGAGATTTGGTGACAACCAGCGCCATCTCTCAACCAAAGTGTCCAAATAGCGATGGACGATCGTCATTCAAGCTTCGGAGCGATAGCTCAGGCTCTGGACCTTGTAGGCCCACGAATGCGTCCGTGCCATTTTGATTGGTGTTCTGGGCATGAGACTTGGTGACAACCAGCGCCATCTCTCAACCAAAGTGTCCAAATGGCGATGGACGATCGTCATTCAAGTTTCGGAGCGATGGCCCAGGCCCTTGTACACCAATTTTTGGTCCAAATGCCACTGGACTATCGAACCAACATTTTCTACTCGTTTTCTGGTCCAGTGTGTCCACGGCGCGACCCTTCTCTTTTTTTTCAAGAGGTTCGACAAAATGTGTACAAATAGGGAACTCGTGATCCGAATGGAGCATATTGAAAAGCCCGTTGGTAGACGTTGACCTTTGTCATGCTGGTCGCTTTGCTATCGACCACTACTTCTGGCTGACCGGTGCAATTCACCACCTACGATTCCTCTCTCTCTATTCACATATTTCTACTTCTATAACTGCGACGCACGAAAGGGTGTAGGAGTTTCCGTTCTCGAACCACACACGTACGCGTGAAATCAAACAATTCTCAGCTCCTCCATATCCTCGTACCTGCATACACACTTGAAACGTCCACGTAGCGCTGGATTCTTTGATTGAGTAGCAATAGATGTATGATATACGTCAAGTATTTATGGAGAAAGGTTGAGTACTTCTTCAGTGTTAATTCTTCATGGGTCTCTCGCCCCTGGCAATGATGTTTGACTGAACCGTTTCCAAAACGTCACTTGGCTCGACCATGGCGCCTTGTCTCTGCTGGTGCCATTTATCGTCACAAAGTAAGAGTGTCCAAATTTAAAATTATCATTCTTGTCTCGAGAATTTTACGCGATCGTCCGCTAACACCTGAGACTTTCATATTCTCTTTCTCTTGAGTTTCACTTCGGAGCTATAATTGTAAGCGTCGTTAATGAGAGGGTCCACGGTAATGACGCTAACAAGTGGTACAAGTTTTATCCGCCAGCACAGGCATTGTTATGGCAGACACTTCTTCCCTCCATTGATTACTCGACCGGGGAAGGTCAGGTTGTAGATCTGAAGCTGGGCCAATAGGACACGCAGCTGTGATTCGAGGGAACTTGATGACACGGGGATTAATCTCTGTCGGCTGTGGCACCTGGGGTGGCTATCCCTTACTAATCTGAAACTCACTTTGTGCCCGACTTTTTCAGTTACGATTCCTACGAGCTCGAAACGCCATTGGCGGGCAACATTGAGCCACCCCAACGCGGCAATACGTGGAAAAATTTCAGGGTATTCCATTCTGCATTTCTGTCAGCAGATGATAAGTTAGTTAAAGAGACCTTTGCTGCGGCATATCCGGTCTTTTCAGGATCTTCAACACTTTCACGATGATATATTACAATTTTTACAGGCTCTCTTTCACCCTTTTGAAGTCATCCTGCACCTCGTATCTAACTTTCATATCGCGATGTGCCACCCTTTGGCATGACATAAACATGAGACGGGAAAGAACGCAGGTAAAATGGCAGTGCCAGATCTACTGCCGCATACGTATAACTTTACTCCGCTTCCCTTTTATTTCCAAATTGAAATGTCACAAATCTTCGTGAGTTTCATTTTAGCCTTATACGTTTGACATAAACTTTCGATAACAGATTAACTTTCTTAATATTGGCTTTTCCTCAACCTCCAGGTGTTCCTCTTTATACGTGTAACTCACTGTGCGTGAGCAAACCGCATCATCGCCGACAAACCACTGGCCAGATTGAGACCAAATTTACGCTGTACGTTACTGAGGTAACGAGTAAGGTTTTCAGTTACGTTTCGCTCCGATAGGTGGTGCTGAGATCAAGTACCATATTTATTGGCCGATTTAGCCTACACTTGGAGGAAGTGTTCTTTAGCCTAAACGAAATTGTTTTAGACTAATTTGCGCAAGATAGGTGGCGCTTCAATTTTGACATCAGCGGAATGCATTTTGCCGGTACCAGGTACTATTTTATATCAATTCTCTCCATTATTTTCATACATAATTAAATAACAAGACCGCGATCCCAGAGTGCACCGCGTATATAAATTCCATAACAAAAACGAACAAACTGAAAACACCGTGGATTGTATTACATGCGGTGAAATAGCAGGAATAGAATAAAAGAGTTAGCTTTTTATCGACAAAGCGCTGTAATTTTGCTGATACTTGGAGGAAGTGTTCTTTAGCCTAAACGAAATTGTTTTAGCGTGTTTCGAATTCGGTATCTTCTTTATATACACATGAAGTTCATTGTGCGCGAGTAAACCGCATCATCGCTAGCAAACCATTGGCCATATCGAGACCACATTCACACCATATGTCATTCAGGTGACGAGTAAGGTTTTTAATTACTTTTTTCTCTGATAGGTGGTGCTAATCCCATATTTATGGACCGATTCAATAATGGCAATTTGGTTCTTATTTTATTCCACGCTATTACGCTTCACTCGAATTGTCACTCTCGTCTAAGCATAAACTCGACAAAAATTACCAGAAGAGAATCGCCAACACGGTAGAAAAACAGCGACACCATGAGGATATTTATAAAAGCACCCCATGCGACTGTTTCTTTTTGTCAGTGGCAGGATCCAATTGCTAATTAATTCAATGTAGGCGAAAAAATCCATGCATAAATGCTTCGCTGGTCGATCAAAAGGAGTGTTTTGCCTCCAAGAAAAACTATATTTGGTCAAATTTTTCACGGACTGGTGAGTGAGCTTTACACTCGAATGATTATGGTCAGAGCGTTTCAATAGAATTTCCGTATACTACGAATAGACTATATATAGATATATCTATATCTTTATTGTCAACGAACGAACGAAGGTATCGGACGAAGTTGAATTTCATTGAAGCGATCAAGCGAGTCGCCAATGCAGTCAAAATTACGACAGGCTCTTGTATATCAGTGGAAAACACGTCAGGCATAATAATGGATACTTTAATGAAAACGAGGGTGGGATGGTCTTACGAAGAAAAGTCAGCCCCAGGGAAAAGGTTAATCAGGAACCTGAACAAAATTCGCATTTTTTAAAAATGCATATCACAAATGAAAAATGAAATTCGGTGTGTAAGGTGTCACCAATTTCATCATGCATTGCTCCATCATGGAGTATGGTTTCCCAAAAGGGGTGGAGTTGTGTGTAGCTATCGCTGGAACAAAAGTACAGGAAGTTAGGGATGCTCGAAAGCTGTGTAGAGGCGCCCTGAAATTTCGCCAAGTACATCCTCGACGTTTTAGTAACAACACACCATCAGGGAAATGGGATTCCATTACTAAATTAGAGGAAATAGTTCCCGCAAATTGTAGTTGTGGAAACTTGTTCCACAGGGACAGCCATTTCCTTCTATTTTTTCTACACTGCTACTTTCACTACCACCTGATGCTAATGAGGCCCCATCTTATTTTTATTTTCACACACTCAAACTTTTTGCAGACAAATTTCATCCTAATAAAATTCTACCGGAGCTCAGGTGACCCAGTCTATATTAAAATCACAAGTGTTGCACAAGTCTGGGCCAGACTCCGCAATATGGCCAAGGACTGGACCATACATTTCAACACACTGGCCAGACCTTTGCCATACTTATATTTCGACGTGGGGTGACGAGTGTCCTATGGCCCTTTTTCCCCAACCCCAAAAATGGCTTTGACGCAAATGGTCAAATTTTGGTTCCTGCTCAAATTGTGAGCCCTAGCCTTGATCTTCCCACGCTTCAAATTTCACCCGGACTGACGCTGACCGTAACGGAGTCAGCTTTCATAATTAAAAGCATTTTCGGTGTGTTCAGTGGCCAATCACTGTTGAGGATCCGTGGCAGGATTAAACCTTGCCGTTAGGGTGAATTGCGTTAATTCTTGACCAAACTACAGCACCGGAAATCAAAACAAACATGGCAGTGGAATTACAATCGCTCTTGATCACACGAAAGGCTGCAGAGGTGGCGGAGCCGACCGAGTTTCGGTGCTAATTCCATCTGTTTGTCACTTTAATCCTCACGTAGGAGCACTGCCCCGGGTGTTATTCACAAATATACCCAGAAATTCCCCCAGAATTCAAACACTTTCAACCAAAAATAATTCCCCAAAATTCTAGGTAATTTTTTAGGGAAGATTATTTTTCTAAACCTTAATGATGTTTCTTAACCCCTTGGTCTACACGTCATCTGCCGATCGCTCGTGCCATAGTAAACAAGAAAGTCGGTCGCACGTCGTGCCATTTGGCTGTTCAGCTGTGTGCCCGAACTAGTGCAAAATGTATACATGTATATTTCGGGGTAACAAAGAGAATTGTAAAATAAAAAATTCCTCAACACGAGTCAGACTCGTAGTTTTCGCTTATGGCGCAAATTCTTTACCACGAGTTAGACTCGTGGTTTTCGCTTATGGCACAAATTTTTTACCACGAGTCTCACTCGTGGTTATAGGCCAAAGGGTTAAATAATTTTTTCAATTTATTTTTTCAATGGTACAAGCCAGTTTTTGGGCCCAATGCCAAAAAAGGGCCCAATTCGGGCCTAACTTCAAACTTTCAATAGAAATCCCTATTTTTTCTGGCACATTTGGAATCTAGAGAAGATTTTATCTCCGAATGTGGGCCCAGAGAATTAAGATTCGCTTCCATGCAAGCGTGAATGCATAGAATGCAGCAAAATGCACTGGGGTATTATGTATCCAAACGTTAGGTCTCACAAAGGTTACGTTTAATACCGGTACAAAAAGCAGATCGTGCTCTGTTTCCTCGCGTAGTTGTTCATGTCGAGATCTCTCTTCTGGCGCCTGCAGTTTTTATAGCTGCAGCTGCACTTCCTCCATGGTTTCGTATAAAAATGCATAAACCCCATACCTGTATCTTCCCTTGGATGTTTATTTTGTTGTAAGCGAAGAAAAAACTCCAACATCTAATTATATCGCGATCCATATAGCCCCGGGCTGTTGTTCCGTCTTGCCCCAGAAAACGTAATCCAATTAAAAATTAATAACTACGGTTCGCCGCGAGATAAAAAATCCAATTAAATTGTAAAATGCGTGGGCAGGACCACACAATTGATTATCATACTTGTAATTACAAAGTGTCGAAGCCGAAGAGAGCAATTTCAAAAAAAGTCACCCCCTGTTCCGTTCTGCCCCGCGTTCTGCGACGCGCACAGAGAGATCCCACTCAGGCAATGATTAGGTTATAACGAGACAGCTGAAAATTTCATTTCCTAGGCGAATATAGTAATAAGCTCTCGCTAACTATAGTGCCTATACCCAGACATAAATGTCACATGGTGCTCGTGGTTTCACTCCGACATTAATTAATTTCTAACACGATTCTCTTGTGAAACAATTTCAATGCGAGACAGCCTGTTAGCAAACTTATTACTCATCTTGATTCTGAATGATCTTGTGAATTTCTACCACGATCTCCTACACTCGCAGCGTCCTCGCCACGTCTCTCGACGTACGTCGCTTCTACATATAAATGTGCCGAGAAATATTCAACGAAGTCATATCCAGCATCTTGATACCCCAGACCACCTTCCACTTCTTCGGCGTAGGTACTCTCTCTCTCTCTCTCTTTCTCTCCAAAGAAATATTGTATCAATTTGCATTCATACCCCGTGAGCGTCAGTCGCTCGAACGTCAACAAAATATATTTATTCTTTTTGTGTAGTAAAGTGATTTTGAAAAATTTATGAAAATCTTTAAGTATATTTTTTTGCTGACCTGAAATACAATTCCTACAATTCATACGAGTTATGCCAAATGCAATAGCGTATACCTTTGCGACCCACGCGGCGTGAATAGGGAGTCGCACAATCAAGTCACTATGCACCAACTTGGTGAACAATTTTTGTCCCTGTGGCAACGCTTTTGAAGACGCTGTGAGCTCAAAATAGCGTTCAAGGTGTTACACCTGGGCCATGAATATGCATCTGGTGAGCAAACAGTTTCGTTGCGTTACACCATTTTTCACACATGTACGTAAACTCGCCACAACTGATGAAACATTATCACCCGCAGAGACGAGAAGGGACGCGGAGTTAATGCACTTCCCTCATTCGTTAGCTTCATCCTCCCCCGGCAAATAATGCACCGGGTAGTTGGTAGCTGATACTTGGTCGTGTAAAATCTCATTTCGTGCCACAAAAGCGCACGAGAAAGCTCATCAGAGAGACAACGGTCGGGCAAATGGGAATGTAAATATGTGCACAAATGATGCACGTGTAATTATTTTTCTGACCCTTCGCCTCGAACGCAAAGGCAACATAGGCTTTAAGACGAAAGTAACGTTCTGGGCTGTCACTTACACTTTAAACGGACACGGGTGTGTCGTCGGACGGAGGTTTTTTAATTACACGGGGGATTCTCTCTGCATTATCTGCCAGGGTACAATGAAAGCTCGGGTCCCCGAGCAGCTCTGTGCCAAAAGAGAGAATATTGAATGTAAACCAAGGATATTTGTATTCCTTCCCTTGGACCAAGATCCTTTTTATTTATTTACGAGAGCCAACCCTCCGCAAATGCTTTGTATTAACTGATCGCAACGTCTCTGGGGTGCTTGCGCCTACATTCTGTCGAATAAATGTTTATTCGTTCCAATTCAAAGTGTGACAGTAGCGCCACCAGGAATGATAAAGTACGCTAAAACAATTTCTTTCTGTCCAAGAAAAATTTGCTGCAAGCGTAAGCATTATCCGCTCATAAATATGGAGTTCGATCTTAGCGCCACCTATCGTACGCAAATTAGTGTAAAACAATTTCGTTTAGGCTAAAGAACACTTCCTCCAAGTATGAGCTAAATCGGTCCACAAATATGGTAGTTGATCTTAGCACCACCTATCGGATTAAAACTTAACTAAAAAGCTTACTCGCTATCTTTATAACATATAGTGTAAATATGGTCCCAATATGTCCATTGGTTTGGTACTGATGGTGCGGTTTACTCATGCACAATGCTGGAATCCCTCCTAGGTAGGGCCCTAAGAGGCTGTTGACCGACACTAAACCTTCCGTTCAGGCCTCGCCGGTTAGAATACATCCAAGTGTATATACCATAGCGATCCACGTGGCGTAAATAAGGAGTTACGTAAATTTGGCGTGGCGCTTACGACCAAACAGGTCCGGTATTTATTTGCCAGAAAGCAGATAATATGGGATAGACCTGCATTGAACGGTCCATTCCCATTGCCCGGGTAACTTATTCAGATTAACGTCGAAAAACAATTCATGCATGCAAAGGCTATGCAGCCCAACGATTTGCTGTGGTTATGTCAAAGAAACGCAACGAATGAGCCGAGTAAGCAGAAGACCCACTAAATGGAAAACAGTAAACGCTGTTTATTGTTGCAATCAATGCCTCGCTGTTTATGCACGATATCCACTGGTGAGCACATGTGGCGCCCGAGGGCACAGCCTCTGCGGATTGCAGGCATTTACTCAGCCCCTGCTCAAATAGAACCTATTTTTTTATTGTGCCAGCGTCGTCTAGTGGAGGAATGCCGAGTAATTGGACATGGCATTGTGAATTGCAGCCCGGTACTTTGCCATAAACGACCCGATTATGGGTTTGCACACATGGGGCTCACCTAGAGACCCAAAAACAGGAACCTGATGAGTCCTAACGTGTTAAGGACCCATCGGTGTAAGTCCACCGCAAGATCCTTTTGCCGGCGCATGAAATATTAATGTGGAAACTCGTGCGGCAAAAGACTATGCGAATACGCGTATGAAAATAGGTCTCGAGTCTCCGCGTATCGGCCTAATCGTTGCTAATGTCATACCGGCAGCGAGATATATTATGCAGCCACGTAACAAATGCGTGCTTTAATAATGGGGAATAATGTATAAGGGGGCGAAGGAAGCAAAAGAATAATACTATGCAAAAACTTCCTTGTGCTTTCGTAAGTCCAACAATTATTAGAAAATCAAATAAGGAGTTCCCAACTTGGACGCTGTTTCCTGACCCGTGGCACCTTGCGAAGTCCTCGAGTAACCGGGATTTTAATTTCACGCACCAGTGGGCAAAAGTATACGCGGCCGGAGTGTTGTCTTTAAAAATACGACTCCTGGCGTCACGACTTTCCTAACCTGTCCTCGAATCGATGGTGGTTTACATCCGAACCGTGGGGCTCCAGAGACGTCCTAATATGTTTCCCGAGGGTTGTTCCGCTGACGAGTAGTTCTTCGAAGCATCAGCGCCCTCAAAAGTCATTGTCCTTCCGAAAATCTGGGCTTACGAATCGAAGGCCTTCAAGGACACTTGACCTTCGATGGGGTTCCGTCAGCCCCGAAGGGCCGATTATGAACGAATAAGAAAATCCCTCTTATAAACCCAGATTTGGCTTCAGCAGCACGTTTTGGCACCCGTCAAGGTCATTGGTCTTGGTGGGACCTATTATTAAAAAAGGTTGTCGGTAGCCCATGGGAATTCATAGAAGATCAATTTTCATTCTCGTGAGATACAAACTTGCAACCCCATTAACGCTAATTTGTATGGACGTTAGCTGTAGGCGACAGAAAAAAGAGGATCGAAGGCAAACAACTGCACATATTCGACCATGGTTATGTCTTTGGTCGCAGTAGGCCGTACAAGACTAGTGAACCGTGTATTCGTGTTCAGTTTTACGACGCATTGTTCGGGACATTGCATACTAACTGCATTACACCGAAGGCATATGTGCTTCCTGAGCCAACTGCGCTTTTATAGGTAGTTTACGGGATTTTCGCAACGTTATTAAACGTATATCAATATCGGTACAACGTAAAGCTCGAATGCACGTGTGTATAGCAGCGTGCAGATAAATTCGCGTATGTTGTACAGGGTGAGTCACAGGAAACGGACGGTTTCATAACTCTGTGAGACAACTATTTTGTTTGTCACAAAAATCGAAGCATTTATATGCCACTTATGTAAAACAAATTACACCTGATCAATAACGACTTGACAACGACTGGAACCTCTTAGGTCCCACCCAGATTGGTGGTTGGTACAATATTGACACGATATTGTCACAATATTGACACAATATTGAGATAATATTGGCACAATATTGAGATAATATTGACACAATATTGAGATAATATTGACACAATATTGACACGATATTGTCACAATATTGACCCAATATTGAGATAATATTGGCACAATATTGACACAATATTGACACTATATTGACACAATATTGAGATAATATTGACACGATATTGTCACAATATTGACACAATATTGAGATAATACTCACACAATATTGACAGGATATTGTCGCAATATTGACACAATATTGTCGCAATATTGACACAATATTGAGATAATATTGACACAATATTTCTAGATTTTCACCAAAAACAATTTTTTACCTACTTTTATTTGGATGAAATTTAGATACTCACAAGATAAGTCCACGCTTTCGTTTTTAATACAGCCATTACAACAATAATTCTGTACCGTGCTCCGCGTAACTGTGGCCATTCGGTTAGAGCGGCTATAACTTTTTCCGCGCGACCCCCAAACTCGAGCAAAGCTATTTACGCTGGAGCTCAGAGTGCCCCACTTGAAAGTAACACCCGAATGCTGTTTTAAGACTTACAACAACAGCCTCTCGAGTCGTTTAAACCACAGCGTCGAGACTCGGTGATTAACCAATCTCGTTGCTGCGCGAGGAGGAACCTAGTACAAAGCCATAAAAGATGTATGTATAAAAGGAGGCATCAACCGTTGTTACCCTCTCGAGACCCTTTATTAGGTTCTCCATAATGTGGAAAAGGTGTAGGATACAAGCATAAGTGATACAAGCTTTCCTTTGAGGAGATTCGTTGCCATGGAAATTGACAGTTTTAGTCACTATAGATCAACCTTACTTAGCCTCTACGTGTACGTATATATTTACATCTATATACACCTCGGAGGGGTATACCCAACACTTAATATTCAAACTATCTTAACTTTACTGAAAACGTATCCTTTTAGTGTGCACGAATACATATACGTATATATGCAATCCTGAGTAATTAAATCTGTTTTATTTGCATCCATATCTTTCTTTCCTATTTACACGTTGATAACGCCCGCCGACAATTAAAAACGGATCACCCAAAATTAATCGATTTGCAATATAAACTCGAGAGACCTCAGATTCGAGCAATCTGTAGCTAGAAGGGATTTACAAGATATATGGCGTTGCGTACTCCTTGCAATCCGTTCCATTTACGGGTTTAGAGAAAGCCCGTGGGTATGGAAATTAGACTGAGTACTGCTTTATTCTCCATTTTTCCCGATAAAACAAAAAAAGTAGGTTCAAAATTGTTCTCGGTGCTAGTCAAGCAATATGTATACAATATTGTATCAATATTGTACCGATATTGTGTCAATATTGTGACAATATTGCTTCAATATTGTGACAATATTGTGTCAATATTATACCAATATTGTGTCAATACTGTGTAAATATTGTGACAATATTGCTTCAATATTGTGACAGTGTTGCTTCAATATTGTGACAATATTGCTTCAATATTGTGACAATATTCGGACAATATTGTGTCAACATTGTATCAACATTATATCAACATTGTGTCAAGATTATGACAATATTGTGTCAATAATGACACAATATCATTTTTCTTTCCCTACAATTTTCACTATAGGAATCAACAGAATGAAAATGAAGTCATGTCAAGACTGTAACTGAATTTAGAACTTGAAGTAACGTTTGAATTTTGCCAAACAAATACATGGCAAGACGAAGAGCTTCAGGAAATCGTCGAGATAAAGCACTTCCAGGAAAATGGCATGCTTTTAGCGATTACTTCTATCTCTAGAAGGATGTAACAGACTGTATCTGTATAATACCCAACTATCATTGAATTAAGTGAGGAAGTCCAGGAAGTTAATGTTGCTCGTCTATCTCAAATAAGACTAACGTTACGAGCGTTAGTACGGCGTTAGGAGAAACAGAAGCCAGAGGTATAGAAAATTCGTGTCTGTATTTCATCCAAGTATTCGAAATTATGGTAATATCCAACAAAGTTTTAGGATAAATCAGTTACCGAGAAATCGGTGCGAAGGAACTATTAAAAATAATATCGTCGTCGTCATTAGAAAAATATTAAGAAGTGAGTAACTTATTATTAAATAACGTTAAATATTAATTAATTTTCGCTTATTGGTATTTTCCTATTAATCCAAAGTAATATGCATCCCATAAATTATTAAACGATATTACCATTATTGATATAATCTCGTTACATTAATTTTAGTAGTGATAGTAGTGATTCAAATGTATTAAAATTTTGATTTTCAAAGAAAATAAAAAAAAATAAAATTTTTGGCTCCGAAAATCAGTAAATATTGACACAAATTGTCACAATATTGACACAACATTGTCACAATATTGGCATAATATTGTCACAATATTTACACAACTACTAAAGTGGGTTAAAAATTGTTTTCAGTGGAAACCAATCAATATAGACCCAATATTGACCCGATATTGACACAATATTGTCACAATATTGAGACAATATTGACACAATATTGAGACAATAATTGACACAATTTTGAGACAATATTGACACAATATTGCTTGATTTTCACCAAAGACAATTTATGACCAACTTTTTTGTTTTTTTCTTGAAAAATGAAAACTGCCAAATTAAGCGGTAATCAGCCCAATTCCTAGTAACCAACAATGACAATCTGAATGGTAGCAATGCTGCCGGCTGTATAATAAACCCAAATTTAATTTTTCAACGAAAAGAGAACAGGATACATGGAAATGGGAAGAATGCAATTCGAAGCTGTGAAAAGTCCATCCAATTCCATGTCATAACGAGTACAGCTCTCGTTGTGTATATTTTTATGGAAAACATTCGAGCAAATTCTTCAGCGACAATATTCTTTGATGGTAGAAAAAAAGACGTCTATTTCAAGAAACGGAATTCCTTTGAAGCCAAGGAACTTCCAAGGAATTGCACTTTTCCACTTTGCACTGGGGAAACGTTTCCCCGATGTTATTGCGGCAAACAAAGTTCCCTCGCAAAGAAAATTACGGAAATTATTGCGCAAAAGCGAGAAAGGTCGATTTCGAATTCAGATTTGAAAAAATTTCCCAGTTTCGGCGCAACCGATAGCTGCGATTCCAAAAACTGCAGTTTTGTCCCCCCGCAAAAGTTAGAGAACAATTGTAAAATTTAAAATAAAGTATAAAATGCTAAAAAAATTATTCAATTTCAGGAAAAAATAAAATTTCGAAAATTACATCGCTCGACCGGTTGCACGTATCGCGTTTCCATGCAATCGGATTATTCGAAGCTCGACAAAGAAAATGACGAAATTACATGTTTGCGCAACAATGATCGAATAATTGGATCAGTCCTGTTAAAGTGACTTTTAACGCTATAGTCCAATTATGGCAAACTAATAATAATTAACGACTACGGCATCCGTCGATAATAAGCTCCAATAACTGAAGCTACGCGAATATAGATATGCAATTAATATATTTCACATGAGCTACTTTTTCCGGCAGATAAGGAAGGCGTATATAATAATGCACATTATTGGAAGTGCATACGAATAAATGCAACTACCGTTATACAGTCCGATACGTTATCAATTTTATAAATACGCACGGGTAGATTGATAGCAAATAATAATAATGAACTGATAATTAAAACAACTGGTAATTTGAAATGGAAGGCGGAGTAGAAAATTCATTGTACATGAATAATTTTGCGAGAATTATTTTTCAAAATTAAAAACTTTTTCATCAAATCGATTTATTTTACGAAAAAAAACAAAGAAACTTGTTTTTACTGGAAATCAGTAAATATTGGAGCAATATTGACACAATATTGTTACAATCTCGACACAATATTGCCTCAATATTGACACAACCATTTATTGCTTACTAAAACGGGCTAAAAGCTGCTGGCAGTTAAAATTGATGAATATTGCCCCAGTATTGGCACAACATTGTCCCGATATTGACATAATATTGTCACAATATTGACGCAATATTGTCACAATATTGACGTAATGTTGACACAATGTTGACGCAATGTTGGCGCAATGTTGACACAATATTGACTCAATATTGACGCAATATTGTGTCAACACACCAATTTTTAGCCTACTAAAGTTGATTGGAAATTGTTGTCAGTGGAAATCCAGTAACATTGACCCGATTCTTAACATTTCCACGTGTTCTAAATTCATGATATCCGTCAATATTATGGGGATTGACATATTCCGGTAAATTTAGTACACGGTTTTGCAAATTTCAAGGAAAAGTGTGTTAATTGCTTCCGATTCTATGAAATTTCTAATTATACGAAGCTTTTGTATTTCGAAAGCGCGAGAAATTGCACAGCGGGAGTTATTTGTTACATTTATAATGTCTCCTCAGAGAAAACATAGTGGAGTGCGAGGGATTAACGGTAATACCACTGCATTGCACACAACTTTTTTAATTAAGAAAACTATATCATTTGAGTCACACACATACCTCTCTCCGCGTTCAAGGAAGGATTATTGAAAGCACGTGGAATTTTGTTAACGTTAATAACGCGATTCTGAGAAACTGGAAACACCTGAATTGCGAATTTATTCCACAACGTGTACGCATAGTCCATGTACAAGGTGGTTTCCAGAACGTGACCGGCACAATTCTACTAATTTGGGACCTTGGGCCTTTTGGGGCCACAGTTCTACAAACTCAAAAAAAAAAATAATTGGGGTACCCTCTATGTCCCATGACCGCATGAAAAATTGCATTCCACAAAAATCGATGAACCTGAACGAGTCTGACTGTTCATACGCTCCTTTTGCTCGTGTTTACAGGGTTCAATCAAGGAGTGTCAACTCCGAGCGCTGAGTTTGGATCCGGGACGACCGGAACAATTTTTGTCTTTGTCGAACAATCAACGGTGACACGAAAGCTCCGAAGACAGAAATGTGCAAAAGCAAGGGGCCAGGGGTTGGTTCTCGCTAACGACTTTCCCGATTAAAATGCAATTGTCGAGAGCTGGAGCACCCGCTGACGCTCGGAAAACGATTACCAGCCTGTGAATTGACTTCGCAAGGGGAGAGAAAAAATAAATACTGAATAATACAACCGATGGAATCAAGGGGGCGTCCTTTTTTTCGGGGGTCTCTTGTTCGTTAGCGAACGAGCGTGCCATTGATAGGTGGTAAATGAAAATTCTGCTGGGTTCGTCGTACAAAAGGCAAATGGATCTGACAGCCCTGGCGAAGAGAAGACTTTCGGAAGACAGAGGAACGCGCGTGAGAGGAATTGATCGATGCTTCGAAGGACGAAAGTACTTCAATCCCATCAGCGTTAAAGGGACGAAGGAAATTGAATTAATGCTCCACAAGAACCAAACACGGAGAAGACGCTCCATTGAATTTCCTATCTCGGGAAAATCTCCAAGCTCTGGCACGAAGCGAGACTATTAAAATCGTTGCCTTGCACCTCCACCCTCAACACCTTCCCGGGATATCGAGCCAGAGCCTCCAGGAATAATGGCTGACCACGAAAGAATCCGCTTGGTGGTCCTAGGGGGCGCAGGGGTCGGCAAGAGCGCCATCATCCGCCGTCTGCTGGGGCAAGGCTTCACCGAGAGGTACAGGCCCACCGTCGAGGACCTTTACTCGAGGGAGTGCATCCTTGGGACGCTGACTCTGAAGGTCGACCTTCTGGATACCGCAGGTAAACCCGGGGGATGCCAGATTTTCGACCCAAAGGAGGATTTGATTGGGTCCGGATGTGGACCCAAAGGCGGATTTGGTTGGGTCCAGATCTGGACCCAAAGATAGATTGGATTGGATCCACGCGAGGGCCATTTGGGTCCAGGCAAGAGCCATTTGAGTCCAGATGAGGACCATTTGGGTCCAGGCGAGGGCCATTTGGGTCAAGATCTGGGGCGAAAAAAATTTGATCGATTTGGGTATGCACTTTTTTTTAAATTGCACACGACTTTCAGGGGACCTGCAGTTTCCGGCGATGAGAAGGCTCAGTATAGCCACGGCGCACGCTTTTTTACTGGTCTATGCGACCACTTCTCTAGGTAGCTTCGAATGCGTGAAAAGGTGTTTCGAGGAGGTCAGGGAGCAACGTCCAGATTTTCAGGTACTGGGTTTAGCGAAAATTTGTTTTTGCTGAGCCATTGGGCCCAGCTAAGGCCAGATCGAGAAGAAACGATGGAATTGAAAAAAAAAAAGAATTAATTGTGGCCCACAGGAAGTACCAATGGTAGTGGCTGGCAACAAGCTCGATTTGGCCTCGGCCCGCAGGGAAGTGCCCATCGAGGACGTGAGCGAATGGCTGTTCTGCGAGCTGCCGAAGCTCCGGGCCAAAGTCATGGAGTGCTCGGCCAAAGACGACTACAATATCAAGGAGATCTTCAGATGCTTCGTCACACTTTCCAAAATCGTGCCGAAGAATCCTACAGGTGAGGCCGACGAGTCCGGTCTCAGGAGACGCTGCTCCGCCTACGGCTCCCGCAGGTGAGTTTTACTTGGCTCCGGAAAGAGAGGAAGGTCCTAACTGTATCCTTTGCCATTCTTGATTCCCAAGAAGAAAATATTGTGGGCAATAAAATCCAGATTGAAAATATCTTTCTGGACCTTCGCTAAAAAATTGCGGAATTGATTTTTTTTTCAATTTTGTGTCAATATTGACACAATATTGGCACAATATTGTCATAATATTGCCGCAATGTTGACAGAACACATTTCAGCCTAAAAAAGTAAATGTAGAACTGTTTTCAGTGGAGATCAAACAATGTTGATACACTATTGACCTGATATTGACGCAATGTTGACCCAATATTTGCGCAATATTGACACAATATTGGCACAATAATTTTTAGCCTACTAAAATGAGTGTGAGATAGTTGTTAGTGAAAATCAATCAATATTGACGCAATATTGACGCAATATTGACACAATATTGACGCAATATTAGCGCAATATTGACGCAATATTGCTAGATTTTCACTGAAAACCATTTATAACCTACTTTTTAAAAATTTTCCAGTACAACTATTTATCTCTCTATAATCAAGGTTAATTTATTTATTTACTTTTTATCTTACTATAATTCTCAACCGGCTTGAGAGGAACTTAAGGGGTATAGAAAAGTGGGTTCTCTCAGAATTTGAAATTTTGAATTCCCTCATATGCTGCTCCTTTCGCCAGAAGCATCTACGGTTCCCAGGTCGTCCTCACAAAAGAATCAGAGAGAGCTCGGTTTTCACGGAATGGGGAAGGAAACGAAAGGGATTTGTTAGATCAAACGCGTAGTCTTCCTTCTCCAACTTCTGATTTTACGAGCAAACTATATACAGCGTGCCCGATATATTGGATAGCTCCGTGCAAATTGAAGCTGTGTATAAAGTACGCGTGTGGGTAAACCGCCAAGAAAGTTCGACCTCCACCGGAAGATTTTGCGAAACAGTTAACGGGATTTTGCACAATCCTAGTCGCAACTTTTAACAATCCGTCTTACAAAACTTTTTCCTTCGCACGCCCTCCCTTTGGTTTCCCGGGTACAACTAAAGACGCCACAACGATTGGAGCGGAAAAGCCTCGGAAAATATCCCTTCCATGAAAGAAATATATGGCCCAGATTATGAAAGGACTACTGGGAAATATTTTAGAATTATACAGGGTGACCCCACGTTAACGTACACAGCGAAATATCTTTGAAAGCAAGCGTATTCGAGAAAAAATGTTCCAACGAAACTTGTATGGTTTCGAAAGTGCCATTTGAAGGTAACTTCTTCGTTGACCTTGGGATTGACCTTAAGGGTAATTTCAAGGTCAATTCGATTTTTTTAATGGAAAAACTCATTTTTTACCATGGGAATCGATAGAACAGAAAATTTTGACGGTGACCTTGACGTTTGAAATTGACCTTGACGGTCAATATTAGGGGTCACTTCAAGGACGAATCGATTTTTTTTACGGAAACCCCTATTTTTCGGGAACCAGAATGAACATTTCTATATATAAGTGGATATATATTTAATATAATTATAATAATAAATTATAAAACCCCTAAGAAAGGGGGATGGTGTGGAGTTTATTATTTTCCCACATTCCAAGGTATCAGTCCTTCGGATTGTACACGAAATGTTATAAAATATTGCGAGGAGCTACCCTCCTGTGAAACACATCACCACCACCACCACCCTTGGAATAGGGGTTGAGATTTATTTACTATTTCTGAAATTGGAAGTATCCGCAATGCATTGTCCATAATTTTATTTCTTTCGTGGGATCAATTCTGTCGAGAAATAAAATGATACGAAAAAAAAATTGCGAATGGAACCCGACGTCCCCTAAAAGGGGGTGAAATCTATTTACTGCTTCTGAAGTTCAAAATATTTTGCCATTATATATTTTTTTTATCAGATTTGTCGACGTGTCAGTAAATAAAAAAGAATCATGGATAATCTCCGGTCCCTTTTTCAATTTTTATTTATTTATATTATTTAATGTGGAATAAAATATTGGGCGATGTTTATATTTTAATCTTTTTTTAAATTAATTCAAATTTGGGAAAATGTCGGAGCCTTAAAAAATTCGAAATCAACATTTTCCACTTAGACAAAAAATTCCTTTTTTCGTTTTTTTTTTAAATTTCCTTGAATTATGAAATTTTAATTTAAAATGTTTCAATTTGAAAAAAAAAGTGTGCCATAATACCCCCGAAATTCACTTTATCCAGATCGGGCAGCCCAACCGGTAAAACTGGAGGATCCGGGCCAGGAAGCCCGCAGCTTTTGGCGGCCCAAGGCACGAGCGTGGTGGCAGTCGCCGAAGAAGCCAAGAGTAAACCACGTAGTCGAAGTTTAATCAGACGTGCTTCGAGGAAAACGAAGCAACAAATCAGAGACTCCCACGCTGACGATTGCAACATATCTTAAGGTACCGGGGATCAAAGAAAAAATTTCATTCCAAGAAAAGTCGAAGACGAAGAAAATGATAGGAAACTAAGAATAAGAAAAAGAGGAAAAAATAAAAAGTCGTCTGACAACTACAGACGCTCATTCCTACTGAAATTGACACCCTGTAAGGTTTTGTTTCGTCCCTTTTTTTCCGTTGCTCTAATAAATAATAAGAAAAAAAAATAGGTTACGAATTTATGGATAACAATTGTGACGTCACATTTGCGATAGGAAATTGGAACTGGAAATTTCGAAAAGGGTTAAATTTGTCTTCTGTATTTTTTTTTTATTTGTTTAAGATGAATTTAATTTTCGTGTTCAACAATTGGAGGGAATATTATAGAAAAATGTGAAATTTTGGGATTGTTATTGAATTTATAAAAAAAGAAGAAAAAAAGAAATTGATATTTTTAGAAAAGTAATTTTTATTATTTATGAGTAATTTTTTTTTTAAATACTTTAATTTTTGTGTTCAACAAATGGAGGGAATGTTATAGAAAAATATGGAATTTTTGAATTATTATTGAATTTATAAAAAAGGAAAAAAAGAAATTCATAATTTTAATAAAGTTACTATTTATGACCATATTAGTTTTAATTTGTATTATATTAATATATTAATTTACAAATTTCAATTTTGAAATACTGTTTTTTTTATTCATCATTGAAGAATAATATATATAGACTCAAGAAGCTAATTTTAACAATATTTGAATAAATTCGACATTTTATTTTAAATAATTTTCTTCTTTTTTTGTATTTTAAAACTTTTTTTGTATTTACAAAGACAACTATGTATTAACATTTTGACGATACAATTTATAATAATTTTTTATGAAATAATAATATTTCAAAATAAAAGTTGGATATAAAAGATGTAATGGCAACAATTTGAAATAAAATAAAAATTTAATTATTCAAAATAATGTTTTCATAATTTGAGATTTCAAAATATTTAAATTTCAATACTTTCAAATATTAATTATTTATTATATTCATTTCAACGGAAGACAAATTCGCCCTTTTCGGGTACACAATTTTTTTTTTATAAATTATTTATTTATCCAAGGGAAGTAGCCCGAAGCTTGAACTCTCAAAACGCAAAGCGAAGGTATTTGTTAACGAGTGTAGAAGAAACAGCAAACTGAGAGTCGAGAAATATGAATATTCGCGTAAAACGTTAAGTAACTGTTACAACAATCTCGTTTTGAGTAAAAACATGCGATATTGTCAAAAGAAAAGTGGAGAGAGATAGAGAGTGAGGTGGGGAAGGGAGGGGAGGGGAGAAGATGGAAGGGTTGGGAATGGAAGGGGTGATGAGATAGAGGGGATGGGGAGGAGAGGGAGGGAAGAGGAAGGGGGAGAGGAGAGGGGATGGAGGGGGAGAGGAGAGGAAGGGTAGAAGGAGAGGGGGAAAGGAAGGGGAGGAATGGAGAGGAGGTGGGATGGAGAGGGAAAGGAGAGGAAGGGGGAGAAGGAGAGGAGGAGGAGAGGGAGGGAGAAGGAGGGGGGAGAAGAGGAAGGGAAGAGGGGGGAGAAAGATGGAGGTGGAGAGGGAGTGGGGAAGAGGGCGATAAACCGAATGTTTTATGAGGAAGTAAAAGATCATAGGCAAGGCACTGTACTGTACTGCCGTTGAATTCAAAGGGAATTTCTTTTTTTTTGTCAGCTTTACGACATGCTCTCAACATTCAAATGAATACGAAAATGACATGCACCTTTCCAGCTTTATACGCCGATGCACAGAGAATGCAGGAGAGAGGAAAATAGCCAAATTTACTACGTTTCCTGTACCTTTGCCATCAAAATAGAAGCAAATTTCCTGTTTCGTGAACGAAAAAAAGAAAAAATACATGACAACCGTGTTGTTGTTGTTGTCGTTGCCGCAACTGCAATTGCAAATTGCATACCCTGCAACAATTGCAGCGAAATTTCTAAATTTCTTTCTTTTCCCTGATTTTTCGAAATTCATAAAATACAATTTACGAAAAAATAGAGACATAATCGCGTTTAAGGGTTGATTTTACGGTGGATTGGCAAAAAAAAAAAGAAGAAAAGTTGCAAGTGCTTTCGAATATTGACAATCCTGCGAATGCTTATCGTGGAAAAAAAAAAGAAAAATTCTCTCGCGCGATCATTCAACGCTTGAAAAAGAAGCGAGATTGTAGAAACGTCATATTCGATCCGGGGTGCGACTGCCGAGTAAATAAATCAGATCCCGGCCATCGTTCTGTAATTTGCACTTTATGAAAAAAATTCCAGCATCGGAGCAGCCGCCTCCCTTCCACGACACGTGTGTCATATGGAATTCTTTTCATAAAAGTGAAAAATTCTGAGACGTTTCAATATGAAAATATTCCTCGTCCGTCTTCGACCCCCATTGCCCCGTCCCAACCCTCGCGATAACTGTGCACTCCTTTGCATTTTTTTCCCCCATAAAATTACATTTTTGTGAAAAATTATCATTCTATTTTTTTTCATCGATTGCAATTTTTTTATATATTATTTAACGTGGAATAAAATATTGGACCATGAAACTAATTCAATTTTGGGAAAGTATATTTTTTTTGCATCAGTTGCAAGTTTTTTTAATATTATTTATTGTGAAATAAAATATTGGGCGATTTTTGTACCTTCATTTTGGTCGAAACTAATTCAATTTTGCGAAAAAATATTGTTTTTATCGGTTGCAATTTTTTAAAAATATTTTTTAATGTGGAATAAAATATTGGCCAATGTTTGTACTTTTATTTTTTCCGAAACTAATTGAATTTTGGGAAAATGTCTGAGCCTTGGAAAAATTCGAAATCGATATTTTGGGTCTCTTTTAAATAAAATTTTATTTCAAATTTCTCCTTTTTTTCAAAATTTCCATTGAATTTTTGAATTTGAAAAATACCTAAGCCTTAAAAAATTCGAAAACGATACTTTGGATTTTATTTAATCTCCTTTCAATTTTCTCCTTTTTTCGAAATTCCCATTGAATTATTCAATTTCGAAAAATGTCTAGACTTTGAAAACAATTCAAAACCAATATTTTGATTTCGTCAAAAAAAAAAAATTGCGAGTGGAAAAAATTCAACTCAGCATCCCCTAAAAGGGGGTGAAACCTATTAACTGCTTCTAAAATTCAAAATATTTCGAATCCTCCTGAGAAATGAATTCCAAATTAATTCCACAAATTTGAACAATCGATGGAAATTAATTATAATTAATTCCAGGAGAATATTAATAATAAAAAAAAAATCTAAATGCAAAAATAAATGAAAAAAAATTCGCGTCTAGAATGAGTTAGTTTCTCCGCTTCGAGGTTTTTTGAAATTTGGGTCACGTGATTTTTTCTTTTTTTTTTTGAACGAGATACTAAATGCGAGTTTTAAAAGATAAGGGTGCATCTGCTCGCCCTTTTTTTTTTTATTTTGCCGGTTACCATCAGCGCGTAGGGATTTTAATGAACGTAAGTTTCAGACACTTATGCGCTTATTTAATGACCTTTCCGGCAAAATCGATACGACAACCTTTTCGTGGCTTTTGAATGAAATGTTAATAAAACACTCGTCCAATGACAACGAACTAAATCCGGAAATAATTAAGGAACAATTGAAAACCAATCGGCTCATATCGAAAACGTGGGTTTTTTTTATTGTTTAATTTTTTTAATAACAAATATTTTATAATTAAATACTTTTAATAATCAATTTTTATCGACTTTTTTAATTATTTGTAATACTTTGAAATAACAAATAAATAAACAATAAATATTGTCAAAATTAATTTACAACAAATTCAATTACAACAATTTTATTTTACCCCTTCAGGTCATTCGAAAATGCACAAAATTGAAATTCCAGCCTGAATTGAAATTCGAGGGCCCTCCGAGGGCCACCCGAGCAACTTTTCTTTTTTTTCTTTTTTTTAAAATATTTTTTCTAATCAAAGGCGGGGAGTGTATTCGCGAAGCATCGAAACGAAGACACGATTTTCTTCTTTTTTTTTGTATTTTCTTTCATTATGCGACTGTTGGAAAGTTCGATCGAGCGTAAACTGAGCACAATGCGAGCGCTTGTTAGCGCAACACAGGTGTTCGGACACCCCCTTATCATCAGCTACGACCTATTTTCCACTCGAACTATACCCAATCGAATTTCCTTCGCTTTCCCTATACAGGCTATTCTAGACTAGCGCATATTAGATTAACCGATCCCACGGAGCCTAAGAGTTACAATGGAGTCCTTTTTCTTTTTTTTTTTTTTTTTTTTTTTTTTTTTTTCGAAAATTCCACGGAGGGTGTTTGCCATTTTTCCGGATTCGAGGGGGTTGGCTTTAAAAAAAAAGCCAATTTTGATTTTCCACGATATCATTTTGAGGACGATGGCGAAAAAAATTTGGGGGTTTCAGGAAACGCCAAAAATCGAGAAATTTCCAAATTTTTCAAATTATCAACAGACGAAATATTACTAGTAATAATAATAATAATAATAATAATAATAATAATAATAATAACAATAATAATAATAATTCCCTTGACGATAATCTACAAAATTTTAAAAACAATTTTTTTTCTAAATTTCTCGCATTCCCTCCCCCCCGTCATTGTCATTGTCATTGTCATTGTCATTGTCATTGTCATTGTCATTGTCATTGTCATTGTCATTGTCATTGTCATTGTCATCGTCATTGTCATTGTCATCATTGTCATTGTCATTATGGTCATTGTCATTGTCATTGACATTGACATTGTCATCATTGTCATTGTCATTGTCATCATTGTCATTGTCATTGTCATCATTGTCATTGTCATTGTCATTGTCATTGTCATTGTCATTGACATTGTCATTGTCATTGTTATTGACATTGTCATTGTCATTGTCATTGTCATTGACATTGTCATTGTCATTGTCATTGTCATCATTGTCATTGTCATCATTGTCATTGTCATCATTGTCATTGTCATCATTGTCATTGTCATCATTGTCATTGTCATTGTCATTGTCATTGTCATTATTGTCATTGTCATTGTCATTGTCATTATTGTCATTGTCATTGTCATTGTCATTGTCATTGTCATTGTCATTATTGTCATTGTCATTGTCATTATTTTCATTGTCATTGTCATTGTCATTGTCACTGTCATTGTCACTGTCATTGTCATTGTCATTGTCATTGTCATTGTCATTGTCATTTTTCATTGTCATTGTCATTGTCATTGTCATTGTCATTGCCATTGTCATTGTCCTTGTCCTTGTCATTGTCATTTTTCATTGTCATTGTCATTGTCATTGTCAATCTCATTGTCATTATCAGCCAATTTGAGAACTACGCGATTTTTAAGTGTAATATTTACACAAAGAGCGATTGATCGTTATTTCTTATTATCGTTATTATTCTTGTTAATTAATTTGGAATTTTCGTAACGAAAATCTCGTTTGAGCCAACGAGGAAAAGGAAAGAAAAAAAGAAAAGAACGAGGGGATTTAGCGACAATGTTTTTTAATTAATTGGCCAGCGAACTAACGTACGAACGAGATCGTACCCCGAAAATTGTGACCAAACATCGGACAAGGTCGGCGCGGCGAGGAGAGTCCGATTCGCGGACTCTCCTCTATCGCTGGATGTCCCGTGGAAAGTAGAGCGCCAAGCGACGTAATTAGTCTCGCAATGTAATCAAGCTTTAATTACCAATTAGTCGCTCGTTTAATAATGCGGCAAAAATCAATTTGCCAAATAGCCGCCTAATTAGCGAAATCGGACGAAATGTCGCTGGGGGTCCCACCCGAAGTTCCGTGCTATGATACTTTCCCGGAAGACTCTAATTGTTATTGTAGGAATAGCCCGTAATTGAAATTTTCGTCCGTTTCAAAGTGATTAATCGTGGAAATTGTTATTCAAAACGATGGAAAATAATTTTCTGCCAATATTTGGTTATCATGATTCCGCCAAAAATATATTAATTATAATACCAATAATAATAATAATAATAATAATAATAATAATAATAATTTTTATTATTATTATTATTATTATTATTATTATTATCATTATTATTATTATAGCTATTATTATTATTTTTAATATTTCTCTCGGCGATAATTTACAAAAATTTTGAAAATCCTTAATTTTTAGCGTTTCCCCGAAACCCTCAAAATTTTCGCCATCGTCTTTAAAATAATAATATAGAAAATCAAAATAATTCTAATTATACATATAATATATATAGTAACTAACAAAACTTTTTAATTGATAATTCCTCGTTCCCTGGCTCGTATCAAAAAAAAAAGAGAAATGAAAAAAGTCGCTTCGAAAAATGAAAGAAAAGAAACCGAGCGACTGACTTCGCGAGGAAACTCAACTTATTAACACGGTTACGAAGTGAATTCGCTCTCTCTCTCTCTCTCTCTCATTTCTCGCCAATACCGTTTCCTCCCTGATTAGCGCCTTACGTACGTATACGTACGTACGTACCCTCTTTGCAACAGTTTGCCGGGGAAATACCTTATACAATCATCGACTCCGACTTTTCTCTTGGCAATACCGACAATGAGCGAAACTCTCGAAACGGAATTAAATCAATTAAATGAGAAATAAAGAAAAGAAAAGAAAAGAAAAAAAAGAAAAAAAAAGAAATATAAGAAATAAGTTCCCCTCGGATCACAAACCGAATTAGCACAAAGAGGAATTGAGATCGAAAGACGTTGAAATCTCTATTGACGCGCACACGGCCGAGGCATTTTCAACTTTCATTATCGTTTCTCTTTGAAATATCGAAATAAGTAAAAAGAAAATTAAAGACAAAAATTCTTATTATTTTTATTATTATTATTATTAATTTTATTATTATTGATTATTATTATTATTAATTTTATTATTATTGTTATTATTATTATTATTGTCCCAAAAATAGTTTATTTATTTATTTTTAAATGAATTCGTAACATTCGAAATATTTTGAGATTTTTTTTTCAATTTGGATGAGCTTTATTTTGTCGAAAATGTCGTTGCTCCCAATTTGAAAAATAAAATAAATTTAAAAAAATTAAATATATAACGAAATAAAAAGTATCTGTAATCAATTGTTCTTGGAAAAATAAAGAGAGAGTGAAATTTGAAGAAAAAAAAATTACATATATTCGGGAAACCGCGTGGAAGAAATTGTTTAAACAAATTTGAACGTTCCAACGTTTCGGAAATGGTTTGGAAATTATTTTCTGGAATATTCTGGAAATTCATTATGGGAAACTTGTGTCACTTGAAAATAGAGAAATTTGGAGGAAAGGAACGTAACCGGAAACGTCCCAAAAAGGCACAATCGGAGGGACCTTTTCGAGAGTACACACGAAAGTTGGGAACAAAATACAAAAATAAGAAAATAACAAATGATATTGATAGCCAGTGTATAGTTAAGGAACAAAGTCGATACAATTATTGTTCCCCTTTTTGGGAATATTTAACAAAAGGGAAAAAAAGAAAGATCAAACCCAGTAAGAAAGAAAAAAATAAATAAATAAAAGCTACATGAATATGCGAGAGACGTTACTTTAATTATTTTAGGCTAATTTAATAAATTTAATATCAAATGCGAGGTATACATATATAAATATATATAAAATATGTATTAAATATATGATAAATACTAAATGTATATAAATATTATATCGATCCTGTATAAATATATATATATATATATATATATATATATATATAAATTGACGTAATTATAAAAAAATATATAATAAATTAAAACACCCAGTGAATGAAATATTTGAGAAAATTTGTTAAATATAAATATATTGTATTAATTAAAATATATATTGATAATCAAATATTAATTATACTCATTAAGACTGAAAAATTATAAATTTCAAATTAAAAGTAATTTATTTAATTAGAAATTAAAAAATGTTGAGTTAAAAATTCAAAGTTTTAATGACTGTCCATTTTTTTTTTATTAAAAGCATTGTTTAAAATATTGTAATTGGACATTTTTTTAATTTCAAATAATTCATTCAGTGTGTGTGTTAATTTATAATATATTTTCGTTTATAATTACGACAATTTCTCTGTTAATTAATTTTTGTCTTTAAATTATTTTCTAGTTTTATTTATATTTATGTATTCATATACATTGTATTTATTTATATATATATTATATATTTATTATATACTATTATGTATACATATATTATATAATATGGTAAGTATAGTATATTGGTATAATAACAAAAACAAAGTATTGTGGAAATTAAATGAAATATAAAATAAATATAAAAAAATAAAAAGGTTAGATGTATACAAGCGTTAAATTAACCGTCCCATGTTGAGAGAATCATTTGATAAGAAGAATGATGCTGATTGAAACATGTACAAAGTTATTCAGTTTTAATGGAACAGAAGACGACGAGAAGAGGAATATAAAAAATAAAAAAAAAATGATTACGCTTATTCTAAGAATACTTTGTTCAATGTTTCTCAAAAGGAACGAATCGAAGCGAGTGAATGATGTTTTTTGTATTTGAGAATAAAATGTTAAACATTGATATTTCAAGGGGAAAGAAGACATAGAGAGTAACTTGTTGAATTATACACAGATTATTACACGACGACAAATGTACCACCTTTGTAATCCCAAATAACGTCAACATTCTGTCCAAATTCGTAGGGTACGAGCGAATCAAGCGCAAAAATGTTTCTTAACAAATATCATATTTTATAAAAAAATTTTGTTTTTTGATTTTTTTCGATTTTTGTTTAAATATTTTGGATTATTATTGATTTTTTAAGGCTCGATCAACATTTAAAATTTTATTTGGTTTGTTTTTCTTCAATTACCCATGTTGCATTAAAATGTTTCTCAAAAAATATAATATATTATAAAAGAAATTATTATTTGATTTTTTTATAATATATTTTTTCAGAATTATTTGGACTATTGTTGATTTTTTTTAAGCTTGATCAACAATCAAAATTAATTTTTTATATTTTCTTTAATTATCATTGTTGCATTAAAATACTTCTTAACAAATAGAATTTCTAAAAAAAAATTGAAAACTACATTAGCAAAATTAAATTCTCGAAAATTTATGCTTCCAAATTAATTTTTTTGGGGGAGTTTTCAATTAAGAAACCCAAAAATATATATTTGAGACCAAAAAGTTACTTTTTGGCGTTTCTATTCTTTTTTTTCTGTTCCATTTATTTTACATATTTTATATAAATCCTTTAATAAATAGTTATTATTAATTAATATAATATTTTATTATCAATTAGTTTTCATTGATTTTGTATAATGAATTGTTATTACTAACCAATTATTATTTTTCTACGACAAAGTTGAAGTTAATGAAAATTCCAATTAACAAAAATATTACTACCCACTATGATTTCTCTTAAGATAAGAAAAAATCTGAAACCGCAAGCGGAATTACCGGGTACTATAGGAGAAACACAATTCCGAGTAATAAGAATAAGAATAACTGGCAAATAAAATATTCAAATACGCTATTTCACGTATCCTTGAAAAAAATGAAAAAGTGTGGTTTAAATAATCAAAATTGAGAAATCCAGTCTCTTTTCCTGTTAGAAACCACTTGCTTGAATATTCGTGCAAAGAATTGTTGTTTTTATAGTGCGTAAGAATTTGTCAAAATAAAAAAATCAAATTTGTAAATTCCAAAATTCAGGTTTTTAATCGACCCCACTTTACCACATTTGAGAATAATTAATTGTATTATTTGAAAAATGCAAAACCGTAATTTTAAGTGGGTATTATTTTTTACAAACAAAAATTGTTGCTCCAAATTGTAAAATTCAGATGCACAATCTGTAAAACATTATATTTAACTATTCATATTATTTTTAAAAAATAAGAATCGCTAAACAAATTGAATACATGAAAATTAGAAAATTCCAAAATTGTGGTATTTTTTGTATAATTTATTTAAAATTTTGAAAATGATTAAAAAAATACCAAAAAAATTCCAATTGATCAGGAGAATTTTGGAAGACAAATTCTGGTAGATGCTAATTTGCAAAATTGCAAATTTCAAATGCACCATTTGTATAACATTATATTTAATAATTTATATTATTTTTAAAAAATGAGAATCACTAAAAAAAAATTAAATACAAGAAAATAACAAAATTCGACAATTGTGGTATTTTTTATACTATAATTTATTTGAAATCTTGAAAACCATAATAAAGATTCCAAATAATCAGAAAAATCTGTAAAACAATATGTTTAACAATTTGTTTTATTTAAAAAAAATAAGAATCACTAAAATAAATTAAATATAAGAAAATAAAAAAATTCCACAATTGTGGTATTTTTTGTATAATTTATTTGAAATCTTGGAAACTATCAAAAAAATTGCAAAAAAAATTCCAAATGACCACGAAAATTTTGGAAGACAAATTCTGGTAAATGCTAATAGATAATTGCAAAATGTAACAGAGCTTATATTGAAACAACGATATTTTAGGTGGCAGCAGCTGAAATAAGTTTCAATCTTAAGCTTCCTTCTATTTCAACTATAAAAATCTCTTTCTATTCTGGGAAAACGAAGTTAATTGTCATGTTAATTTCCAGTGTCTTCGTGTACTCAAAGAAAAGTGATAAAACCCAAACTTTGAAAGTCAGCTAAAGAAATAAAGACAGATCTATAATATTTATCCACGCACAGAAAAGCCCTTTATGACCAATTTTAAAGTGACACTCAAAAACCAATTCTGAATGTATATGCTATAAGCACACAAATATTTTATTGTCGCACTCGCTATTGTAAATTATACTCTGACGATTTCATATCAAATAAAATATTCTCTCTTATCATATCCGGGGCGTCATTGGGAGTATTTATTAAAATTTAATTATATTTAATATAATTACATATAATTATGTAAGAATAATTATAATTATGCACAATTTATATTTGCACCCCACCCAATTTAATTTATTTACCCTTTAATTTTTTCCAAAAATTTAAAAATTCAATTAATTGAGAAAAATAATTGAAATGAAAAATAATAGATATTCATGAAAAGTCTAATTTTCATTTTTATGGCTCATTTTATTTATTTATTTTTTTTTTAATGATATTTTATTTTTAAGTATTGGTATTTTTAAGTAGTGTAAGCAATACTCTATTTTTAAGTAATGGTATTTTTGCAATTTACTTTCAAATGAAAATCCAGCTAAATTTGAAATTACTTATTTAACGAATTTCAAAAAACAAAATTCAAAAAATTATTTAATTAAACAATTAAATAAAGCTCGCTCAACTTACCAACCATTTCATACAATAATCATACATTACAAATATTGGTTGAACAATAAAACGAAAAACAATAAAGGATAACATCAACAACCAACAAAGGATCAGTAAGATATCAATTAAAAAAAGTTTACACGCAAAAAGTGTAAGTATGAATTTTTTTTTATACTTTAACATGGTACAAAAAAAATAAACCTCAAAAGTGTACCGTAATATAATATAATATAATATAAAATAAAATAAAATAACAAAGGAAGCACAATATTTTTCCAATACAGACTGAAACAACTCCTAAACCGTGACCCTTCTTGTAAAACCTTTCATTTGCAAGGGAACGGAATGACAAACCGTAACTTTTCCCCCAGTTTCCTCCTAAATTACACAAATTTTCTTGCTTTAAAGGAACGGTAACATTTGGAACCTGTGGCGGTAATAAAATCATAAATAAAGCCTGGACCAGAAAAACGCCACGAAACTGTTTTTTTTCTTATTATATATGAGAGAATAAACTCTAATGTTGCTATAAAATTATTTTTGGCACCTAATTTTCTATGAATATCTATTATTTTATTATTGAATTTCATTAATTTATTTCTACAATATTTTATTTATCAATAAATTCGAAATATGTTATTTTTCTCTGCCAAATATAAATAACTAAACAAGTTTATCTTTCAGATTATTTCAGAAAAAAATAAAATTTAATTATGATGTTGAAAAAATAACGAAATCATAATTTTTTTGCTTTTATTTATATGTTTCTTAAATAAAAACCAAATTTAATTTTAATTTTAGAAAGACAACGAGAACATAATTTTTTATTTCAATTTATATTTATATTTCAAAAAACAAATTTAATATAATTTTTAGAAAAATGACGAAACTTCATTTTCTATAAATATTTATATTGTTATAAAATTTTCCCAAGCAAACATTTTATATTTATTCCAATTTTCGACACCCTCCTGGCTATCCACAAACCATCCCTTCCTTTTTTTAATGATATACATTTTCTGACCGCGGTTATTAGTAAGGGGTTGTTCAACACGCCCCTCTCGCCAATAAAAGGGTAGTTGTTTTCACGTTAAACTTTATTTTCGCTTAGCAGGCATTTATGCAAAACGACGAACGTCCCTTGCGGAAGATATGCAAAGACTCATATTTTTAGACAGAAGTATCAGCATAAGGGAAAAAAAGGTTCCGTTAAAAGCGTTTTACGCTCGCGTAATCTCCCGCTGTGATCTGTGTAAATACGTTCTCGGACCCGGTGCTTGACTCTTGGCAATTAAAGTGAGCTTTTGCATGAGAACGAACCCCCCCCCATCAACCTGGTAAAACTATTCCGTTTCATTGTTGTAATATTTTTATGATTATGTTACACAAAACGTGTGGTGAAACTACTCGGGGTAAGTAATTTATTACTCAAGGGGTAGTAATATTTCCCTGCGAGAGTTCCCACCCTCATGCATTTTCAAATGGGTCCTCTTCATTTATATTTTAGTATTTTGTTGGGTGAGATAAAAGCTACTCGAGAATATTAAGAATAAACAAACCAAGTATAATTACACTACATCCTTTAAATTTAAATATTTCGAATTCGACTCTATCCCATAAAATTATAAATTATTGTTATTATCTTTGGTTTTTTCTTTAAGGAATATTTTGTTATATTTTGAAAATCTTGACGATATTAAGGGGAGGTTACCGTCGAGATGCATGAAACATGCGTAAAGTTCTGGAATTTTTTTTAAGTACCAAAAAAATACTTTTGGATATAGGTTTCAAAGTAACATATTCTTGTATAATTGGAAGTTAAATTTCAATTTTTTTATGAAAAAGGAGTCCAAAATGGCGGCTCCAGCTCAGATCAAATAAATAAATGCATGGCGTCGTTTGCTCTGCGCGGGGCGCTTCACAGCCTTGCTAGTTTATCTGAAACACAAACGGATTTCGAATTATTAAAGTAGAATAAATTTGAGAGGCCTTAGCGTTTTTCATTTTCAAAAAATCCCCTGGATAAAAAAATGGCAGCAGTTTGAAAAGAAACCGAATTTTTTTGCCGTTTTTTTTTGCTTCAATGAACGAAAAAATATGTGTAAATCAATTTTTAACAAAAATCGCTTCGTGATGGCCCCGCGAATTGAATTTCCTTTGAACCGGCGGAGGATTTATGAGAATCGGTTAATCCGTTGAAGCTGTAGAGCGCCCCGCGCTTCAGCTACCTGTTTTCCAGATGGCGTGGCGGACGATTCCACTCAACAGGCTGTAAATTCTAAAATACCTTAGATATGAAAATATCCTTTTACCTACGTGTTCTAAACACTTGAAGGATGCAAATTATGTGAAAAAAAAAATTGAATTTTTCGTCGTCATGAACGGTAACCTTCCCTTAAATCTGTGTTTCTATTGATGTTCAATTTTTTTTGTAATATCCACATTTATTAACATGTTCCGTGTCGTTTGGGTCGTATACGACCCCCGCTGTACTTTCTGTTCAGGCCACAACTTTTTTAAATCTTTGGGGTGTGGGTCGTATACGCCCCACGCGGCCTGCATGGAAAATTTTCAAAAATTGCCATGGCACGGAACGTGTTAAAGAAAATTTGATAATTTTCAATGTCCACATTTATTAAACAAAATTTGATAATTTTCAATCGCAAAAATTGTTGATCCAACCGGTGTAACAACATTAAACAACATTATCATTGCAAATAAAGTAAGTACAGAACATGGGCATGTAGTATTTAACTGGAAAATTGTGTTTCGAAATGATAACCTACAAAGTGAATACAAATCTTCGTATTGTTCTTTCAGGTATTTGTTTAGGAATTTTATTTATAGATAAATATGCCAAAATCGAATAAGAAAAGGTTGGGAGAGGAGAACAATAAGTTACAAGAACGAATAAAGGAAATTGAAGCTGAAATCAAAAAAGAAAAATTAAAGATTGAGTTTTTTTAGTGCCTATTATTTAACTTATCTGTATAAAAAATGTTTTATATATTCATTACGTTTTATACTTTCAAAAAGAAAATGGCTAATTTTCTTTTTACCGGTCGGTAAACGTTGGCGACAAAAAGTCGATTAATCGACTACCAGTCGGTAAAGTGTTAATCTCCCTAAAAAACACCTCTGGTGCAAAAAGTCGAGACAAGTTCATGTATGAAAAGGGATCTCTCTACAAAAGTTGTGAAATCCAACAACATTGGACAAGCTCGTTTTTTCCATTATGTCAATACGAAGTAATTACAAAATGGAAAGAATTTTTTCTGTTTACGTGATTAGAACCGGTATTGAACTTGTTGGGCCCCGAACAATTCAGATGTTTGAGTATGATGTATAATTATTCATATTATTGTTTTGTAATCTGATCTTTACTAATTCATAATGCGGTAAAAATAAATTAAATTGTAAGATATTTATTGCTTATCGTTTGGGTTCGGGGCCCGACAAGTTCAATACCGGTTCTAATTACGTAAACAGAAAAAATTCTTTCCATTTTGTAATTACTTCGTATTGACATAATGGAAAAAACGAGTTTTTCTAATGTTGTTGGATTTCACAACTTTTGTAGAGAGATCCCTTTTTATACATGAACTTGTCTCGACTTTTTGCACCAGAGGTGTTTCTTAGGGGGATTTGTCTCCTTTTTGCAAATATTATTATTATTATCGGTTTTATATCTCGAGATAATATAAAACAATACATGACGTGCGTCGGTAAAGTAAATTTTTCGTCTTTTGGATGTTCGTGAAAACAAAACACAACTCATATCTCAATGACCCGCAGTGGCATACACTCGGGTGAGTGTATGGAGGCATCCCAGCCGTGTATGTATACAGAGAAACTCATACTAATCAGAGAAGTTTTTTCGTTCGAATGTATGAAGGTTGAAGCTGTGTATATATGCAGAGAAACTCATACTAATCAGAGAAGTTATTTCGTTTGAATGCATGAAGGTTGAAGCTGTGTATATATACAGAGAAACTCATACAACTTAGTGGACATTTTGCGTTTGAATGTATGGAGGTTGAAGCTGTGTATATACACAACGTGCTTCTGCTATTTTCCATGTGCCCGCACCTAGTTCGGTCGAGAAAAGATACACGGTAGCGCTCTCGCCCAATTCATACATGAACTTGTCTCGAGACACTATCTCTTGATATCATTTCACAAAATTTTTGACCCCTGGTGACCTCTAAGGGTTAATATCATCCATTTGTGAATTTTTGCGAAATTCATCAAAAATTAGACTTGGGCCACTTTCAAAATAATCGACTCATGTAATCTCTCTTTGGCCCTACGTGGTCACAAATAGGGACACTTACCTTATCAACCACATTGTAACACTCATCAACACTCATTCTCGAAGAAATAAACTGTGTTCGAAAGGGACATAAAAGCAACACGAGCAACGAAACGTTCCTCGTGCGCATGCGCATGCTCCAAAAGTAATAACGGTCATTTCTTCAAATTCCTCAGTCTCCGCCGTCGGCCCCGGTCGGTAAAGTAGGAAATTCGTTCGCAGCTGCAGTTTTGGTTCATCCTGGTTCACACTTTGGACGTTAGGGGGTATCGCGACTTTTGGATCGGACTGTACCATGGAATCGCACCGGAGCGTCGACAGAGGCTGGAGATTGTGACCGTTCGGTGCGAAGTGCGGGCGACCGGGGTCCGAAGCTACGAATAAACACAGAATTGGTAACTCGGCGCGCACTTATTATCGATAATTGATTATTAGCAGCGAACGCGAGTTGACTGTGACGCAGAGGAGGAAAATGAGGGAAATTTAGGGCCGAGAAGCGTGATTTCGTGACATCGGGCTCCGGGAATGGCGAAAACCAAGACTATCAGCAAGGGCTGCCCAAAATGCGAACAACAGGTGAGAGGGGATGGAACAATGGGGTTGTTGTTTTATTTTTTTTTTTATTGGTTTATTTTTGTTTTCAATTTTTTGTTACTTTTTTCGAACCTAACCTCCTGAGTGTCTTTGAAAATGAAAACGAAAAAAAAAAAAAAAAATACTTGATTTCTGATTGGACCCTGATAAGTCCAACCAACATTCTTGGCCGAGGAACAAAAAAAAGGAGAATGGGTCAAAATCAATTTTGTGTATCTGTGTGTGTGTGTGTTTGTGTGTGTTTACTCACACATACATATTATATCCTAAAACTATTATTATTATTGTTGTTGTTATTATTATTATTCTTTATTTTTATTATTATTACTATTATTATTATGATGATGATGATGATTATTATTATTATTATTATTATTATTATTATTATTATTATTATTATTATTATTATTATTATTATTATTATTATTATTAACATTATTGTTATTCTTATTATGATCGTCACCGTCATCGTCATTGTCATTGTCATCGTCATCATCATCGTCATCATCATTATCATTGTCATCATTATCATTATTACTTTTTTTTATAATTGTTGTTATTATTATTATTATTATTATTATTGTCATGGTACTTATTATTATCATCGTCAACATCATTATGATTGTTATTATTATCGCTATTGCCTACAATGATTTTTTTTTTCATGAATATTACTTTACTCCTCATAAATATAGTTTTCTTTGCTCATTTATTAGAAACTCGTGATTACAAAAAAAACATAAATAGCCTGTATTTACTATAATAATAATAATAATTATTATTATTATTGTTGTTGTTGTTGTTGTTGTTGCTGTTGTTAATATTATCGTTGCTGTTGCTATTTTTGTTGCACTGTTGTTATTATTATTATTATTATTATTATTATTATTATTATTATTGCTATTATTGTCATTATAATTATTATTATCATCGTTCTTATTATTATTATTATTATTATTGCTATTGCTATCATTATCATTATTATTATTTCTTATGTAAATTACTATCCACTACCTACTTTCATTTCATCACGGTTATTTTATTAACCATAATTTCCCGATTTCAATAAATTCCATATAATCGTGTATCGAATGCAAATTTTATATATTTTATGGATAGATAGGTAGATAAATTTATCAATTCCAGAAATTGTTGTACTGATTCCGACTGTTCTCCAGGTTCCCGTTGCGTGCAAAGCTTGTCGCTGCGGACATTCGTTCTTCAATGCGCGTAGAAACTGCATAAAAAGCCCTCCGAGCCCCGAAGGAGGCGCGATGAAAACCAGAAGGACCAATCGTATCAAACGCGAGAAACCGAATTATTACGATTCCTTGGAATACGATAAACAAACCCGAAAGAGCGCCAAGGTGAGTGCGTATTGGAAAGATAATGAAATATTTTAATAATCAAATTTCAATTTTAATTGGCAAATTTCAGAAAATACATAAATTTAATTTTGAAAAATGATAAAATAATAAAAAATTAATAAAAAATTGGTTTTTTCAGTTACGAAGAGCAGCCGAGCTCGGTACCGACATAGACTGTCGTCAATTAAACAAAAAACGAAAACGTAAGACTAAGGGTAAAGGAAAAGGAGGAGCCAATGGTGGAGCTGGTGACGACGACGAGGAAAGCGAAGGTGTGAACACATTGTCACCCGAGAAACAACTCACCTGTTCGTTGATACTGCAGGAGTTGAATAAGAAAATGAGTGTCGTCGCATGGAAACCGACGTAACTGGATAATTTCTTTTAATTTAGACCTACCTCCTTGTCCGAGACGAACCTGTGTGAAAGTTTCCTGCGTTGTACATACCCAGATTTTAGGTACATTTTAATTTTTCTTCCTTTTACATAAACTTTAAGTTGTTACTTTAAGGAAAAAGCATCGTGGAAAATTATTTTAAGATCATTCGTGCAATATTCGGGAAAAAAGTTTGATAGTTTCTTTAAAATAAGGTAAAATAAATAAAATTAAATTAAAAAAGAAAAGAAAATATTTCATTTTATTTTATTTTATAAAATAATTAAAATTTAATTATAAAAAATAAAATATTTTATTTTAAATCAAATATTTTATTAATTATAAAAAATAAAATAAAATAAATTATTTTATTTCTTTTTTTCTTTAAAATAGAAAAAGGATGAACTGCAATTTTTTATGATTGTTAATCGTAGAAACTTTGAATAATAAACAATTTACATATCTACAGTTTGTTTAAGAAAGAAAACATCGAAATTCCGAGACTTTTGGATGAAAAACATTTTTTTTTTCTCCGAGATACTAAAAATTCGAAAATAATTTCGAAAGAAATGAAACGATTCTACGATTTCTCGAAATAAAAAAATGATGAGAATTCTTCTGTGATATTTTGCAATTTTTTATTACAACATTTTGGAATCGACAAAACCTGAATTCCTGCCAGAAAGCTCGAGTTCCTTTATTTTTAAGACAACAAGTTTTTGATAAAAATAATAATTTTCCAGTTTCCTACTAATTTTTCCATTCTTTAAAATTTTTATAGTGTAAGAAAAAGTTTACCTTAAATAATATTAAAAAAATATATTTAATTAAATAATATTAAAATATTTAATAATCTGTAGTTTTTGATAATATTTCATTTTAATTAATAAATATAAATTAATAAAATATATATTATTTTGTAAATTACCTTAATATTTTAATATATTGAAAAATAAAATAATTAAGTATTTAAAAAAATTAGTCGATATTCAATAAAACATTTCATGAATTTTCAATATTAATAGAATAAAGTTGAAAAAAATCTGAAAATTTCAATCCCACTCGAATATTATTAACCCACAAAAAAATAAACAAACTGAGCTTATTTATAAATTTCTGGTGACAAAAAATATCCCCCCCCCCCTTCTTTTTTTTTTAAATTCCAACGATAGTTACAATTTTCTAAAAATGTTTTTTCAAATAATGAATTTTCCAAAATCGCGATGACTCGTAATTTCTTTCAATATTTTTTTCCCAAAGTAATAAAACAAAATTTTCTATAATAATATTAAATTTACGTTATTTAGAAATATTTTACTCGATATTTCAATAATATTCAATTTCAATGATTTCAAATTTACACAATAATATAATATTAATACAATACGCGTTAATTAAAATGAAACATTATTATTCAAAAACTGTAGGTCATTAAATATTTTAATAATCAAATTTCAATTAAATCCAATTTTACTGAAATTCCTATATTAGTGGAATTTTAGTTGAACTCATTAAATATTTATTGTTGCAAAATTTGTGATTAGACGTTTCAACAATGGATAAAAAATTTAAAAAATGAACAAATAATTTAATATAAAAAAAAATAAAAAAGGAAAAAGACAAAATGTTCTCGATTTCTCATTCCTTTATTCATTTATTTATTCGGCTTTGATGAAAATCAACAATATCGTGTGCCGATTCGCGACAAGTCGAGTGAAAAGTTGATTGTTTTTTCTTTTTTTGGTTTTTTTATTTTATTCGGATTTTGAAGTATACAGTATATAAAATATGACCTATAAAATACTGTACTCTAAACGCGAGAAGCACCACAGCATCGTCAGTCAACTAATACGCGTTTTTTTGTTCTTTTTTAATTATTTTATATTTTTATTTCATTATATTATATATATGTATATTTTTTTTACTAATTATTAACGAGGTAAATTCTCAAATAATCATTTTAACTTTTTGCGAATCCACTTTACTTCTGCTTTTCCTCATCGTTCTCATAATAGTAATAATAATAATAATAATAATAATAATCCTATAAATATTCTTAAATTAATTCTCTTTCCTTTCATATTTGTTTACAATCACGATTACAATGATTAATTAATACCAATTTTTGCGAGTGTTCATTCGGCAACTTGGAAATTTCAAAATAAAAAAAAATAATTTTGTTATTATATTTTATTTTATCTATAATAAATCCGACACTTGTATTTTTTTTATATTTTTTGATTTACATTCGACTTCAATTTTGCGAAAGATATTTCCGGCAAAGAAAAAAATAATTATCAAAATTATTATCCGATTCTGAAAATTTATCAGAATATTTTTAAAAAATTTTCTAAAATTAATCAATAATTTATTTTCTACAATTTTCTGTTTTTCTGTAAATTTTTCTTTTACCGGTTTATCATGCTCTGGAGTCTTACAAATGAAGTATTCTAAGGCATTTTAAGAAAATTCACGAAAAAGTTAATTAACAAAATTTAATCTGATGCAAAAAAAAAATATTTTTCCATTTTTCTTTCTTTGCAGTCAAAAAACATGGAAAAATTGAATATTCGAAAAACGTAGAAAAAAATTCTTTGAAAATTCCCAAATTGCAAGAACGCTCCCAAAACTCGCCAACGCATCTCGAAGAACTGTACACTTTGTTTTTTTTTTTTATTTTATTTTATTTAACTATCTAAAAAAGGTTTTTTTGTGCCCTGACGAATTATGTATATATAGTGATGTTCGTTTCTAGCAATTGTTCAATTTCTTTTTTTTTGTTCTTTTTTTTTATTTCTTTCACGTAATCAAAGCTTTATAAAAAAATCACCTTTTTTTATTTTTCTATTTTTTCAAAACTAACGCATTTTCAATATTCAGAAGAAAAGAAAAGCCTACGTACGTTGGGCGTTCGTTATATCACAAGTTTCTCTTTTTATGAAAATTTTCATATTTCGTGTTTATTAAAAATTTTCCTTTGCGGGGTATCAAATTCTTTTTTTTTTGTTTGCCTCGAAGTACATTTGTTAGAAAACATTTTGTCCAAAAATCTGTGATTTTTCTAACAATTTTGTGTAATTAAATATCGTAAAATTTTATAATCCTGTAAATTATGGATATTTTCGTTTAAATAACAATTTTTTTTTCAGGAATTTCATTGATTCGTTAATTTATTATTTTTTTTTGTATTTCGAAATTATTGATTGATTTATTTATTTCGAAAAATGGAAATTAAAAAATTAAAAGCACAATTGTTTTAGATATATTTTAAAAAACTCATTCGAATTTATTAGAATCGTAAATTTTTTTTGTCGCTTTTCCTTGAGAAATAATAAGTTTGCTTTTTTAGAAAAAAAAATTTGCATTTTCCTCAAGTTATAAAATAACGCAAAATTTACTCGTTAAAAATTCTTTCTTCGAGAATCGCTATTTTTTTGTTTACATGAACTTTTATTAATGAACTTATTTAAAAAATAGAAAAATGGAAAAAAATGAGAAAAACTGGTTTTCAAAATTTTCCCTGAATTTTGCAAAAAATGCAAAGAATGATTAAATTTATTTTATAGATATTTAAATTTTTAATTTGAAATTTTTAATTTTTAATTTACTTTATAGATAAAATTTCTATCAATTTTACATTAAATATCCATTATCAGAAAATATTTATTGCAAAAAAAAGTAATCAAAGCACTGCGATAAAAAATATCCTAAATTTTGAAAATTTCCAAATACACTGATTTTTCCATAAATAAACAAAAATCTCTTTTTTTTTTTAATTAATTGAAATATCGACGCAAGTGACGCAGGCTAAACCGGTTTGTGCATCGCAATTGTTTATACCAGGCAATAAAAAAAATCAAAGCCTTATCGCAATTGACGAGAGAAAATTGACGACAATGTCCGACTAGTTGGGGGGGAGGGGGGGTACAATTACTGGTTTTTTTTTTTCATTTTCCTACTCGTTATAATTTTTAATACCATTATATTTATATTTATTTATTTATTTTTTTCGTTCTCAGGATAATTAATTAATTATCAAAGTGTCAAAGCGTGTGACAAAAATTATTCTGAAATTTGGTATGCAATTAATTAATTATTTTTTGTTTGTTTTAAATACTCGTTGGAATCTTAATTACTAATTAGCTGGTCTCTCGTTGTCACAGAATCGTCTAATTATTACTAATTAAATAATATTTGGTTACTCACTTATTTTTTTATGCTAATCAATATTTCTAGGGAGAAAAATTCGATTCGAAAGCTAATCAATTTACAAACGCTCTAAAACTAATTACTAATCGACTGATTTCTCGTTGCTAGAGAATCGACTAATTACCAATTAAGTGCTTCGCTACTAATTTTTCGAAATGATATTTCCTTTTCGCGAAAAATTTCGAATTAAAACTAATTTACATTGATCATAATTTTTTTAAATTAATAATTGGGCGTCTAAAATTAGTCATTAAATCCCTAATTAGTAATAATATTTCTTTTTCACAAAAATTCGAATTAAAACTAATTTACACTAATTAGTTTTCTTTTAAATTAATAATTGGGCGTCTAAAATTAGTCATCGAGTCCCCGATTAGTAATTAGTCAGTTACTGGCTAAAAACGCCCCCTCTAGAATTAATCATCGCGACTAATTAGTAATTACCATTCCTTAATTAGTGAATACATGAATTTTCGTTAAATTAATTTTTTTTGTCACTTGATTTTTTTTTTTTTTTTCAAGCGCAATTAATTATATAAGATCGGTGGATATGTTAAAATACATGTAAAAATTTCAATTCAAATACTTTCGCGATTGTTCTTTCTCTTTTTTTTTTAAATTTAAATTTAATTTTTGTAGTCGTTAAAAATTATTTTTCGCTTTTTTCTCTTTTTTTCCCCTAATTTGCTGAAATCGGGAGTTATTTGTTTATAAAAAAATAGCGAATGTATATTTTTTTTTTCATTAGGGAGGAATTTCGCGTCTTTCGAGAACGTCCTGAGGAATTTTTGTCACAAAATCTTTTTTTCGTCGTTGAAAAATATTTTTTCTTTTTTTTTAAAGTGGATTTATGAAATTTTTATTGCTCTTGCGCGCCAGAAATAACTCTTATGCTAGCACGGTCTTGTTATTACAACTTTTACCGTAGTCCAGTGTGGAGATAACACACACACACTCGTATTTTAGTCATCCGTTTATTTTTACGCATCCGAAATTCGACCGTCGACGTATTAAAAAAATTTATTGGCGAGAAAACTTTTCGTCAATGTCCGACAGGATTGTCGACAAATTCGAAAGAAAAAATTATTTCTGAAGTCACATTTCTCATAAAAAAGGATTTTTGAAAAAAAACAGAAAAATTGGGTTTTTAAAAATTTACTAAATTATTAATAATCAATAATAATTTAAAATTTGGCAAAAAGAATTTCAAAAATGCTTCATTATTATTAATTATCCTTTATTAATTTATGAAAAAAAAATTCATTCGATTTTATTAGAATCGAAAATATTTTTTTTCCTCGAATTTAAAAAATCTCGCATTTTCGTAAATTTACAAAATAACAAATATTTGAATTATTAAAGTTTGGCTAAATTTTAGTAATTGTAAATGTTATATTTGAAACATAATTTAAAATCCAAAAAATTATAATTTTGGAACTGAAAAGTTCCAATTTTGCAGAATTTTGAAATCTCGACTGGATGCAATTTTTTCCAAATAATATAAATTTTCGTTGAAAGTAACTATTGTTTTAAATAAATTTTTCGAGAAAAATAAAATATTTTGTTTTTGTCTCTTAATATTTTCTTTTTTGTCATTTTTCAAAATCTCTATTATTTTATAGTACAACCTTGCATATTTTTTCTTTCGAATTTTTCAAAAAATCCCAATAGTTTTGTAAAATTTGTCAAAATTTCATTATTTTCATGAATTTTCTCAAATTTGTCAAAATTTCATTTTTTCACCAATTTTCTCAAATTTTGCATAAGTTTCATTGATTTCATCAAATTTATCAAACTTGTCAAAACTTCATTAATTTCATCAATTTTCTCAAATTTGTCAAAACTTCACTAACTTTATCAATTTTCTCAAATTTGTGTCAAATTCGTTCCAAAATGTCACCTAAATATTCGCGTTTATTATTTTTTTTACATTTACTTTTTGGAATATTCGGGGGCACACCTATTCAGAAATTTTTCATATTCCCTGAGAAAAATTCCCCAATCACTTTCCACTAATAAATTTTCTCCTAAGCACTGATACGTCAATCTAAATAAAACCAAACCCTTTTTTAAACATTATTTTTTTTTTTAAGAAAATTCCTAATAAATCAAAATTCAAATTTCAAAATTCGAGTTTCAAGTTTCCGATTTCAAAATTCAAGTTTCAAAATTCACATTTCAAATTTCCAATTTCAAAATTCAAGTTTCAAAATTCACATTTCAAATTTCCAATTTCAAAATTCAACTTTTAAAACTCAAATTTCAAAATTCAAATTTCAAGATTAAAATTACAAAATTCAAATTTCAAAACAAATTTTCAAAATTCGAATTTCAAAATTCAAAATTCAAATATCAGAATTCCAAATTCAAATTTCCAATTTCAAATTTGAACTTTTAAAATTCAAATATAAAAATTCAAATTTCAAATCTCAAAATTCAAATTTCAAATCTCAAAATTCAAATTTCAAATTTAAAAATTCAAATTTAAAAATTCAAATTTAAAAATTCAAATTTCAAATTTCAAAATTTAAATTAGAAAATTCAAATTTCAAAATTCAAATTTCAAAATTCAAATTTCAAAATTCAAATATCAAAATTTCAAATTCAAATTTCCAATTTCAATATTCAAGTTTCAAAATTCAAGTTTCAAAATTCAAAATTCAAGTTTCAAAATTCAAAATTCAAATTTCAAAATTCAAATTTCCAATTTCAAAATTCAAATTTAAAATTTCAAAACTCAAATTTAAAATTTCAAAACTCAAATTCAAATTTCAGATTTGAAAGCTCAAATTTAAAAATTCAAATTTCAAATTTCAAAATTTAAGTTACAAAATTCAAATTTCAAAACTCAAATTTCAAACTCAAGTTTCAAAATTCAAATTTCCAAATTCAATTTCCAAATTCATATTTCACATTTCAAAATTCAAAATTCCAATTCCTGACCATCCTCTCAATTTTATTTCCTTTAAATTTCAAACGAGGAACTGAGTCGATCAAATTTCCAAAAAAAATCATCTTCCGCAGATGTCGTATCTCGCAAGTCGCTCTCCCACGTCTACCTTTACTACAATTTCTGCGGCTGCGGTTGTTGCAGCTGCATCTTCTGTCGCTTCCTGATGAAAGGCACGAACCCCCAAAGCGAGCCCCCGGCCACCAGGATCACCCCCAAAATGCTGAAAATCGGTCCGTAGCTGCCGATTTGCTCGAAGATCAAGCCGCAAATCGGCGGGCCCACCAACTGGATGATCCCGTTGACGAAGAGCGAGATCCCGTAGGAGGAGGTCAGCTTCTCGGTGCCCAGCATGTCGGCCATGATAACGGCAGTGATGCCGACGTAGATGCCGGAGGCCAAGCCGAAGACCCCGCAGTAGACCGAGAGCACGGTGTAGCTCTCGGCGATGGGCAGCAGGGCCAGGGACACCCCGGACATCAGCAGGCCCCCGACGAAGTACCAGTGCTTGGGCATGATCTCCACGTCCGACAGGGCCGAGCCCCCGATGCGGCCGATCAGGTCGAGGACCGACACCGTGGAGAGCAGCAGCGAGGACATGTTCTTGTCGAAGCCCAGCGAGATGGCGTAGGCCGGCAGCAGGATCACGAAGTTGGTGTAGCTCACGGCGTTCGTGGAGTTGGAGATGAGGATCACCAGGTAGATGGGGTCCTTGAGCAGGTCAAAGTCGAAGAACTTGTTGCCCTTCTGGGCCCCCTGGTCGACCCCCGTCGTCGTCGTCGTCGTCGTCTCCTTCTTGTCGCCGGCCCGCTGGCCCTTGTCCGGGGACTTGATGGCGAAGGTGTTGGAGATGGCGTTGAGGGTGAGCGTGGACGCGTGCTCCGGGTGCAGCGCCGACAGGGTGCTCCCGTGGTAGGGGGTGCTGATGTAGTGGAAGGACGAGGTGCTGGGCGACCTGGCGGGCGCTTTGCGCCGGGCCAGCCGGTTCGCCCCGGCCACGCCGCTCTCGGGCACGGCGTGGAGCGCCGGGGTGCTGTGCATCTGGCCCGCGGTGGTGCTGTTGTTGGCGTTGGGGCCCATGTCCTTGGTGCCCGCGGGCATGCTGATTTTGCGGAGCCTGCCCTGCACGGGCGTGTGACGGTGGTAGTTCTCCAGGGCCACGCTGGAGGCGCTCTTTGGTACCACTTTGGGCACGGCTATGGCAGTGCGCGAGTTCCTGAGGGTCTTGCGTTCCTCCTCGGGGCTGGCCCCCGGCACGGGCACGGTGAGGCCGATCTCGAGGTCGATCTCGTCGTTGTCGTCCTCGGAGGTGTCGTTGGAGGGTGCGGGCACCAGGTGCTTCTCCACGGGGTCGTACAGGAGCGCGCTGGCCCACACGTTGAGCGTCACCGCGCCCATGATGAGAACGGCTCCTCTGGGGGCGAGAAAAAAAGGCGGAAATGTTAAAAATGAATATTAATTATAATTTTATATTAAATTAATTATAATTTCATATTAAATTAATTATAATTTTATATCAAATTATTTATAATTTAATATAATTATTTAGAATAATTTTAAATTAAAAATATTTAAAAATTAATTGAAATGAAATTGAATGAAATCACCTGTATCCATACTCTCGCAGAAGGATACCGAGGACAGGTGGAAGAAATATGGATCCTAATGCACTTCCCGATATACAAAGGCCATTGGCGAGTCCTCGCAAACGAACGAAGTAAGATGTTACTATGTACACTGTCGGTGGAAAGGCTAATCCTGCTCCGATTCCCACGAATACCCCGTAGCTGAAATTTTAAAAAATTTCAATTTAAAAAAAAATGTTCAAAAAAATTTTTTTTTATTTTTTAAAATTTTCAAAAAAAATATGAATTTTCAGGGAATTACAAAATTTGTTATTGTTTTTCTCTTGAATTCTAAGAATTAATAATATTAATATTCAAAGACTTATAGGAATATGAATTTTCAGAAATTCTAAAAATTTATGATGGTTTTATTTCGAATTATAAAAATCAAAAATATTAATATTCAAACGCTGTGAATTTTAATTTTTTTTATTTCATCTAGAAAACTAAATTTTGAGACGTTTTAAAAATTCGTAATGATTTTCTTTGAAACTAAAAATTGAAAATATTAATACTCGAACATTTGTAAAAATATGAATTTTTAGAAATTAAAAAATTCATGATAGTTCTATTTTGAATTCTAAAAATTAATAATATTAATAACCAAACACTGTGAATTTCAATTTTTTTTTTATTTAATCTAGAAAACCATCAATTTTTAAGAAAATTAAAAAATTCATAATGATTTTCTTTGAAACTCTAAAAGTTGAAAATATTAATATTCAAACACTTATGAAAATATGAATTTTCAGAAATGACAAAATTCATGATGGTTTTATTTTGAATTCCAAAAATTAATAATATTAATAATCAAACACTGTGATTTTCTTTGTAACTCTAAAAATTGAAAATATCAATAATTAAACACTTATAAAAATATCAATTTTCAGAAATGACAAAATTCATGATGGTTTTATTTTGAATTCGAAAAATTAATAATATTAATACTCAAACACTGTGAATTTCATTTTTTTTTATTTAATCTAGAAAACCATCAATTTTTAAGAAAATTAAAAAATTCATAATGATTTTCTTTGTAACTCTAAAAATTGAAAAATCAATAATCAAATACATATATCATCCATTAATAACCAAATATCTTATACTTGCAAAATTTAAAAATATCAATAATCAAATATTTTGTATTTGACTTTCAATTGAATTTAGAAAAATTGAATTATTCCATATTTTATAACAATATTTTTTTTAAAAACTCAATTTTTTTTTTTGCAAACAGACGAGAAACTTCATATTTTACATGAAAACGAATTTTCATAATTAATATTCAATATTAAAATCATGTTACCTAACACATAAAAATCCAACGGAATTGGCAAAGTAACTGAGCATCATTCCGGCTGCTGCGAAAGTGCCTCCAATGAAAGTCACCGTCCGATAAGAATATTTGACCGATAAAACGCTGGATAATGGTCCTGAGGAAAAAATTAAATCATCAAAAAATTAATAAATACAAGTAACGTCTCAAATTTTGATTTCCCTCCAAATGAAAAATTCAAAATCGCAATAATTCACAAAAATGGAAAATTCGGAATTTTCTTGGTACCAAAAATTCGGGATAAATGAAAATTCCAATTTAGAACAATTATCAGGAAAAATCATTGTTTTTTCTCCTTTGAGTCCATTGAAATTAAAATTTTGGAATTATTTGAATTTTTTGGAAAAAAAAATTTGTTCATTTATTAATTTTTTTGGTCGAACAATTATTTCTTGAAAAAATAAAAAATAATTGTTTGGTAATTTACGTTTTTAATTTTATTAATTTTTTTTTGGTTCAACAATTTTTTCTTCAAAAAAAAAAGAAAAATAATTGTTTAATAATTTATGTTTTTAAAATAATTAATGTTTTTTATATATTTTTTTTCAGACAAAAAAAATCTCTTGGAATGGAATTCGGGCGAACAAAGGCAAGAATGAGTTGCATTCTCACCGAGTGAACTGTAAAGGAAGTAACAAAGTGCAGGAATCCAAGCAGCAGCTGCAGGTGACGCATTGAAAACTTCGAGGAACTCGACGAAAAGCACCCCGAAAGATTTGATGGTACCTGGGATGAGAAGATTGACCATAACAGATGCAAGGAGCACCAACCAACCCCATCCCCCGTCCGGTGGGACCAGCTCCCCTTCTGTTGGTGCATTTTTAACTGCAACAATAAATTGGACAATTTTTTTAATGGTAATCGTATTGGAATTATTATTATTACTTTTTGTACTGAAATTGCATTAAAATGTTTTTTCACTAAAATTGCAGTAAATTAATTTTTACATTGAAATTGCTTTGGAATAATTTTTATATTGAAATTGCATTGAAACAATTTTTATATTGAAAATGCATTGAAATTGCATTGAAATCATTTTCATATTGAAATTGCATTGAAATATTTTTTTATATTGCAATTGCATTAAAATACTTTTTACACTGAAATTGCATTGAAATATTTTTTTCACTGAAATTGCATTAAAATAATTTTTTTTCACTAAAATTGCAGTAAATTAATTTTTCTATTGAAATTGCAATGAAACGATTTTTATATTGAAATTGCATTGAAACAATTTTTATATTGAAATTGCATTGAAATCATTTTCATATTGAAATTGCATTGCAATATTTTTTTATATTGCAATTGCATTAAAATACTTTTTACACTGAAATTGCATTTAAATATTTTTTTCACTGAAATTGCATTAAAATAATTTTTTTTCACTAAAATTGCAGTAAATTAATTTTTGCTATTGAAATTGCATTGAAACGATTTTTATATTGAAATTGCATTGAAACAATTTTTGTATTGAAATTGCATTGAAAGAATTTTGAAATTGAAATTGCATTTAAACATTTTTTTTCACTAAAATTACATTAAAATAATTATATATTGAAATTGCATTAAAATAATTTTGATATTGCAATTGCATTAAAATAATTTTTATATTGCAATTGCATTGAAATATTTTTTACACTGAAATTGCATTAAAATATTTTTCCACTGAAATTGCATTAAAATATTATTTTTTCACTAAAATTGCAGTAAATTAATTTTTCTATTGAAATTGCATTAAAATAATTTTGAAATTGAAATTGCATTTAAACATTTTTTTCACTAAAATTGCATTGGAATATTTTTTATATTGCAATTGCATTAAAATATTTTTTTTTCACTAAAATTGCAATAAATTCATTTTCCTGTTGAAATTGCATTGAAACAATTTTTCTGTTGAAATTGCATTGAAATAATTTTGAAATTGAAATTGCATTTAAACATTTTTTTCACTAAAATTGCATTGAAATATTTTTTATATTGCAATTGCATTGAAACAATTTTATTTCACTAAAATTGCATTAAAATATTTTTCATATTGCAATTGCATTAAAATATTTTTTACACTGAAATTGCATTAAAATATTTTTTTTTCACTAAAATTGCAGTAAAATAATTTTAATATTTAATTCGCATTGAAAAAATTTGTTCACAGAAATTCCATTGAAACCAAACGCAAGAAAAATTACAGGCTCACGTTTTTCAATTAAAATTTTTTTAAAAATGCAGTCACGTGTCAGCTGGCACAGAAGTATTGGGCTGAAAGTACATTTGGCTCCTGTCGTTGGCGCAAACGATGGCCAGAGCCACGGTGGAAAGTACGATCCCAACGATGGAATACAAAATGTTCCATAAATATTTCCACAGACATGGGGCGAATTCCCTATAGGCCAAATAAACCAGAAAAATCCCTAGGATCGAAAGCAGGGCGTTGGAAATTTTCGAAAAGGCGATTTTCAGCTCAGAAAGTGCCACTTTTCGCGCAAAAATTTCCCTGAAGCGTCGAATTCTATTTCTCTCGATTTTTGCTGGCACTTGGCACTGGGCACTGGGCAAGGGTTGGCAAGCATTTCGCAACTCGAAGGTGCCACATTTCACACAACGTCTCTTCATTTTCCTGATTTTCAAATTTTAAATCGAAAAAAAAACGATTTTTTAATTTTTCTTCTTTACTTTTTAAATTTAATTATTAATTAAATCCCTGATTTTCAAATTTAAAATTTAAAAAAAAATCAATTTAAAAATTGTTCTTCTTTATTTTTGCAATTTATTATTATTATTAATTTGGGGAATTTATTTATTAATGATTTTATATTTGTATCTAGGTGGACATTGGAAGGCACTGAAATAATTTTGAGGTCGAGGTTGAGAGAAAAAAAAATTAACAGAAAAATTAATATAAATAAATAAATAAATAAATAATTGAAACCAGACAACGGGAGAATTGGGAGAAGAAACAACTTCACGTTGCATTGACTTCCTGACGTTGTTCAGGTATGACTCATCACAATCAGTAATTTTTTTATTAAAAAGTAACATTTTATGTTTATTATTCAATGCTGCAATTTAATTAATATTAATATTATTAAAATTTAATATTTGGCATTTTTGAAAAAATTTGCATTTTGCTCCAAAGAATGTCTGGGCAAAGTATCGCGGAAGTCAGACGATTCGAGAAAATTACCAATTTTTTAAAATGAAATTCAATATTTTGCGACTTTAAAAAATTCAATGTCCCTTCCAATTGGCGATTTTTTACAAATAAAATTCAATATTTGACAATTTTATAAAAATTTGAATCTCTCTCCAATGAATGTCTGGGTAAAGTATTGCGGAAGTCAGACGATTTGACAAAATTATCGATTTTTCTTGATAAAATTCAATATTTGGCATTTTTCAAAAACTTGCATTTTGCTCCAAAGAATGTCTGGGCAAAGTATCGCGGAAGTCAGACGATTCGAGAAAATTACCGATTCTTTCAATGAAATTCAATATTTTGCAATTTTAAAAAATTCAATGTCCCTTTCAATTAGCGATTTTTTATAAATAAAATTAAATATTTGACAATTTTATAAAAATTTGAATCCCCCTCCAATGAATGTCTGGACAAAGTATTGCGGAAGTCAAACGATTCGAGAAAATTACCAATTTTATAAATGAAATTCAATATTTTGCAATTTTAAAAAATTCAATGTCCCTTCCAATTATCAATTTTTTCACAAATAAAATTCAATGTTTAACAATTTTATAACAATTTGAATCCCCCTTCAATGAATGTCTGGGCAAAGTATTGCGAAAGTCAGACGATTTGAGAAAATTGTCGATTTTTCTTGATAAAATTGAATATTTGAAATTTTTCAAAAATTGGAATCCCTCTCCAATGAATGTCTGGGCAAAGTATTGCGTAAGTCAGACGGTTTGAGGAAATTGTTCGTCCATTCCTGAGCGAAATTGGCGCGAGTAGGAAGCAGCTTGAGCCGCATATCTATTTTAGCAATTGCTGCTTCCTTTGTTGCGTTGCGTTTCGTTTATCTCGTTGCGTCTAACTGCAACATTTGCTGCTGCCTGTGGCAGCAGAATGCAAGAGACAAAGAGTGCATACAACATACACAAGGTGACGAGGCACCAACGGACGCCTCCTTTGGGTTTATTCCATTCTCGATAAGGAAAGTTCCATGGCCAGAACCAACGTGGTCGTGTCGAACGATCCTTTCCTTTGCCATTCATGAAAAATTTGCACCTCGAGATATATCCCACCTTGCCCTACCTTTAATTTATTTTCCTTTCCTTTATTTTATTTTCCTTTATTTTATTTTGTTCTATTTTCCTTCACTTTATTATATTTTATTTTCATTTTTTTTCCTCCAGGACCTTTTATAATTTTCTCAAGAGAAGGACATTGATCCTTGCAGGAATAAATTAAGCAAAAATTGGTGCCTTGATTTTTCGAACTTTAATTCATTTTTTTTTTTTTTGGTGGAATAATTCAAATTTGAATTATTCCAATAATTCCAAATTTGAAATACTCCAATAATAATAATAATAAAATAATAATTCAATGAATGCAATAGATCAGAATTGAATTATTATATTTGAACAATTTCCGTCTGACTTCCGCAATACTTTGCCCAGACATTCACTGGAGGGGGATTCAAATTTTTATAAAATTGTCAAACATTGAATTTTATTTGTAAAAAATCGCCAATTGGAAGGGACATTGAATTTTTTAAAATCGCAAAATATTGAATTTCATTTTTAAAAATTGGTAATTTTTCTCGAAGTCTGACTTCCGCGATACTTTGCCCAGACATTCTTTGGAGCAAAATGCAAGTTTTTGAAAAATGCCAAATATTGAATTTTATCAAGAAAAATCGATAATTTTGCCAAATCGTCTGACTTCCGCAATACTTTGCCCAGACATTCATTGGAGAGAGATTCAAATTTTTATAAAATTGTCAAATATTGAATTTTATTTTTTCAAAATCGCTAATTGGAAGTGACATTGAATTTTTTGAAATTGCAAAATATTGAATTTCATTTAAAAAATCGGTAATTTTCTCAAATCGTCTGGCTTCCGCAATACTTTGGCCAGACATTCTTTGGAGCAAAATGCAAATTTTTCAAAAATGCCAAATATTGAATTTTATCAAGAAAAATCGATAATTTTCTCGAATCGTCTGACTTCCGCAATACTTTTACCAGACATTCATTGGCGGGGGATTCAAATTTTTATAAAATTGTCAAATATTGAATTTTATTTTTACAAAATCGCTAATTGGAAGGGACAGTGAATTTTTTTAAATTGTAAAATATTGAATTTCATTTAAAAAATTGGTAATTTTCTCGAATCGTCTGACTTCCGCGATACTTTGCCCAGACAACATTCTTTGGAGCAAAATGCAAATTTTTGAAAAATGCCAAATATTGAATTTTATAAAAAAATCGCTAATTTATAAACTTCCAAATTTTTTAATATAGAAAAATGTTTAATCAAATCATGAATTAATTTAATTGTGAATTAAAATATTTGAAATTTTTTAATAAATTACAAAATAAAAATTACGATATAGAAGTTATTAAAAATACAAATATAAAAAATACAAAAAAGTTCCAATATAAAAATTATTAAAAAATTATTAAAAATATAAATATTAATTCCTAAAACCCCGAAAATCAATTTTCCCTAGAAGATTCCTAAAACCTCGAAAATCAATTTTCCCCAGAAAATTCCTAAAATATAAAAAACAAAAAAATACAATATAAAAATTATTAAAAATACAAATATAAATTCCTTAAACCCCGAAAATCAATTTTCCCTAGAAAATTCCTAAAACCTCGAAAATCAATTTTCCCCAGAAATTTTCTAAAACCCTGAAGATCAATTTTCCCTAAAAAAAATTCCTAAAATCCCGAAAATCAATTTTCCCCAGAAAATTCCTAAAATATAAAAAATACAATATAAAAATTATTAAAAATACAAATATAAAAAATACCAAAAAAATAATTCCAATATAAAAATTATTAAAAATCCAAATATAAAAAATATTAAAAAATACCAAAAAAAAATTACAATATTCTTGCTTTAAAAAAAAGGGGGGGGGGGGGGGAATTGCAACTTAGTGATTTGGAGGAAAAAGCGAGATGTTGAATAAATTAGACGTGGGATCAACGTCAATCAGGTGGCAATCAGGGCCCTTCATGTCAGATAGGTGAGAGATAAGAGCGAATGTTCATTGAGCAAACGCGTGCCAATTGAGCACGTGGCAGTGGCTGCTGCCACGCACACACCTGTATTATTTATTTATTTATCGCCGTCTGTCTGAGACAGGTAACATTGGTTTGCTCCTTTTCGTTACCACTTTTCAATGGCTTTCTCCCTTATTTATTTCGTGCCATAACCGGCTCCGCGGGCCGACTTGCGTCATTCATTAATTAATTCGCGAGAAAACGAAATTCACCGGTTGCATAATTCTTTTTTTTTTCTTTCCTTCTTTGTTTATCACCTTTTTTTTCTCTTTCACGTAACCGTGAGCCTCGCACTGAATTATTCATGGGCCCTCAAACGAATGAAAACGTCAGCGGGGTTCCAGTCGTATGGAATTTTTCCATGAATTTTCGGATTTTGGGTGTAAACCATTTTTTTTCTATTTTAAAAAATTTTTAATTACAATTATTGGGTTTTTTTGTAATAATATAAAATATAAAATATAAAATATGGTGTTAATTGAAAAGTTATAGATTCTTATTTTTTCTATTATTTTTGATATTATCGTTGTCATTGTCATCATTGTCATTGTCATCATGGTCATTGTCATTGTCATTGTCATTGACATTGTCATCATTGTGATTGTCATTGTCATTGTCATTGTCATTGACATTGTCATCATTGTCATCATTGTCATTGTCATCATTGTCATTGTCATCATTGTCATTGTCATCATTGTCATTGTCATCATTGTCATTGTCATCATTGTCATTGGCATTGTCATTGTCATTGTCATTGTCATCATTGTCATTGGCATTGTCATTGTCATTGTCATTGTCATCATTGTCATTGGCATTGTCATTGTCATCATTGTCATTGTCATTGTCATCATTGTCATTGTCATTGTCATCATTGTCATTGTCATTGTCATTGTCATTATCATTGTCATCATTGTCATCATTGTTATTGTCATCATTGTGATTGTCATTGTCATCATTGTCATTGTCATCATTGTCATTGTCATCATTGTCATTGTCATCATTGTCATTATTGTCATTGTCATTGTCATTATCATTGTCATCATTGTCATCATTGTGATTGTCATTGTCATTGTCATCATTGTCATTGTCATCATTATCATTGTCATCATTGTCATTGTCATCATTGTCATTGTCATCATTGTCATCATTGTCATTGTCATCATTGTCATTGTCATCATTGTCATCATTGTCATTGTCATTGTCATTGTCATTGTCATTGTCATCATTGTCATTGTCATCATTATCATTGTCATCATTGTCATTGTCATCATTGTCATCATTGTCATTGTCATTGTCATTGTCATTGTCATTGTCATTATCATTATCATTATGTAAAATATAAAATAAATAATGTCATTTATTTTTCAGGCCATGGGATATTTGTCATAGGATCACATGCATGCCATTAGCCTTCCACCTACTCTGCATGTGTGTGCACGTGTGTGTGTGTGTGTTTTTTATTTCCCTGCATCATAAGACGACCATGCGCCAATAAGAGTCCGACCGTGTACTCAATTTACTCATAGCCGGTAGATATAATAAGATCCATTTGACCCGTTTCCAAGAACGGATCGCCACGATCATGTGAAAAAGGAAAAAAGACCAAAAAAAAGAAATGAGGAATTTAATTCGGTCCGAAATGCAGGAGGAAACCCGGAGAATCAAAGTAAAGTCCCTTCCAGGAACTGGGAAACGAAAGCAAAAAGCGAAAACGAGCCTTGAATAACTGAAATTTTGGAAATAATTGAATAATTGAAAATTTGAAAAATGGAAAAATTCGAGGAACCTCGAAGAATTTTTATTCCAAAGAAATCTAATTGTAACGACCGAAATTGACAATTTGGGGAAAATATTGAAATGCTGTTTTAATTGAAATAATTGAATAATCGAGTAATTGAAAATTTGTAAAATAGAAAAATTCCAGGAACCTCGAAGAATTTTTGTTCCAAAGAAGTCTAATCGTAAGGACAGAAATTGACAATTTGGGGAAAATATTGAAATGCTGTTTTGATTGAAATAATTGAGTAATTGAAAATTTGAAAAATGGAAAAATTCCAGGAACCTCGAAGAATTTTTATTCCAAAGAAATCTAATTGTAGGAACAGAAATTGACAATTTGGGGGAAATATTGAAATGCTGTTTTGATTGAAATAATTGAATAATTGAGTAATTGAAAATTTGAAAAATGGAAAGATTCCAGGAACCTCGAAGAATTTTTATTCCAAAGAAATCTAATCGTAAGGACAGAAATTGACAATTTGGGGGAAATATTGAAATGCTGTTTTGATTGAAATAATTGAATAATTGAGTAATTGAAAATTTGAAAAATTGAAGTATTTCAGAAACCTCGAAGAATTTTTATTCCAAAGAAATCTAATTGTAGGAACAGAAATTGACAGTCTGGGGAAAATATTGAAATGCTGTTTTGATTGAAATAATTGAATAATTGAGTAATTGAAAATTTGAAAAATTCCAGGAACCTCGAAGAATTTTTATTCCAAAGAAATCTAATTGTAGGAACAGAAATTGACGGTTTGATGAAATTTGAAATTTTCTTTTACTTAAAATAATTGAATAATTGAATAATTGAAAATTTGAAATATTTCAAGAACCCAAAAGAATTTTGCTTAAAAAAAATTTACCGACAGAAATCGAATATCTGGGGAAAAATTGGGAATTTTCTTTGAATTCAAATTAAGAGCAATTGAGTAATTGGATAATTGAGTAATTGAATAATCGAATAATTGAACGCAAATTTAAGAACCTAAAAAGAGTCACAACGATAAAATTCCAATTAATAAAAAAAAAATTTTTTGAATGCCAGAGCCAGGAATCGAACCACGACCTCGGGGATGGAGAGTGTCAGAGAAGCTTCAAAATATGAAAAATATAATATGACATTTCCTGATTGATTGATTGACTGACAGCTTTTGGTCAAAAATCTTGCAGATGCTAATAGAAATGGAGTAGCTACTCGACCTTGATTCTCCAAATTTGTGAAATATGTAGCCTGTGTGCCTACTTTTCGAGATTAGATACGGTCTATCTATTCGGAGCACGGTATGTCGCTCTGCTCCACAATAATGCGACTTATCGCGAAAGATACGGATCTTATCAATCACTGTATAAATTGAAAACCTTTGAAAAAACAGATATCGCGTGGAATCACAAGTTGGGAATTCGTGGAATTACGAGACAGTACTGGGATGATCGACCAAGCCCAGATGGGCCAATTACAAAAAATTGTACTTTGCCGGTTCAGAGTAAGGCTCAAAATATTGAGAGGCACTGGTATTGAGCTTTTTCGAATTTTAATTATTCCAAAAAAATATTTACAAAATTCCAGGGAAGCTTGAAAATAAAAATAGGGACTGATAATGAATTATTTCAAATTCCAGCAATTCCAAAAAAAATATTTGTAATTCCAGGGAAGCTTGAAAATAGAAATAAAAATTAATAATGAATTACTTCAAATTCCAGCAATTCCAAAGAAAAAATATTTATAATTCCAGGGAAGCTTGAAAATAGAAATAAAAATTAATAATGAATTATTTCAAATTCCAGCAATTCCAAACAAAATATTTGTAATGCGAGGGAAGCTTGAAAATTGAAATAAAAATTAATAATGAATTACTTCAAATTCCAGCAATTCCAAAGAAAAAATATTTATAATTCCAGGGAAGCTTGAAAATAGAAATAAAAATTAATAATGAATTATTTCAAATCGCAGTAATTCCAAAAAAAATATTTATAATTTTAGGGATGCTTGAAAATAGAAATAAAAATTAATAATGGATTACTTCAAATTCCAGCAATTCCAAAAAAAATCATTTTTAATTCCAGGCAAGCATGTAGTAAGAGAAAATGAAATTCCTTACTGAGGGCAGTTCTGGTCATGTCTAACTCCACTGCGACAGCAACCCTTCATTTCTGCAGGTAATAAAATCGGTCACTAATAAACCTGAGATTATTTCTCACACTCCGCGTTGCAGAAAACTAATCATTTTCGAGGAGTCTCCTTATGGGCACTAAAAATCCACTTATCAACAATTGCAATTGTAATTTTCAAATTTTTTTGAATTTTTCAATCTTCAATTTTTCACTCTCAGTTTTCAATTTTTCATTTTCAATTTTTAATTCTTAATTTTCAATTCTTAATTTTTCATTCTCAATTCTCAACTATTAATTTTTCATTTTCAATTTTGTATTTTTCTTTCTTCAATTTTCAAGTTTCAATTTTGCAATTTTTAATTTTCAATTATTAATTTTTAATTTTGTATTTTTCTTTTTTCAATTCTTAATTTACAATTTTCAATTCTGCAATTTTCAATTTTCAATTATTCATTTTCATTCTCAATTTTCAATTAATTTTTTATTTTCAATTTTGTATATTTCTTTTTTCAATTTTTTATTTTCAGTTTTCAATTTTTTATTTTTAAATTTCAATTTCCAATCAATCATGCGCAGTTTTGGCCCCAAAAAGTCACAATAATAATTTTTTTTTTTTTGCCAAAATCTGGGGGAAAATTGAGAAAAATTTCAATTCTTCAATTACAATTGCAATTCCTTGAAAACCGTCACTTTTTGGGCATTTTTTTCCACAAATGCGTAATTTTGGCCACAAAAATCACTAGAATAATTTCATTTTTTGCCAAAAATTGGAGGAAAATTGGGAAAATTTTCAATTCTTCAATTACAATTGCAATTCCTTGAAAACCATCACTTTTTGGCCATTTTTTTCCACAAATGCGTAATTTTGGCCACAAAAGTCACTAGAATAATTTAATTCTTTGCCAAATCTGGGGGAAAATTGAGAAAATTTTCAATTCTTCAATTACAATTGCAATTCCTAGAAAACCATCACTTTTTGGGCATTTTTTCCACAAATGCGTAATTTTGGCCACAAAAGTCACTAGAATAACTTCATTTTTTGCCAAAAACTGGGGAAAACTGGAGAAAACTGGGGAAAAGGGGCCACACACTGGCAAACATCGGCCTTCGCTTCTGTTGTGCCCTGAATCGACTGCAACGAAAGCGAAAGCTGGAAGGGAAATTATTGCCAAGGGTCGATATCGCCTCGACTCCCTTGCGCGTGGCAAATTCTTCAGAAATTGGCGAATTTTTCGTATTTCCTCGCCCCTTCCACCCCATTTTCCGGTAACGCGTGAGTGGAATTCTGGGAATTTTTTTTTCAGATTTTTTTCAGCAAAAAGAAAAAGCCAAACTGTGGCCAAAAAAATATTCCAGGGGCTCATTATCAGCCTTGGGTTGGTTATCATGCGTCCCACGCGCGCGCAGAGGGCGAGCATCCCCTTCAGTCCTGCCTTTCATTCTGAAAACGACGTTGGGGCTGCGGAGAAAATCTATAGGGGACCCGCAGCCAAGACCACGGTCAAGCTTTTCTCGCGTGACCGGAGGAAGGTCCTGCCAGTCGTGGTGGAAGGATCTGGGCAAGGAAAGGGGCGAGAATTTTTTTGTTTTCCTTTTTTGGGGGTGAGTATTCTGGGGAAAATTGAATTTCAGGGTTTTGGGATTTTTCTGGGGAAAATTGATTTTCTGGGTTTTGGAATTTTTCTGGGGAAAATTTATTTTAGGGATTTTTTGGGGGAAAATTGATTTTCAGGGTTTTAGGAATTTTCTAGGGAAGATTGGTTTTCGGGGTTTTAGGAATTTTCTGGGGAAAATGGATTTTGGAGATTTTAGGAATTTTCTGGGGAGAATTGATTTTTGGGTTTTTAAGAATTTTCTGGGGAAAATGGATTTCTGGGATTTTGGGAATTTTTGGGGGAATATTGATTTTCGGGTTTTTAGGAATTTTCTGGGGAAAATTGATTTTTAGGATTTTTTGGAATTTTCTGGGGAAAATGGATTTTTGGGATTTTAAGAATTTTAGGGGGAAATTTATTTTCGGGGTATTAGGGATTTTCTGGGGAAAATTGATTTTCGGGGTTTTAGGAATGTTCTCGGGAAAATGGATTTTGGAGATTTTAGGAATTTTCCGGGGAGAATTGATTTTTGGGTTTTTAAGAATTTTCTGGGGAAAATGGATTTGTAGGATTTTGGGAATTTTTGGGGGAATATTGATTTTCGGGTTTTTAAGAATTTTCTGGGGAAAATTGATTTTTAGGATTTTTTGGAATTTTCTCGGGAAAATGGATTTTTGGGATTTTAGGAATTTTAGGGGGAAATTTATTTTCGGGGTATTAGGGATTTTCTGGGAAAAATTGATTTTTGGGATTTTAGGAATTTTCTGGGGAGAATTTATTTTCGGGGTTTTAGGAATTTTCTGGGGTAAATGGATTTTGGAGATTTTAGGAATTTTCTGGGGAGAATTGATTTTTGGGTTTTTAAGAATTTTCTGGGGAAAATGGATTTTTGGGATTTTGGGAATTTTTGGGGGAATATTGATTTTCGGGTTATTAGGAATTTTCTGGGGAAAATTGATTTTTAGGATTTTTAGAAATTTTCTGGGGAAAATGGATTTTAGGAATTTTAGGGGGAAATTTATTTTCGGGGTATTAGGGATTTTCTGGGAAAAATTGATTTTTGGGATTTTAGGAATTTTCTGGGGAGAATTTATTTTCGGGGTTTTATGGGGATTTTCTGGGGAAAATTGATTTTCGGCGTTTTAGGGAATTTCTGGGGAAAATTTATTTTTCGGGACTTTAGGAATTTTTGGGGGAAAATTGATATTTGGGATATTAGGAATTTTTGGGGGGAAATTTATTTTTGGGATTTTAGAAATTTTCTAGGGAAAATTGATTTATTTGATTTTAGGAATATCCTGGGGAAAATTGTTTTTTTTTATTTTAGGAATTTTCTGGGGAAAATTGATTTTCGACATTTTTTGGGGAAGATTGATTTTCGGGATTTTGAGAATTTTCTGGGGATATTTGATTTTCAGCGTTTTAGGAACTTTCTGGGGAAAATTGATTATCAGGGTTTTAAGAATTTTTCTTAGAGAATATTATATTTTTCAGGAAATAGTGTGACTTTCTGGGGAAAGAATTATTTATTTTTTCTTTTCAAGGATTTTTCATGAAAGCAGAATTAAATTTTTCTAATTTTTAGTTTTTTTTTATAATTAACTATTTAATTAAAGTAATTGAGTAATTGAATAATTTGGGGAAAATTTGGGAATTCTGGTTTTACTAAAATATGTAATTGAATAATTACATAATTGAAAAATTGCAAAAATGAAAAATTAAAAGATCGAATTGAAAATTGAAAAAATGAATATTTGCAAAATTGAAAAATTGAAAAAATGATAATATGCAGAATTGAAAAAATGAAAATTTGCAAAATTGGAAAATTGAAAGAATAAAAAAATTGAAAAATTGCAAAAATGAAAAATTGAAAAATTACATAAATACATTTTGTTTAAAAAAAAATTTTTTAAATCGTCCCTTTCCTGCATTTCTTGAGTAAGACGACAAATGAATTGGGCACCGGCTTGTAAACAATTGCATTTAATTGCGAACACCGAGAGCCATTGATCAACGCAACACGTGCGCTCTGGCTGGCGATGGTCCGCTCGGATCTTCCCGAATCCGCTTGCCAAAGATTATTTTCAGATGTTTGGGAGTTGATTGACCCGCGGTCTCACTACCGCGTAACTATTTTCACATTTTCCATCTGGCTTCGTCGCAGCTTTTGTGACAAGGGCACGAGTCGTGACAAATGCCGGGAAGGCGCTTATTTTTAACGGGCATTAAACAAAAACAAAATTGTTGCGACTTCGTGTAGCCACGGCAGTAACTGGGAAATTCCGCCCACCGGCTGGGTCCAGGTTTTTTTCCACATTTTTACGCAAAGCCTAATTCCTGGGAAAAATTAGAGTTTAGGGGCAAATTTGGAAATTCTGGTTTTATTAAAATAATTGAATAATTGAATAATTGAAAAAATGTCAAGAATCTAAGAGAATTGTTATTTTTAAGAATTAATAATTTAGGGAAAATTTGGAGATCCTGGAAAATAATGGAATAATTGGAAAATTGAAAAATTGAAAAATGGGAATCTATGGAAATTTTTATTTTGAAAAATTGATGATATAGGGGAAATTGGAGATTCTGGAAAATAATTGAATAATTGAAAAATTGAAAAATTAAAGATCCAGGAATCTATGGAAATTTTTATTTTTAAAAATTGATAATTTAGAGGAAATTTAGAAATTCTGGTTTTATGAAAATAATTGAATATTTGAATAATTGAAAAATTGAAAAATTGCAGGGATCTATGGGAATTTTTATTTTGAAAAATTGATAATTTCGGGGAAATTTGGGAATTCTGGTTTTATGAAAATAATTGTATAATTGAATAGTTGAATAATTGAAAAAATCCAGGAATCTATGGGAACTTTTATTTTTAAAAATTGATAATTTAGGGGAAATTTAGAAATTCTGATTTTATGGAAATAATTGAATAATTGAAAAATCCAGGAATCTATGGAAATTTTTATTTTGAAAAATTGATAATATAGGGGAAAGTTGGAAATTCTGCTTTTATGAAAATAATTGAAGAATTGCAGGGATCTATTTTTATTTTTTAAAATTGATAATTTAGGGAAAATTTGGGAATTCTGGTTTTATGAAAATAATTGTATAATTGAATAGTTGAATAATTGAAAAAATCCAGGAATCTATGGGAACTTTTATTTTTAAAAATTGATAATTTAGGGGAAATTTAGAAATTCTGATTTTATGGAAATAATTGAATAATTGAAAAATCCAGGAATCTATGGAAATTTTTATTTTGAAAAATTGATAATATAGGGGAAATTTGGAAATTCTGCTTTTATGAAAATAATTGAAAAATTGCAGGAATCTGTGGGAATTTTTATTTTGAAAATGTAATAGTTTTACTATTATCTTAAATACTTTGAAATATTCATATTATTATAGTTTTATCTTCTTTATCGAAATAAGAGATAAACGTTGAATTAATTGATCCGTCGTTCTCGACGTCCTTATATTAATTAATTCATACAAACTCTCTTCCCTTTTTTTTTAACAACATTCTCGGTGCTTAGCAACCCTCAAGCTTCTTCTATTTCATTTCTTCCTTTTGTTTATAACAGAGTAATTATATTCACCCCGATACAAAAAATTGATAATTTAGGGGAAATTTAGAAATTCTGGTTTTATGAAAATAATTGAATAATTGAAAAATTGAAAAATCTAGGAATCTATGGAAATTTTTATTTTGAAAAATTGATAATATAGGGAAAATTTGGAAATTCTGGTCTCATGAAAATAATTGAATAATTGAAAAATTCCACGAATCTGTGGGAATTTTTATTTTTAAAAATTGATAATTTAAGGGAAATTTGGAAATTCTGGTTTTATGAAAATAATTGAAGAATTGAAAAACATTCCAGAAATCTAAGAGAATTTTTATTTTTTAAAAATTATAATTTGGGGGAAATTTGAAAGTTCTGGTTTTAATCAAAATAATTGAATAATTGAACAATTGAAAAAAATTCTAGAAACTTGAAAGAATTTTTATTCAAAATAAATAATTGATAATTTAAAGGGAATTTGGGAATTCGGGTTTTATTAAAATAATTGAATAATTGCAAATAAAATTTAGGAACCTTAAAAAATTTTTAATTTCAATTCAAACAGAATTTCCAAAATTTCAATTTCTCTCCATAAATAACTTTTTTAATACAAATTCTTTTGGGTCCCAAAAATTCAATTATTTCAATTACTTCAATTCAAACAGAATTTCCAAATTTTTTCCAAATTTTCAATTCCTCTCCATAAATAACTTTTTTAATACAAATTCTTTTGGGTCCCAAAAATTCAATTATTTCAATTACTTCACCCAATTCAAACAGAATTTCCAAATTTTTTCCAAATTTTCAATTCCTCTCCATAAATAACTTTCTTAATACAAATTCTTTAGGCTCCCAAAAATTATTCAATTCTTTCAATTACTTCAATTAAAACAGAATTTCCAAATTTTCCCCAAATTATTCATTTCTTTCCATAGATTTTTTAATAAATAAAAAATTTTCTTTTTTCCTATTTTCCCGTTGAATTGACGTTGCACCTAATTTGCAAAGTTATGTAAATCCAAGTATGCAACGAGTGTGCATGTGCACTCGAGAAAAGCCAATAAACGTGGAAGTTTCACGTACCCGCACCGTGCGCCGTTGCACTATTTTAATTTATGCCATTTGGCGATTGCGAGTGCACCGGAGGTGGAAAAATAAATACGAATGTTGATAATAACATTTGCAATCTGCCGGTAGCGAGACTCGAAGTTCAATGAGTTCTTCCTAAATTCGAATCCGACAAAAGAAAAAAGAAAAGTGATTTTTCTTTTTCAAATGATTAATCAAAGAGAATTTTCAAATTTTCGAATTTTCCCAAAATTATTCTTAAATGCTAGGGTGTCCCAAAAGTTTCTTCCGCCCCACGCTATGCATGACCTCGAATCCGAGAGGAAGAAACTTATGGGACACCCCAATACATTAATTAAGAAATTTGTTGAAGAAAAAATATTATATTTTTCGCTTGGTTTCTATAATTTTTCAAAACTTTAATTAATAGAAAAATTTTTTGTTAATTGAAAGAGTTAAATAATTTTTTTTAGAAATTATAATTTTAAAATAATATTTTCATTATTAGAATCAATTAATTAATATAATATTTGTATTAAATAATTATTATAATTAATAATAAACTTGTAATTAATTAATTATGTCTTTAATTAATCATTTCAGCCTGTTTAGGGCCATGAAATTTCATTAATTAAATAAAAACATAATATTTAATTAGAAATTATTGAATTTCAATTTAATCCATTTTTATTTTAATCAAATAATTTTAATTAATTTATTTTCAGTTTTAATTTCACGTGTAAAAATAAATATTTAATTTCGAATTTTCAATTAATAATATTAATAATAAATTATCGCGAAATTAGACACTCCTATTGTTCACAAAATAATTCGAAGTTTGCAATATTTCGTTTCTATTTTTTCATTTACATTTATTTTTTATTTTATTAATTTACGTTTGAAAATAAAAATAAAATTAAAAAAAATACAAGAAAATCTCCAAACCTACCCCATCAGCTGTAATTATATATAGTAACAAAATAAATAAATAAAATGAATATAGTAACAAAATAAAAATTGAAAAATTGCATAATTGCATAATTGAAAAATTGAAAGATTGAAAAAAATATATATAGTAACAAAATAAATAAATAAATAACACAATTCAAGCCCCCAGTAAATAAATATTATCCGAATGGAAATAAATATGCATTTCGTTACTGCTTATTAAAATAAAGGCAGATTTCCGGTTCTGAAATATTAATATTTCATTGACCCAATTGAATATTGACCCTGATGTGGCTCTATATCCTCTTGGAACGATTCTTTTTATAGGAAAACGTGGAGTTTGGGGAAACGTGTTTCGCCAATCGATTAACCATCATGTAATAATAATAATAATAATAATCATAATAATAATAGTAGGAGAATTTGGGTTTGTGGGAAGGAAAATTCCTGTTAGATATAATCCACTATTAATGAAATAAGTATTTTTTTGTAATTTTCATTATTTTTTTATTTTAATTCCCCATTATTATTATTATTATTGGAGATTTTGTTTTTCTAGTTAAAATTTTTTAATTCCATATTTTCAACTATTTTGGAGATCATTTTTATTTGATCTTGAATTTATTTCTGGTGATTTAATTTTTCTTTAGCTACAATTTTGTAAATCCAAATTTTCAATTATTTTGGGGATAATTTTCAATTTATTTCTGGTGTTTCAATTTTTCTTTAGTTACAATTTGGAAATTCCAAATTTTCAATTATTTTGGGAATAATTTTTATTCGATTTTCAATTTATTTCTGGTGATTTAATTTTGCTTTAGTTACAATTTGGAAATTCCAAATTTTCAATTATTTTGGGTATAATTTTTATTCGATTTTCAATTTATTTCTGGTGATTTAATTTTTCTTTAGTTACAATTTTTTAAATCCAAATTTTCAATTATTTTGGGCATAATTTTCAATTTATTTCTGGTGTTTCAATTTTTCTTTAGTTACAATTTAGAAATTCCAAATTTTCAATTATTTTGGGAATAATTTTTTTTCGATTTTCAATTTATTTCTGGTGATTTCATTTTTCTTTAGTTATAATTTTGAAATTCTACATTTTCAATTATTTTGGGGATAATTTCCATTCGATTTTCAATTTATTTCTGGCGATTTAATTTTTCATTAATTACAATTTTGAAATTTCAAATTTTCAATTATTTTGAGGATAATTATCATTCGATTTTCAATTTATTTCTGGAAATTTAATTTTTCTTCAGTTACAATTTTGAAATTCCAAATTTTCAATTATTTTGAGGATAATTGTTATTTGATTTTCAATTTATTTCTTTCAATTTATTTATATAACAATTTACCATAATATATCTTTCCAAGTTACTGCTCGAAATTACAATTTACATAATTTTACAATATTTAAATATAATTTATATACATTTATATATAAATATATAAAATACATTAATACAAAATTTTAAAAAATGTCCATTCTCCAATTTTCTCCTTTCGTTTCGAAATTTTCAAAAATTCCAATTTTATCTGTAAAATCACAAAATAATATTTCCAAGGGAATTCATTCAATCTGCTGACAATGACCGACACTCTCACCCACTCACTGAAATTCCTTCGACTGTAGTCGAAGTCGATTGAAAAGATTTTTCCAAATAGGGACTCGGGTTTCTTTTGTTCGCTCTCATAAAGAAAAACGACATTTCGCATATTTTTCCCACAAAGCAGTCGCCTTTGTTGGATTTCCTGTTCTGATACTTGTCTCGTCTGTCCGTCGTTCCTAAAATATCAAATTTTTGTTACGCCTCGACCGTGTCGCCACAAAGAAATTTAACTGCGCTCTTTGTGGCTACAAAAATAAATAAATTCCACTTTAAAAACAATTAGATTTTGAAATTCACCAAATATCAATTATAATTTATTTTTTTAATATTTTGGGAATTTTCTTTTAAAAGAATGATTTTGGGGGATTTTCGAAAATAGACTGATTTCATTTTTATTATATTTTATGGAACATATATTTGGATATTTATTATTATTTATTTAAAGGAAAATTCGAAAATTGCGAAATTCATAAAAATTCATAACCCACTAATTTTAATAATTCAGCAAAAATGAATATTTGTTTAGAATTTTTGGAAATTCATGTTTTTCAAAAATTGTGTATCGAGTTTCTCTAATTATAAATAAATTATACACCAAGAAATATTATTAAAAAAAAAACAAGAGTAAACTCGAATACGAGAATTCTTGAAAAGTCAACAAACTCCTGCGTTCCAGACCGCTGGAGGAAGTAAACTCCGGATTAGGTATGCAAATGACAACTGACTCACAATCAGGAGTCCTGATTCGGATCATGGAAATGACGAATGCATGTAATCTGCAGTCGCCGTATCGCAGACAGTGCGGCTGCAGATTCTTGCATTTCCTTTCCCGAGAAACCGATTCTCTGCCTTCGCTCGCAGCAACATCTCCTGCTTCATTCGTTTTATACGTATATAAATAAATTTCGAATTGTCAATGGATCGAGCTTTTAGAATATATAATATTGTGTGCCTCGATTGAGTATCGACATTCTCAAAAATTAGTATAATAGTTTCCCCGGAGTTTCCAATAAATTGGATTCGCGAAAATCCGAGAATGATTTATTCGAATATTTTCTGAAGGAGAAAATTTAATTTTGTTATTATATTATATCAATATATGTATATATTATTATGTAATATAACGCATATATTATTATATAATATAATATATATATATTACATTTATTAAATTGATATATATAATATAATAAAATATATTAGACACATCCCATTTTTTTAATTTTTTCAGTGAACTGATTCAAGGTCAACTTTTTTTTTTCCATAACACTAATAACAACAACAACAACAATAATAATAGTAGAGTAATAGTAATGATAATAATGATGATGATAATAATAATAATAATAATAATAATTTGATTTATATCCACCGATATAATTTTCTAATAAACACATTTTTTTTTGTTTACAACAAATCAAGATATATATTTTCAATATAAATAATAACCCATGAAATGGGCAATCAAAAATATCTCATCTCAATGTCAACAAAAATGCCTCTCTCTGCGCAGGACGCGAATCCGCGTCCATTGGATCATCGTTATTGGCGCGCAATCACAGATGGCGGGCGGCCACCCGCAATCAACGTGTTCCAAACAAAGAGATTGTTATATTGGCCGAACAAAATCAACTTGTTGTTGTTGTTGCTGTTGTTGTCTCTTTTTTTTTTACACAAACACCTAGATCGACTAACAAGATTCCACGAAACTATGGAAGGAAAAAAAACCAAATTTTTCAAACAAGTTTCTACCGACAAAAACAAAGTTGACCTTGAAACGACCTTCAACACGCAAACGGTCCCAAAAGAACAAAAAATTTAAAAATGCCCGTCCTAGAAACTCCACAACCTTTGTTTCAACATTTTTTTGTTTATAATAATAATAATAATATTAATAGCCACAATAACGATATTAATAATAACAAATCATAATAATAGCAATAATTTAAAATTGCAGGAAATCTCCTTCTAATTCATAATAATAATAATAACAACAATATTATTAATAATAAAAATTACTATAACAATAATAGTAATAATAATAATAATAATAATAATAACAATAATAATAACAACAACAACAATAACAATAACAATAATAACAATAATAACAAAAACAACGATAATTGAAGAAATAAAAATTACAGAAAATCTCACCCTTGGGACCGGTGCCGTTGATACTCGCCGCGGCCTTGCCATTCCGCGGATTTTGCGGTACCAATTTGTACTCGCCCTTCCGGTTGTCGCTCCCACTCCCTATCCTGATACTGATCCCGTTATCCTGGTCCTTGTCCTGCTGCATGGTTCTCCGTGTCGCGATTGGAAACAAGAGAAACGATGGAGGGGGGGGGGGGTTGTTCCGGAGGAACAATAGTAACAGAGGTAAGAAAAAAAAAACCAAAAACAACAATAACAACAACAACAACAACAAAACTACTAGGGCCTAACTATTTCTAGGTATCACGAGAAATGCCGCGACAAAAGCTGGAGCTCGCTCTCGGAAGTTGGGCTATCCTCTTCTCCGGAGACCCCTTCCGTGTGGAAACATCGAAATCCCAGGCCGCAGCCGGCAAGTGCCTTTCCGGCTGCACTCTGCTCACTTCCTTTCCTACGTTCTCTCTTTCGCTCGCACATAGACCCAATTTTTCCCGTGGATTCGAGCCCCAAGAAAGTGCCTGCCCCCTTTCGGTCCGCCCCCGAACCTCGATGGATCGATGAATCGATCACTCGGATCACTCGGTCTCACTTTTTATCGACTTTCATCGATTCGATCGCACTCGTGTTGGTTCTTTGTTTTCCCACGAGTCTATGCACGTACATGTGTTGCACACACACACACATACACACGCGTGTACGTGAATATACCACTTCCGCGACCGGGGTGAAGTTAGGCCCGAGGTTCGTGGGACAAGGGTAAATCCGGGAATCGATATATCTCGATCCCGAACAAGGACCGGTGGGATTGACGATCGATTTACCGATAACCGATTACCGGGACCCGGGTATCGCTGCCAACGGCGCGCCACGGAAACTTAAGTTACCAATTTCACTGCCGTGAAGTAACTGATCAGTTAGTGGTAGTATCGGAGAGTCGAATGACTCTCCCACTCTGTTGCTCTGTACGGTGTTTGCCCCTTCTCTGGTTTCACTTCATTATGTGTCCCCCTGCGGGACGCAACGAAACCTTAGGGACCCTTGTTTATCGTAAAATACCACGAATTTACGTGGTTTTTCCATGGAAATATATTTACTCACGGGTACTCGAATTCTTTTCCAGGGGATTCCTCGAAGAGACTTGGGACAACTGCGTGGGATCGCTCGGGGACACTTGGATTCTTTGAACTCGGTCCTCGAAAATTTTATGCATACGTACGGGACATTCCACGCCAAATCGGACGGTTTAAAAAATTTTTGTTTTTGATTTTCTTAATTTTTTGGTATTTTTTAGTACCCCTGGAAAGAGGCTTCCTGGTAAATTTTCAAATTTTTTTCATCACTAGTTCAAAAAAATATCGAATTTTCAAAAAAACTGCTCTTTTTTGCTTTTTTGCTCACAACTTTCTTAATAATGGTCGAAATTCAATTTTTTTTGTTCAAAATTTTCGTTTTTAAATGGACTTTACGGAAGAAAATACAAAAAAAAATATTTAAAGTGTATTTAATCGAGATTTTTGGATCGTGTTTTTAAAATTGTGTGTATTCTTCGATTTTCTTGAAGATTTTCTATTTCAAACTTCCATCCATCCTGCAACTTTTAAGCTCGGTCCGGTAATGGCTCTTTCATAATTACTATTTTTTTCGATTTTTAAAGATTACAAATTTTTTTTTCGCTATAAATTATCGTCAGTACCGATTTTTGACAAAAAAATAATTGAATTTCAACCATTATTAAGAAAGTTACGAGCAAAAAATAAAAAAAAAATGGTTTTTTTCAAAATTCGATATTTTTTGAACCGGTGATAAAAAAAATCTCAAAATTTACCGGGAAGCCTCTTTTGAGGGGTACTAAAAAATACCAAAAAATTAAAAAAATCAAAAACCAATGATTGCACCAATTATCTTCAATCTCTGGGTAAATGTATCCTTTATACTGAATTATTATTATTGTTATTTTTTAAAATTTTTATTATTATTATTATCATCATCATTATTATTATTAATTATCATTATCATTATCATTATTATAGAAAAGAAAAAATCAAAATTATCCAAATACAAAAACCTTTTTATTAAATAATTACCCAATTGAATTTTTTATCAAGATTAGATCGAACAGAATCGACAATATTTAGACTATTATTTTTTATTCCGATATTTTTACATAGAAATTTTAGATTTTAAAATAAATAAGTTCGAATTTTGCATTTTCAGGTATTTCGTAATTTGTGAAAAATTTGAAATTTTCCAGAATTCTCGAGATACTTCATTTTTATGTATTCGATCGTTCGGAAAGTTCCCGCCGATTTTGCCTCGCGCCATCCAGCGGAAATCGGCGGGAACTTTCCGAACGACCCCATACAATTGTGATGGCGACTCAGTGTACGAGGCACCCAGGTGAAAAAAATATGTTGAAGCGACTCCAAAGATCATTCCAATTCCAAATCCAAAATTAAAAATAAAAAAATGAAAAATTGAAGCCAAATGAAAAATTAAAAAAAAAGGAAATAATTTTGCAATCACAAGAATTTTCGTTTGGGGATACCACACAATATATATAGTATATAGTAAATAAATATATATACACACACACACTTGTATCAGTACCCGCTCGTTTATTTGTTTAAAGATCGAGGGTTTCTGTAACGCTTTCAATTAATTCATTACTCAACAATTAATCCAATCTCCCTCTATTCAGTTTGCGATGATAGCCGAGGCAAAAATTAAATTCATTCAAGTCGTCGAGTATATCTGTATATATATGTGTGTGTGTGTGTATTCTACGTGCAGATGCACTACAATCGTCCCCTGTTCAGCTTTTTATTGAATTAATTAGCTTTCGCGAGACATCCTATTATTATTGTTATTATTAAAGCAATTGCGAGTACGCAGGCAAGTTGTGGACAGAAGGACAGAATCTTGGAAATTCTTCTAATTGAAATTCCAAATTTTTTTTTTTAATTAAGAAAATTCATAACTTCCGACCTTTTTTGTAAGAAAAACTTTTTCTGATTTTTCTAAATTGAAAATTACCGAAAAAAAATTAAACATTTTTTTGAATTCATGGAAATTCATAATTCTTGATATTTTAAAAAAAAACAAAAACTGTTTTTGATTTTTATAAATAATTTGTAAACTTGAAGAATCTTGGAAATTCTTCTAAATAAAATTCCAAATGTTTTTTTTTAATTAAGAAAATTCATAACTTTTGATATTTTTTTCTTAAGAAAAACTATGATTTTTTGAAATTGAAAATTGTCAAAAGAAAATTCAACATTTTTTTGAATTCATGGAAATTCATAATTCTTGATATTTTTAAAGAAACAAAAACTTTTTTTTGATTTTCACAAATAATTTGTAAATTTTAAGAATCTTGGAAATTCTTCTAAATAAAATTCCAAATTTTTTTATTAACCAAATTCATAACTTTCAACCTTTTTTGTAAGAAAAACTTTTTCTGATTTTTCCAAATTGAAAATTATCGAAAGAAAATTAAACATTTTTTTTTAATTCATGGAAATTTAATTCTTGATATTTAAAAAAAAAAAACTTTTTGATTTTTATAAATAATTTGTAAACTTGAAGAATCTTGGAAATTCTTCTAAATAAAATTCCAAATGTTTTTTTTAATTAAGAAAATTCATAACTTTTGATATTTTTTTCTTAAGAAAAACTATGATTTTTTGAAATTGAAAATTGTCAAAAGAAAATTCAACATTTTTTTGAATTCATGGAAATTCATAATTCTTGATATTTTTAAAGAAACAAAAACTTTTTTTTGATTTTCACAAATAATTTGTAAATTTTAAGAATCTTGGAAATTCTTCTAAACAAAATTCCAAATTTTTTTATTAACCAAATTCATAACTTCCAACCTTTTTTGTAAGAAAAACTTTTTCTGATTTTTCTAAATTGAAAATTATCGAAAGAAAATTCGACATTTTTTTAAATTAATGGAAATTCATAACTTTTGATATTTTTTTCTTAAGAAAAACTGATTTTTCGAAATTGAAAATTATCGAAAGAAAATTCAACATTTTTTTTTAATTCATGGAAATTCATAATTCTTGATATTTAAAAAAAACAAAAACTTTTTTTGATTTTTATAAATAACTTGTAAATTTGAAGAATCTTGGAAATTCTTCTGAATAAAATTCCAATTTTTTTTATTAACCAAATTCAAAACTTCCAACCTTTTTTGTAAGAAAAACTTTTTCTGATTTTTTAAATCGACAATTATCGAAAAAAATTCAAAATTTTTTTTAATTCTTGGAAATTCATAACTTTTGATATTTATTTCATAAGAAAAACGTTTTCTGATTTTATGAAATTGAAAATTATCGAAAGAAAATTCAACATTTTTTTTTTAATTCATGGAAACTAATAATTCTTGATAATTTAAAAAAAACAAAAACTTTTTTCGATTTTTACAAATAATTTCGTAAATTTGAATTTTTGGAAATCCCAAAAGGGAGAATCCTCTTTTTTATGGTAAACCCCAACTTATCTTGAAAACACGACCCGGTGAGCTTAGATCTTCCGATAAATGGAACCTTTGGCTTTTTTCTTTTTTTCTAAAGAAGGAATATATTTTTCTTACGAATCAGCGTTGTTATTCTGTTTTTCTTTTCTTTATCTTACATAAAAAGAAAATATGTCACGTTTCATCAGTTTCAACGTAATTCTGAAGCTTCGCATTGATGATGATTTATTGCGATTCCGTCACGAGCTGGATTCAACTAGATTTTCCTCGTAGCGTTTTATTTATTTCTTTTTCTTTTTTCTCTTTCTCGTTTCTTTCTTAATAATCAATTAAACAATTTGAACGAGGAAAAAAGAGGAGGAAGTAATTATTAACAATAATAGTACCATGGTCTTTCACGATTTACGAAGGTCATGATAAAAATAAGAAATATATGTATATAAAAAATCTTGGCGATTCTTAGAAACACAAAATTTTGAAAATTGTCGAAACGGAAAATTTGGAAATTTATTGAAAATGGGGAACTTCGAAAATTCTTGAAAAAGGAAAATCCGGTTTTTTGAAAATTGCTTTCGAATGAAATAAAAAAAAAAATTTCTCCCGGAACTCGCGATTATTTCGAAATATTTGTTACCCGAAAAATTACGAATTATCCATAAATGGGGATTTTTTTGTTATTTAATAGAAAAAATTAATTTTCCTAATATTCTATTTTGAATTTTAAGAGTTCGTATTCATTTGATTGATATTTTTCATTAATTATTTTATCATTTGGTTAATATTTTTAATTGTAAATTTGTCCACTTCGAAAAATCATAGATTTTTATAAAAATTGAAAAGAAAAAAGAAAATATTGTTTTAACATACGATTGGGGTTATTTATTATGAAAAAAAAAATAATATTTAATATAAGAAAAAAAAAAGAAATTCATAAATTTGTTAAAAAATATTTGTTACAAATCATTTTAATGAAATTCTAAATTCTGTAAATTCGTCGGAACCCTTAGAAATTTACAAATTACATAAATTTATTGAAAAATATTAGCAACAAATAATTTTAATGAATTCATAAATACTCGAAATCCCTTGGAAGCCATTCAAAATTTGAATTTATAAAAATTCGCAAATTTCATAAATTTCATGAATTTCATAAATTTCATAAATTTACTCGAAAATGCAAAATTCAGGAAATTTCTCGATATCGAAAAAAAAATTTTATAAAAAGAATTTCAGGGCCTGAAAGACGGTAATTAGAATTAATACGTAATTATGATTATGCCATACCAAAAATTCATCCTATCTCTTATCAAAATGATGAAATGTAACTGCTGTTATTTTTATTTATTTATTTATTATTATTTTTTTTTTGATAACCTGATAAGATTAGATACAATTTTTGCTTGTATAATAATATTGCCCAAAATAACCGGAAATTCTTAGCCGTTCGATTTCTCAATTATCGATTTTTCAAAATTATTGATTTACAAAATTATCGATTTTTTAAAATTATTCAAAATTATTGAAAAAAAATTAAAATAACAAATTTTTAAATAATCTCGATATACATTTTTAAAAAAATATTTACATAAAAATGGCGGTAGTAAAGAGACAAAATAGTTTTATCGAAATTATTTATCTGTCAGATAAGAGCAACAAATCAAATAAAAACGCGAAATTAGGAATTGTTTTATTTTTATTCGATTATTATTTAATAACAATTAAACGTTGAATGGGCAAAAAAATTAATAATAATTAATTGATAAAATATTCAATTATTATTTTTATTCTTGAAAATGCAAAAATTATAAGAGTATGTTACGCCCACACACACACACACATATAAAGACAATACAAATAAATAAATAAAAAAAATGCGATGCTTCAGAGTTCGCTGGATCTGTTGAATTGAAAACACTTATCAAATTAGTCTTGTCTGTACTAATTGTTCCATTGGGGGCGACATGCTGCGAGTTCCGATAAAGGCTACTGATATTGTCTCTTATCGGCGAAACTTACGTCACGCTTTTACACGAGCCAAATACTTTAGATTAATTTTACTTCGTCGAGTAAATAAGCAGGGGGTAAATGAAAGGGCTTATTAAGGTCCGAGACGCCCCAGTTCGATTAAAAGCATTTCCATTAAAAAAAAGAAAAACAATTTTTCGGGGAATTTTAACGAATTTATTTATTTATACGTTTATTTTGAAATTTATGCAACTTATGAATTTATCACAATTATTTGCGACTTTGGCAAATTTATGAAATTTACGAATTTGTTTAATTTCGAAATTTGAATGGGTTCTAAGGGATTTAGAATATTTATGAATTTATTAAAATTATTTGTTACTAATATTTTTCAACAAATTTACGAAATTTGTAAATTTTCAAGGGTTCCGACGAATTTACAGAATTTAGAATTTCGTTAAAATGATTTGTAACTAATATTTTTTCACAAATTTATGAATTTTATTTTTTCTTGAACTAAATATTATTTTTTTTTTTTCATAATAAATAACCCCAATTATGCGTTAGAACAATATTTTTTTTTGTTCTTTTCAATTTTTATAAAAATCTGCGATTTTTCAAAGTAGACAAATTTACAATTAAAAATATTGACCAAATTGTAAAATAATTTATTAAAATCTGAAATCTGAACATTTAAAATTGAATATCAGGAAAATTAATTTTTTCTATTAAAAAACAAAAAAATCCCCATTTACGAATAATTCGTAATTTCCCGGGTAACAAATATTTCGAAATAGTCGCGAATTCCGGGAGAAATTTCTTTTTTTTTTTATTATTTCATTCAAAAGCGAGTTTACATTGATTGGAAATTCGAAAAACAGTTCCTCCATTGGACGTTAGATGGCGCTCACTGTAGCGCGAATCCCCCCCGGAAAGTTTGAAACCCTCGAAACTTGAATTTCAATAAAAATGAGGAACCAACGAAGGTAAAGGTACCAGTAGTTGACCATTTTCCTAAAAACAAAAATAAACCATAAAAAAAAATAAGATTTTTATAAGATCCGCACTTTTGATGGAAGTGTACATTTTCAAAATAAAAACATCACATCTCATAAAAATCTTATTATTTATGGATTTTTTTTTTAGGAAAATGGTCAACTACTGGTACCATTACTTTAAAATGATTTTTATAAAAATGTGAGGATTTCAAATCGGTGCAATTGCACGAGATGCTGCTATTACTCCTGCATCTCGTATCTCTTCTTCACGCAATAATAAAATTGGCTGCTTCTTTGTTTATTTCTGCTGCTCAACGTAAGCGAGGCAAGAGGTGGAAGTTCGAGCGAGGAATTACGATTTTCCTTATTTTCCTCATTTCCCATTGAACCATTCCCAATTTTCGAGGCGTTGGTCGACTGATCTCGAGTCATGGTCTTCGTGACTTTTGAATTCCCGCCATTCGTGGCATCGGTTCCCGGTCGTTTGCTGGTTTTGGCACGTCGCCCTCTAGCTTTGGAACCGACAACCTGCGCGAGCAGTTTTTTCCCGCTTCTCGTAGTTTTCCAAGAGTAATAATAATTCACCAGATCCGCCTGGAAACGAGAAAAATATTTATTTTTAAGAGAATTTTAACGAATTTGTGCCAATTATGAATTTATTATAATTATTTATAATTTTTTATAATTATTATATATTATTATAAGATTGAAAATGGCGGCGGTGTAGACGCAGCGTATGTTGGTTACTGGTGATTTTATTAAGCGAAAAAGTGTGAAAGTGGAAGATTTAAGTGGTATATTAGTGAGCGAGATTTAGCTGGAGAGCTGAACTTCAGTCTCACATATAAAGAAAGGTGGCGGAAGATCTAAGAGGAAGAATAAAGAGGCTGGAAAAAAGTCGCAATTTGTCGAGGTTAACGTGAAAAGCCTAAAATGGAGGGAAAGGAGAAGCAGGAGGAACTTGGTGGCGACATCTCTGAGTCGGAGGCGGAATTCTTCTCGGGGAGCGAGATAGAAAGAGCCGACGACGTAACCAAGATGGAGGAAATCAGGAGAAGGGGAAGACCGCTTGGTTCGAAAAACAAAAACAAAAACAAGAATGTAAGAGAGCTGACGAAAGAAGGTGGAAGGTTGGATAGGTACCTGGATGTCTTCGCAAAAAGAGAAAAAGTTCTGAGATCCCCAAAGGAACATGGGAAGGATCCGGATATATCAAGAAGGGTGAACAAGAAGGTGGTAGAACAAGAAACAGGAGATACGGATCCCGACGATGAGTCTACTACGGGAACCTCCCAAAAGGCACATGATGACTCTTATCCACCGGAAACAATAAATCGGTTAAGGGAAGAGTGGAGAAGTGAGCTAGCAGACATTAAGAAGGAGTTCAGCGAGAAGGAGAATGCTTGGATGATCGAGAAGAGGTTGCTTCTGATAAGGCTGGATAAGGTGGAAAGATTACTAGCCGAGCAGAGTAAAGTATCTGTGGAAGAAAGAATGGCCGAAACTGTCAACAAGGAGCTAGAAAGAGTTCGACAGGCGGCTCCAACTCGCAGCATTCCGGATGTCCAGAAAGAGGAAAGATGGCTTAAACAGCTGGAGCTTAAAGTGGAAAAACTAGCGGCCGAAAAAAGCGAAGAAAGCGTGGGAAAACGTATGGCAAAGTTCGAGAGCAGGATAGAGAAGGAAGAAAGACAAGCCAGGAGGCTTAACTGCATAGTACGCGGTGCGATCTTGGAAGGAAACAACCTGAAGAAAGAAATAGAGGAATTCTTGGAAATGAAAATGGAAGTGAAAATTGATGTTAAAAAAGTAATTAAATTAAGAAGGCTTAGAGGCAGCTATACGAACAGAGGCGAAGCTGACAGGGCACGAGAGAGAGAGAACGAGATTGAAGACCATGGTGTACTGGTCCTCCTAAGATCTTTGGAGGATAAAAAAGAAATTATGAGAGCAAGAAGAAAATTAAGAGGTACGAATATTTATGTAGATGACGACTTGACGAGAACCGAAAGGGAAGCACAAAAGAAAATCTGGTGCGAAGCAAAGAAAGAAGAGGCAAAAGGAAATAGAATCAAGAAAGGATACATGAAGCTAATTGTAAACGGGAGATGCTGGAGGTGGAATGAGGCAAGAGGAAGCTTTGACAAACCGAATTTTTGGAAGCTAGGAGAAGAAGGCCAAGTGGAATCAATGTAATGTGCTGGAACATAGCGGGCTTAGGAAGAATCAACGAGGCATCCGTGTTCATGGAGGATTTTGACGTAGTCATCTTACAGGAGACATGGGTCGAACAAAAGGAAGTCGAGAAGAAAGTAAAAGTGATGAGTGATAAATTCAAATGGACGGTTAAACCAGCAACGAAAGACAAAATCAAAGGAAGGGCAAGCGGAGGTCAAATGTTAGGTCTCAGTAAGGAACGAAAGTGGAACGCGAGTGTAGAGGATTGGGAATTCGGACTCAGACTAAACTGCAGATTGGGCACAGAGGACATCTCAGTTATCTCCATCTACAATAATAAGGGGGTGGTGGAAGTAAGGAAAGAACTGGACGAATTGGTCTTGGAGGCGATCCGGACTGGCACAAACCTTATAATCGTAGGGGACTGGAATGCCAGGATTGGAGAGGAGCCAGGAAAGGAGGTGGAACCGGAAGAGGACGTGAGTAGGAGATCCGAGGACCCTGTGCTAAATACGGAAGGAAGAAGACTGCTGGACTTTTGCGGGGACCATGGTCTGACGATTCTAAACGGAAGGATGTATGGGGATGAGAGCGGTAAGCTAACCTACGTAGGACCCAGAGGCAGTTCAGTACTGGATTACGTAATAGTAAAAGAAGACCCAGGTACCCCGTTTTTTTTTTTTTTTTTTTTTTGTAACTTGAGTGAGAGGGTGGTATCTCCTAGAGTCCCAGCACATCGACCTATAAGGTCTCTTGTGTTCTCTCAGTCATGTTTGCTCCTATCCCAGTTTGAGTTTCCTCCCGAAGGAAAGAATACTGCGAATAGGGTGATCACAGATTAAACCTTCCCCGGAGGTTGCATACCCGAGGTGGCGTACTCTGTGCCGTGCTAAGGCTTCGCATTCCAGGACTATGTGGGTTGCTGTTTCTTCTTCCCCTCCACAGAAGCGACATGTGGGGGGGTTGACATATAGCCCCATGGTATGCAGGTGCGCCCGTGAGGTACAGTGCCCTGTCATCAGTCCTGTGACCAGCCTTATGTTGGTTCTATTTAGATTTAGAATCTCTTTTTGATCCGCTTGGGTTATAGAGCTCAGCATTAATTTGCTGTGCCTGAGCCCAGGCGTTATGTGCCATCGCGAGGTGTGTTCCTTCTGGATCCATCGTCTCACTACTAAGCGTGCAGCTGATTTGCTGATGCCACATACAGGCTCAGGGCCCGTAAAGGGTGTACAAGACCCCTTCCTTGCTAGTTGGTCTGCTTTCTCATTACCTTCGATTCCACTATGCCCCGGCACCCACATTAGCATAAGCTTGTTGTGTTTGGCCAGGGTGTGGAGGTTCTGAGTGCACTCCCATACCAGCTTTGAGGTCGTTTTGTATGATGTGAGGGCCTTAAGGGCAGCCTGACTGTCGGATAGAATTTGTATGTGCTTCCCTTTGTACCCTCTTCTCAGGTTTTCTTCTGCGCAGATGTTAATAGCGAAGATTTCGGCCTGGAAGACTGATAAGCGGGTACCAAGGGAGAAGAACATGTCACACTGGGGGCTGGTACCATGAACCCCTGCACCAACTCCCTGACCTGTTTTGGAGCCGTCCGTGAACCACTTCAGGCATCCAGGGTGACATGGATACCTACCATCACCTTCTTCCCAGGTTAGTTTGGCCTGTAGGGATCTTGTGAAGGTGTGTTTTGGTATCATATAGTCCGAGCCCATAGACATTATGCCTTCGGGATCCGCAACTACGTTTGAAATGTTGGAGTGGCCCTTCCCGGCCACCCAGTTGTTGCTGCATTGTAGTCTGAAGGCGCTCATTCTTGCCTCTCCCTTGATCACAATATCGAGGGGTGGCATTCTTAGGAGCACCTCCATGGCTGCCGTGGGTGTGCTTCTCATGGCTCCCGTTATGCAGAGACACGCCAGTCGTTGCAGACTGCCTAGGGCTGTGATTGCGAGCTGTTGGTTAGTTTTTGGCCACCAGACAAGAGCACAGTAGGTAATCATAGGCTTGACCACGGTATTGTACAACCAGTACATCATACGTGGTTGAAGTCCCCAGGTCTTCCCAAAGGTACTTCTGCATGCCATAAGAGACATCTTACCCTTTGTGACAACCTTCTGCAGGTGAGCGTTCCAGGTGAGTTTTGAGTCTAGGATAAGTCCTAGATACTTGACCTCGCCTGAGAATTGCAACGGAGTGTTGAAGAGTGTGGGGGGCTCGAGCCCTCCTAGTAGCCTTCTCCTGGTGAAGGGAACCACAGTGGTTTTAGAGGGGTTAATGGTAAGCCCCTGCTTCCCACACCAGGTTTCCACTACACGAATCGCTCTTTGCATAAGTTCGGAGACGGTTTGTGTGAACTTGCCTCGTATTAGCAGAACTATGTCGTCCGCATAACCTTGGGCAAAATAGCCTTGTGAGTTCAGGTCTGCCAGGAGATCATCCACAACTAGATTCCACAGGAGTGGAGATAGAACCCCTCCTTGCGGAGTGCCCTTTGTTACAGTGATGCTCCTGGTTATCCCGAACATGGTTGCTCTTGCTTCACGTCCCTGAAGCATGTTGCTTATCCATCGACAGGTGGTGTTCTCAACCCCATGTCGATGGGCAGCAGCGACCATGGATTTAAAGGCGGTGTTGTCAAAGGCGCCCTCGATATCCAGGAATGCTCCCAGCATCACCTCCTTCTTATCAAGGGTTCCTTCGATTCTGCGTACCAGCTGATGAACCGCTGATTCACATGACTTGCCTTGTTGGTAGGCATGTTGATAAGGGTGCAACGGTTTCTGTATAAGTGCCGTGCTTCTTATATGTTTGTCTACAATCTTCTCCATCGTCTTCAAGATGAAGGATGAGAGACTTATAGGTCTGAAGGATTTGGCTTCAGTATAACTGGGTTTTGCCGGTTTGGGGATAAAAACTACCCTTACCAGCTTCCAGATTTGTGGCACTTCACCCGTTGCCATACTCCGCCTGTACATTCCACAGAGTATAGGAGTTAAGAGCTCCTTTCCCTGCTGAAGTAGTGCTGGAAAAATTCCGTCTGGGCCTGGAGATTTAAAAGCTCCAAAGGAATCGATGGCCCAACGGATTGCATTGGGGTGAAAGATGGTTCGAGCCACATCCCAGTCCACCTTCTTGGTTCTAAGTGCCCCGTGGTGTCTTGGCAAGGGAGTGGTTTGATCTGAGCTGGTGTCAGAGCGAGGAAAATGCGTCTGGAGCAGGACCTCTAGAGTTTCTGCTCCAGTTTTTGTATGGCTGCCAGTTGCAGTCTTAATTGTTCCTATGGGTGGGATGCGCTCCTTCCCCAGAATACGGGAGAGTCTTGCCCCCTCCGAGGTGTTTTCAACCTCAGAGCAGAACTTCCTCCAGGATGCCCGTTTCTCTCTCCTTAGGGTTTTACTGTATTGGCTGAGGGTTTCTCTATACCTCGACCAGTTTCCAGTTTTCTTTGCCCTGTTGAAGAGTTTCCGGGAAGTCCTTTTCAGTTCTGCTAGTTCATTTGTCCACCAGACTAGTTTCCCTATCTGTGTTTTCTGAACTAGAGGGCAGCTTTCTTCATAGGAGGTTATTATTGCCTCCTGTAACTGTAGAGCAGCTTGCTCTAAGTTGTTTGCGCTAGCTACTAAGGGTTTCACTCCTTCCAGGGTGTGTTCCAGTAGGCTAGCGTATTTTCTCCAGTTTGTACGCCTGGGGTTTCGAAACGCTACTCTTGAGGGTTTGACAATGTCAACCTCCAAACAGATGCACCGGTGATCTGAGAAAGTTATCTCATCGGAAACGCGCCAGGAACGAACCTGCTGCGAGATTTTTTGTGTACAGACAGTGATGTCAATTACCTCTTGTCGAACGCGGTTGACGAAAGTTGGTTCGTTTCCGCGGATCAAAATTTCTAAATCATTAGATATTATAAAATTCAAGAGTGACTCACCTCTGGCGTTGGTGTTTGTGCTACCCCACACCTCGTTGTGGGAGTTTGCATCAGCTCCCATGATCCCCTGGAGTCCATTGTCCTCGCAGTAGGATAAGACCCTCGTGAAGTCCTCTGAGGGCGGGGGGCTAGGAGAGTCATACGGCAGATAAACAGATGCTAGGACGAGGTCTAGCCTTCCTCCATCTGCTCGTACGGTGATCCTCACCGCCACAAGATCCCTGCAGCAAAGCTCTGTTATAGCAAGTGGGTTTAGTTCTGGCCTGATAAGAATGCAGGCTCTGCTGTTTCCAATGGTAGTGTTATATATAAGCCTACCTGTGGATTGTCCAAGTCCTGCGATCCTGCCCCGGACTAGCCAGGGTTCCTGGATGAGGACTACGTCAATGCCCCCCGCGGCAAAGGCCGTGCAGAGGGTTGCAGTGGCAGCCCTACTGTGCTGCAGGTTCAGCTGTCTCACCCGCAGCATTGGACTCCCTGTTCTTCGCGCCCAGAATCCGGAAGGTCAGGGTAAATAGTCCCGCTCCCGACTGGAACCTCGTCCTCTCCAGGGTCTTCCGGGAGGCTTCATCGATCTCCATTATGAGGGTTTTTCCCGTGTGTTCCGCCCTACTGGATAATATGCCAGTCCTCTGTCTTGAGTTCCCGGTTTTGTAGCCGGAGCATCAGGAGGACTGTTGCGTCCTCTCTTTGGTGCAGAGGACTGGGAACCCAGACCATCACCTTGGTTGTTTTGACAATCTCCTGGGCCTTGCCGGCCCGAAGTTGCGCTCCCTCCCATGGTGTGATCCGGGTTAAAGCTTCGAGGAGCCAGTTCTTGGACTCCTCATTAGCACATAAAATGTACAGAACCCCCCTTCGTTCGTAGGAGTGGCAGAAACGGATCTCCGCATCACTCGACGCCCCCGGTAGGGCCCTGCACATTTCATCCATGACAGCAATTTGTATCGTCACAGCCTGTCCGCCGGTTAGTTTTTCCGCGGGGTAAGCCGCAGGAACAACAGCCAGCCGCAGGTCGGACGATACCTCACTGAAAGTGGGCCTGGATGACTGGTCAGGTCCCCCTTTCTGTTGTCCACGCGTGGTGGTTTGGGTGTTCGATCCATCCACCACACGTGGCTTCTTCATCTGCTGCTTAGCCGAGGAAGGAGTGCTGGTTTCGGAAGTTTCCCCTCTGGCACGCTTCATTCCGCTCGGGGTTTTGAGCCCGGACGGTCCAGCTGCAGGATTTGAGGAGGTTAGTTGGCCTCTCTGCTGTTCCTTGCCTGGGGGTTTCTTCCTCCTTCTCGGTTGAACCGGGAGACCAGCGGCAATGGCCTCCTGAACCCGAAGCTTGCGCTTCTGCGCTCCGGAGAGCCGTTGCCGCTGCTCCACCTCCTTCTCGAGAGAGAGCTGAGTTAATTGCGAGGTAACCTCAGCGCTCAGACTCCTCTCGGTTCTCTTCAGTGGTGCATCGGAGGGTTGGTTACCTCCTTCTCCTACGGTGATGGTGCTCAGGGTTTGTTCTTCCTCTGAGATTGTTTTTGTTTTTGGGTTTTCTGGGTTTTTGTTAGGCTCCATGTTGTTCCCACGAGTATGGGGGAAATACAAGGTCAACACACGTGGAGCCCCCTGCACGTGTGCAAGGCAGAAATACAAGGGTCGGTTGCCTGGCCTCCCCAGGGCTCCGTTTGAGACACTGTGTCCCCAGTGCCATTCATCTCTCGGCACGGGTCGCATGACACCTTAGATTGGGAGGCTGATTGCGGCAGAGCATGCTCCACCGGGCGGTGGGGTCGCCACTTCCCTACGCCCTCAGGTACCCCGTTGATTGAAGAAATAAAAGTGAGGGAGAGGATAGAATCAGACCATTTTCCTGTAACTGTTAGCATAAACCCGGGAAACGACGAGCAAGACAACGACTACAACCAGAAAAAGAAAAGCCTAGAGGAAGACCTAATATGGAAGGAGGAGAAATCCGAGGAGTATAGAGAGGCGATCATTAAGCTTTGGAAAACGGAGTGGGAGAAGGAGTCACCCGCGACAAGGTTGGAAAAACTGAAGGCAATAATAAAGCAAGCAGCTAAGGAAGCCGGAATGATCAAGAGGAAAAGGAATATAAAGAAGAAGATTTGGTTCGACCAGGAGTGCAAGGACAAAAGGAAGGAGGTCTGGAAGGCGTTAAAATGTTACTTGCGGAAGAAGGAGGAGAAAGAAAGGACGCACTTGTACGCTCAGAAGAAAGAATTGAGACAACTATATAGAACGAAGGAAAAACGGGCTCTGGAGGAAAAATGGAAGAGGGTTCAGAAAAGCAGGAATATTAAGGACTTCTGGGAGGCCTTGAGACCTTTTAGACCAAGAAGGAAAGTGATGGGTAAAGATATAAAAAAAGAAGAATGGCTTAGGCACTTTAAGGAGTTATTGGGTGAAGCTCAGGAAGAAAAGAATGAAAGCGGAGAATACGAGGAGGAAGATGCCGAAGAAGAAGAATTGTTGAAAGATCTGAATGAAGAAATAAGTCCGCAAGAGATATGGAAAACAATTAAAGGAATGAAGAAAAGAAAAGCACCAGGCGAGGATGGAATCAGATTAGAATTCTTACACGGTTTACCCCAGGAAATAGGACTAGTGTGGAGTAAAGTCCTGAATGATATTTGGAAGGAAGGAGAACTACCCCTGAGCTGGTCGGTGGCAAGAATTTTTCCCATTTTCAAGGCAGGAAAGGAGTCGGAAGTAAAAAATTATAGAGGAGTCGCCCTGCTGAATGTTGGATACAAAGTGCTGGCAGCGGTGATGGCAAACAGGCTAAGGAACTGGCTGGAAGACAACAACAAGCTGAAAGAAGACCAGAATGGCTTTAGGAAGAAAAGAGCAACAAGGGGTCATATATTCGTGTTGAACTCTCTAATTAACAAGAATCTCAAAAAGGAAAAAGGAAAATTGTTTGTGGCTTTTGTCGACTTTAGAGCTGCGTTCGACTCGGTACATAGAGGATTGCTATTGGAAAAGATGAAAAGAATGGGAATCAAGGGTAGAATGTTGAACATGATAAGAGGAATCTACAGGAGAACCTGGAATGAGGTAATCACGACGGAAGGATGCACGGAAAAATTCGAGACGGGAGCGGGAGTACGGCAGGGATGCCCACTGAGCCCCACACTCTTTAACATCTTTCTGGACGACTTGAACGAAGATTTCATAAGAAGGAACGAAGGAGGAACAGTGGTAGGTAGAACAAAAATATTTGCCCTAAAGTTTGCAGACGACGTAGCCCTGGTAGCTGATGATGAAGCTGGACTGAAAGGAATGCTGAGGACATTAGCCAGATACGTCGAGAGGAATAGAATGGAAGTAAACGCCTCAAAAACGAAAGTGATGGTGTTCAGAAAAGGAGGAAGAAGGAGAATCACTACGGACTGGAACTTCAGAAAACAGAAGCTAGAGGAGGTGAACCAGTACAAATATCTGGGCTACTGGTTTACGACTAAAAACTCGTACACGAGACACACACAATCGTTGGCATGCAAAGCGCAGATAGCCGCTAATGCAGCTTGGGGAATAATGCAAAGAGCGAAAATTGGTAATATGAAGAGAAGGAGATACCTGCTGGAGACACTGGTGAAGTCCATACTAATGTATGGAGTAGAGGTGTGGGGCTGGCGTGAGAGGCAGGAGATAGAAAAGATGACAGGAAGTTACACCAAGATGATGCTGGGAGTCAGCAGGAACACACCGGCATATATTTGGCGCATGGAAGCAGGAGGAAAGAAAGTGGAAGTGGGCGCAAGGTTAAGGGCAGGAAGATACATTGGAGAAGTAATGCAAATGAAGGATGACAGATGGCCAAAGATATGTCTAAGAGAAGAAATCAGAAGCGAGCTGAACGGGAACCCTTCAAAATGGATGACAGAGCTTACAGCAGCACTGAGGGAAGTAGGAGATGGAGAATCCATGGAGATCATTCGAAGAGGAGGAGATCTGGAGAAACTCCGAAACAACATGGAAGCTGGAGGAAGAACAAGAATGGACCAGATTACACAGCAAGACTGGAGCAAGATAGAAAAATCCAAGTACTGCACATCGTACAAGGTCTGGAAGACAAAGTGGGGACCGGAAGAGTATTGGGAGGATCCAAGGATTTCCGGAAACGACAAACAACAGTGGACCAGAATGAGATGTGGGAACATAGGCCTTGCTGGAAACAAGGGTTTCAAAGAAACAAGCTGCAGGATCTGTGGAAGAGACGAAGAAACCCTGGAACATGTATGGAGATGTGAAGAGTTTAAAAAAGTGATCAGAAGTGACCTCAAGGACAAGCTGAATATCATACTGGAGGACACGAGCGAATGCAAGTGGAAATTCGCATTACAGGGGGAAGTGAAGCCTGAAATGTGTGATTATTGTAGGGAATTTGAAAAAACCGCCAAAGAATTACAGAATAAAAGATTGGAAAGACGAGGTGACAACGAAGAGAAGTGAGGAGAGTCAGTTTCTATGTATTACCTATGTAAACTAGCTATGTAAAATTCTAAAGCCCTAGGGGCAAGAATGGCCAAATAAATACTAATACTATATTATTATAATTATTTGTGACTGATAAATTTATGAAATTACGAATTTGTATAATTTCGAAATTTGAATGGGTTCTAAGGAACTTTGAGTATTTATGAATTTATTAAAATGCATTAAAATTATTCCCAACTGATAAATTTTCATAACTTTTTTAAAATTTGAAAATTGGACCATGAATTTTATTAAAATTGTCAAATTGAAAAATTCGAAAATGTTTTAACGAATCTAGAAATTTATTGAAACCAATTGTACCCCATTCATTTTTTTAAAAATTCGTAAAACTTAGAAACTCGAAAATTGATGGAACTGATAAATAATAAAAATAATGAAAGAACAAAATTAGCATAAATTTTCAACTCTGAATTATTTAATTCGAGCACGTACCGTCTGTCTCTCTGGAAAATAATAGTTCCTCATCGCATGGAAATTCTTCCCGCATCTTATAATTGCGTCTTCGAACCGTTCCTGGAAATTCCAGACATAATTTATAAATTATAAATTAACAAATGATCTCGTGTTTATTATACAATAACATTGTAACACCAATTTTCCAAATTTTTGGCTTAAAATGGTAAGGAAATAAATAAATAAATAATAATACAGTTTTTTAATATTCTTTCTTTTTAAAATTAATTATAAATAACAATTTGAGGGGATATTTGTTATTCTATAATTTTTTTAAAACCACTTATAAACAATAAGCTAAAAAAATATTGTAATATAATAAAAAATATAATAAAAAAATAATAAAAAATACAGAATTTGAAAAAAATCGAACAATAATAATAATAATAATAATATTGTTTCTTATTATTTAAATCCCAGAAAATTGAAAAATTGTTATTAAATATAATATTAAGTTAATAATTGATATAATAACAAAAATAATTCTATTTATTTATAATAAATAAATAAATGAAAAAAAAATATATCAACTCACGACATCCCTACTGGGCCAGCTTGTAAGAATTTTTGCAGGAATTGGCTTCGACGAAAGGTCCTGCAGGGCCAAATTGGGCCCGTAGCCGGAAGCATAGAGAGTTTCCAAAATATATTCTTCGGCAGGTCCTGTGCAGGCGTTCTCCAGGGCGTCGATATTAGAAATTCCATTCTCCTCTTGGATGTTCGCGAGGACCGACTTCCCAACGTATGTGAAGAAGGGAAGCCATTCGTCGATGCCGTCACTGGGGCGCCATACTTTGTCTTCGGGGAAGTCCCGGTAATCGTACAAAATTGCATCCAAAGATGCAGGTCCCCGCATTTCAGGGATTTCCGCAATCCCTTCCTCCAATTCTCTGGGTGTCTAACAAAACATAATTATTATTAAAATTATTATTAAAATTAATATTAAAACATATTTTTTTTTCTACAAAATTATGTTTTTCTGAATTTTTAAAAAAATTACCCCATGAATTCCAGGGCATAATAAATTTTATAATCAAAGAAAAATTAGTAGAAGAATAATTAGAAATAAAAATTAAAAAATTAGTAGAAAAATAATTAGAAAAAAGAATTGAAAAATTAGTAGAAGAATAATTAGAAAAAAGAATTGAAAAATTGTTGAAAGAATAATTAGAAAAAAGAACTGAAAAAAGAAATGAAAAATTAGTAGAAGAACAATTGGAAAAAAGAATTGAAAAATTAGTAGAAAATTAAGTAGAAAAAAGAATTGAAAAATTAGTAGAGGAATAATTAGAAAAAGAACTGAAAAAAGAAATGAAAAATTAGTAGAAGAACAATTAGAAAAAAGAATTGAAAAATTACTAGAATAATAATTAGAAAAAAGAATTGAAAAATTAGTAGAAAAATAATTAGAAAAAATAATTGAAAAATTAGTAAAAAAATAGAAAAAAGAACTGAAAAAAGAAATGAATAATTAGTAGAGCAATTAGAAAAAAGAATTGAAAAATTCGTAGAAGAATTAGAAAAAAGAATTGAAAAATTGTTGAAAGAATAATTAGAAAAAAGAACTGAAAAAAGAAATGAAAAATTAGTAGAAGAACAATTGGAAAAAAGAATTGAAAAATTAGTAGAAAAATAAGTAGAAAAAAGAATTGAAAAATTAGTAGAGGAATAATTAGAAAAAGAACTGAAAAAAGAAATGAAAAATTAGTAGAAGAACAATTAGAACAAAGAATTGAAAAATTACTAGAATAATAATTAGAAAAAAAGAATTGAAAAATTAGTTAAAAAATAGAAAAAAGAACTGAAAAAAGAAATGAATAATTAGTAGAACAATTAGAAAAAAGAATTGAAAAATTAGTAGAAGAATAATTAGAAAAAAGAATTGAAAAATTGTTGAAAGAATAATTAGAAAAAAGAACTGAAAAAAGAAATGAAAAATTAGTAGAACAATTGGAAAAAAGAATTGAAAAATTAGTAGAAAAATAATTGGAAAAACAAATTGAAAAGTTAGTAAAAAAATAATTAGAAAGAAGACATGAAAAATTAGTAGAAAAATAATTAGATAAAAGAATTAAAAAATTAGTAGAAGAATAATTAGAAAAAAGAATTGAAAAATTAGTAGAAGAATAATTGTAAATATAATAATTCGAATTATTAGAATAATAATAATTCGAATTATTAGAATAATAATTATTAGATAAATAATCATTAAAAAAATATTTTCCCATAGATATATTTTATTATTTCGCAAAAAAAAGTCTTGAACAAAAGACAAAATTAATAAACCAACACAATATTTATATTTACCTTTCGCCTTTTTATTTTCAACATTTTTGAAATTTTAAAATTATTACCAAACATCATGGAAATCCAAAATTCAATGACAAACTGGAAAATTGCTACCTTTCTGAGACTCTCAGAAATAATCCTTATTTATTTTTTATATATAATTAAATACATAGAAGTGGGAATGAAAAAAGAAATTTAGACTTCACCCTGAAAAATATAATAGTTATAAATATATATTAAAGAAATTATAGAAAATTCAAAAATTTCGAATTAATTCTCTCTTAGAAATTACCAAAATAAATATACAGTTAAAATAAAATGTAATATTCAATATTTTTATCATTTTTCGTTTTCTTGCAAGAATCCAATTTTTTAAAATATTTTTTCCATATCTCAGTAATGTAGAAAATGATAATATATTTATAATATACCAAATTTATATTAAATTATATTAATTAATATATAATTGTAAAATTAATATATTTAATTAGAAATATACAATTATATTAAATAATATATTAAATTTATATTAATCTTTCATATTTGTAATTAATATTATATATTTGTAAATTATATTATTTTTTATACAAATCAAATTGAAAAATCAAACTCACAGGAATTGTAAATATTCACTCAAAGTTGGAATTGATTAAAACCAGTGACCATTTCCCTTTGCCAATTCCAGTGAAGGTCCTGAATCTCTTTTGAGGAAAGAAAGGTAATATATTGGCTGTCCTTTCTAATCCTTACCTCGTTTACCTAAAAATTTGAAATATTAAAAATTAAAAAAAAATTAATTACATCCTGCCAGGATATATTTAGAAAAAAAGGATGAAGATCCCTAATTTTACTGTAGGAGGAAAATGAAAAAATCAAAGGCATTGAAATTTTCAAAATTACAATTTACAAATTTCCTGATAATTTTCTCTCTCCTTGGAATTCTTCGAATTTTTTGGTTCAATTGAATTTTTAATTTTATCAGCATCCACATTTTTGCAATTGCAGAATTATTTCTCATACAGTTTCTGGATTATTTCTGAAATAATTAATCCAAAAATATTAAAAGTTCGAATTCAAAAATGGTACAATTACTTTCAAAATTTCATCAATTTACCCAAAAATTGAAAATAAATAAAAAAAAGAATTTAATTAAATAATTCGTAATAATTTGAGATAATTTTTTTAAAATAATTAATCAAAAAATATTAAAATTCGAATTCAAAAATGGTACAATTTCTTGCAAAATTCCATGAATTTGCCTTCAACCTGTGAACCTTCACCCAAAAATGGAAAATTGAATTTCTCTGGAATATTTTAAAAAAATAATAATAATATAAAATAAATTACAATAATATAAATTATAACTTATAAATAAATTGTAATAATACAAAATAAATTATAATAATATAAATTATAATTTATAAATGAATTATAATAATACAAAAAATAAAGAAACGAAAAATCCAGAAACAGAAAAATCCTACCGGTACGAACCTGAGAAGATGTTGCTCAGAATCTTTATTTTGGGATTGGCAACAGGTAAGAGAGAAATATAACGATCGTGGTCTCTATATATTAGCTCGATGAGATAAGAAAGAGACAAAAGTTAGCTTGATAACTGTTTATATTATATTAATGATCGTGGATTCACACATACTTGGTTGTTGTTGTTGTTGTTGTGAAGAAAAGAAAAACCCAAACAAAGCTAGAATTATTGCCTCATTAGTTTGGAAATATTTGTATGAGAAACTGTCAAATTTTTAAATATAATGTATCGGGGTGAATATGACTACTCTTGTATAAACAAAAGTAAGAGCTTAAAGAGAAGAAGCTTGAATAGTTGCTAAGCACCGGGAATGTTGTTAAAAAAGAAAAGAAGAAGAGAGTTGTATTAATTCAATTAATAAAAGGACGTCGAGATCGACGGATCAATTAATTCAACGTTTATCTCTTATTTCAATAAAGAAGATAAAACTATAATAATATAAAGATTTCAAAGTATTTAAGATAATAGTAAAACTATTACAAGTGGCGACCGTGACAGGACGTCGGGAAAGACGTCTACGAATTATTAAAAGAAATATACATATATATATTTTTACAAACCACATTTGAAAACTACTGAACAACGGAGATGATCACTCAAACTCCACGACGAGGACGACCTCGAAAAATAACCAATCAGCCTCCAATTTTATCAACGGAAGTACAACTTGAAGAAGAGTTGGGAAGAGAAGCTATAATTTCCAGAACTTCAAGGACCAAGGTTCCATCTCCTAATATAATATCTTCTGGGACTAGGGAAAACCTGTCACCTTTGGAAACTACATCTGCTGTACCAGATATTGGTAATGTACAAGGCCCGATTTCTATAACTCCTGGATATTCTTCTTCGGGAGCCATTCCGAGGAACTCCCGAACTCTACCGTCTGTTAGAAGACCAACTGACGTTGCTCTGCCTACCGAAGAAGTTGGAGATAATGCATCCTTAGCTTCATGTCTCACGCAAATAACACAGACACAATTGCAATTAACCGAAATTTTACGACAAATGAATCAGCCGACTACAATTACCATTCCAGAAAATAATTCATTAGATTTTGTTAAGATAGCCAAATATTTTAGGGATAAGGACACATTTCCTTTTTATTATGGGTCTACAAGTAAAATTCATCCGTGTAAATTTTTGGATAATTTTGAAAGTGATGAGTATTGGCAGACCCTTCCAGATCCCTTTAAATTAAAAATTATTAAGACGAAATTAAAGGAAGGAGCAGACTTGTGGGCTAGTACTCTCACATTCAACTCTTTTGAGGTTTTCAAAATTAACTTTCTCAAACATTTTTGGGGAGATGAACGACAACAGACTAATTTAATGAATTTTTTACAAGCTAATAGTATGCGAGAAGTTGAAATGAAATCGGACTGCCATATGATAACCTCTAACTCTATTTCGGCGGGGAGCGTTAAAAAAGTATCAAACAAACCTTTTTTAAAGAAAATAATATCAAAAGTTAAAACGTTCTTCAAAACAAAAAAGGTATTATTTAATAATGAAGAACCGGAAACTTCTAAAACAGGTCGATATATAGATTTTACTGCATCATTTCAATTCACTCTAGAAAAATTGAAGATACCCGAAAGTGAAGATCCTATTTTCGATATTTCTTGGTTATTTTCTAAACCTAATGAAGAGATATTGTTTTCAGATTGTAAGCAATCAAATAATTCTCTCGGTACTTCAAATGAAATAAGAGAGTTAAATTTTGCAGATGGAAGATTTGTACCTATAAAATCCGATAAGCAGTTGGAAGAGAACTTTTTTATGTCTCCAATGAATAATGTAATTTCAGATGAAAATGTTCAATTAATATCAGAGTTTGAAAAGAACCAAGAACTGAAATCACAGATCGAAACTACTAAAGAAATCCCAATTGATTTAATTAAATGCGGAGATTTTTTGACTTTGATAGAAAGAGATCAATTAATTACATTAATCCAACGATACCATCGAATATTTAACAAGAAACCAGGTTTAATATCTTGTTACGAACATGTAATTGAGTTAAACAATTGTGATCCATTTTTTAAACGCCAATTTCCAATACCTTTTGCACATCGACCAAAAGTCGATCAACTAATAAAGGAGATGGAAGAAATGGACATCATTGAACGCGCACCAACACAATATATTAATCCTTTACTTAGCATTAAGAAACCTAATGGAGAGATTCGACTTTGTATGGATGCAAGATTTCTTAATTCTAGAACAAAAAAGGATTTTGAAAAACCCCCTCTTTTAGATGAAATACTTATTTGTTTAACAGAGGGAAAATTTTTTACAAGTTTAGACTTATCTTCAGCATATTGGCAAATTCCTTTAGCAGAAGACTCTAAACAATTCACTGGGTTTTTACATAACAATAGAAGTTATGTTTTCAAAAGACTTCCATTCGGTCTTTGTACAGCAGTGGCTTCATTTTCTCGCGCGTTAGATCGTGTTTTAGGCAATGATGTGAGATCCTTTTGCGTTAATTATCTGGATGATATATTAATTGTTTCACCTACTTGGGAACAACATTTGGAACATGTCAATATAGTATTATCAAAATTACAGCTTGCCGGAATGACTCTCAATCTGGGAAAATCCAAATTCTGCTTCAAGAATTTGCGTTTTTTAGGTCATAATTTTTCGGAATTAGGCATAGAAATGACCGAGGAATCTAAAAAGGCAATTCAAGCATTTGAAGCACCAAAAACCAAAAAACAATTACAGTCTTTTCTAGGTCTTTGTAATTGGGAGAGAAAATTTATTCCTGATTTTGCAAAATTTGCTAATCCTTTACAAAAATTACTTAAAAAAGATATAAAATTTCACTGGACATCGGATCATCAACTAGCGTTTAATGAATTAAAAAACTCGCTAGTTAACTGTAAATTATTACATAATCCCGATTCCTCAAAACCTTTTTATTTAGAAGCTGATGCTTCTAATTTCGGGATAGGTGGTCACTTATTTCAGAAAGATAAACTGGGAAATAAAAAAACTATAGGTTTTACAAGTCGAACCTTCAAAGATCGTGAAAAAAATTATTCAACAACCGAAAAAGAATTATTAGCAATTATTCATTGTTTATTAAAATGGAGGATTTTCCTTCTTGGAAATCACACTTACGTTCAGACTGATCACAGAGCACTAGAATTTCTTTTATCTTGCAATTTAGGAAAAGGAAGTTTAGCTGGCGAAAGAATTAAACGGTGGGCTTTATTTTTACAAGAATTTAATTTATCCATTAATTATATTCCAGGAAAAAGCAATGTGGTTGCTGATGCTTTATCACGTTCACCTTTCGGTGTTCTAAACTCTAATTTATCTAACAGCAATGAGTATTATTTAATGAACATGGAGAATAATTGCAATGAGGAAAGTTTGAGCGAGTATTTATATTCTTGGGGGTCTTGTTTAAAAAATATTAAACATTTTCAGTCTCTAGATGAAAATCTTAAACAACTAAACTGCACAGATTATCCCATTCTTAAGCATTGTCCAATCAAAATTAAAGATAAGACCTGGTTTGTTATTTGTGACAATTTAGCGAAATTAATCATTCCAAATGACATAGCTAAAATATTTATTTATCGACTACATCAGTTTGCTCTACACTTTGGTTCTCAAAAAATTGAAAATTTGATACGTTCTCAATTTTATATATCACATTTAAGCAAACGAGTACGAGAAGTACTAAGATCTTGTGATTTATGTCAACGATCTAAAAGTTATAACCAAGATACCCATGGAAAAATGATACCAGTTATTGCTAATAAACCTTTTGAATTAGTAGCAATAGATTTTTATGGTCCCTTGCCTACGAGTCAGGGCTGCAAATATATCTTTGTTCTTATTGATATTTTTTCAAAATTTTTAAGATTGATAGCAGTCCCAAATATCAACACAGATACAGTTATCACTGCTTTAACAGAAAACTATTTTCCTAATACAGGTAAACCTCAAGGGTTTTTATCAGATCATGGAAAATGTTTTAGTTCTCGAAAATTTAATACATTTCTTACTAACCATAAGATCAGGGTATCAAAAATATCGGTTTATCATCCGCAATCCAATCCTTCAGAACGTTTTATGAGAGATTTAGGAAGAATTATAAGAATGTATGCTCGCGATAATGTCTCACGTTGGACAGAATTGTTAGAAAAAATTGAATTGTGGCACAATAATACTATCCATGATTCTATTGGTTTTCCTCCAGTAGAAATTCTAGGTTTCAGTTCGGACATTCTAAATGTTTCACAGTACTTAAATTTTCCTAACAATATATCGAAAAAATGTTCTTTAACACACATATGGGAAAAAGCAAAACAACGTTTACATTTTACAGCAATCAAACGAAAAACACGTTATGATTGTGTTCACAAGGGTTTTTCTTTTAACATCGGAGATTGGGTTTTAGTTAAGGACTCACTTCCTTCCATAGAAGTACCAAAAAAATTTCAATTTTTATACAAAGGTCCTTTCAAAGTTTATGATATCAAAAATCCTAATTCTTATATTCTTAGTAATACAAATAATGTAATTATTGGAACATTTAATGTTAATAGGTTACGTCCTTATTTCTTTCCTTTATTTAAAGATTAACGGTATTATTAACTAACTATTATGTTTCTGTATGAGAAGAGTACAATATAAAACTAGGTTTTCTAGGTGTTTAATTGTCCTATTCTCAAGGGGGAGTATGTATCGGGGTGAATATGACTACTCTTGTATAAACAAAAGTAAGAGCTTAAAGAGAAGAAGCTTGAATAGTTGCTAAGCACCGGGAATGTTGTTAAAAAAGAAAAGAAGAAGAGAGTTGTATTAATTCAATTAATAAAAGGACGTCGAGATCGACGGATCAATTAATTCAACGTTTATCTCTTATTTCAATAAAGAAGATAAAACTATAATAATATAAAGATTTCAAAGTATTTAAGATAATAGTAAAACTATTACAATAATTATAAAATTTATGAATTTTTAAAAATGTAGGTAATTTATACATTATATTACTATTATTATTATTATTATTATTATTATTATTATTATTATAGAATTCCAAGAAAAGAAAAATTCAATTTTTATTAGAATTTATTATAATAAGAAAAATATAATATCTAATTTTTCCAATTATTAAATTATTATCATATGAAATATTATAAAATGACATTTAAAAAAAAAGGAATTTTTAAGTTATTTTTAAAAGTTATTATTATGAAATAATATTATTATTATTATTATTATTATTTGATTAATTTTATAATTGAGAAAAAATGTGGTTTCTTTTTTTTCTTCTAATTAAAATAAATCATAAAAAAAATTGACATTCCCTTTTCTTGGGAGTTTTATGAATTGTAATTTCAAGATTCTATTTTTTTTTTAATTTGTCATCAGATTATAGAAATTTAATTTATTTAATATGGAATTTGCATTTGATTAATTATTAATTAATTACAGGCTCGTGGTCTTATTATTCATTATTATTATTATTATTATTGATTTCTACTGTTTCAAAAATAGAAAAATAATGTTAAAAGTCAAGAGTTTTTGTCTTCAATTTTAAGGACGCATAATTAATTAATTAATTAATTATTTACAGAATCATGGTCCACAAACTAACTTGGGTTTTTATTTTTTTTTATATTTCCTATAATATAAAAAATTCAGCGTTTTTAAAATATATATTTAAAAAAATTCGAATAATTTCATTCGAAATATATAATTTGCAATAAAATAAAAAAAAGGGATTCTCGATTCTGTTGCTATAGCGCAACTGACTAGAAGGTTCAGCCTAGAATCAATTGACGCAATTTGTACAGATTCTAAACAACTAAACCCTCAAGTACTTGGGTAGCGATTTTTGGCCCGCAGTTGAGCGGAATCGGGGCACCTAATTATTTATTTACTTATTTAAATAATTATTTATACAAACAAATATTTATTTGCCGTATTCGATAATCAATAAATATTTATTTTCATGAATAAGTATTTAAATAATTTCCCATTGGTCCAAAATAAATAAATAAAAAATATAAATAAATAAATTCGAGTTCAAATTAATTTGCACAAAAACAAAAAATGGAGATGCATCCCGTTGAAAATTGGCTGCGGCTGGACACGATCGCGTTTGTCGCAATTTTACAAGAACAAGCGAGGAGCGCGATCGCAATCGACCACAGTCAAAAAAATCCGGCAGGAAAATCGAATTTCACCTGGAAATTAAAAGAAAAAAAGAAACGTATTAATTTTTTTTGGGCACTTTTTTTATTTTTGTTTTTCAAATAAAAAAATTTTAGATAAATAAATAAACGAAAAATAGTTTTTAAAGTAAAATTTGACAATTTTGAATTTTTTAATACGAATTTCACCCGTTCCAAAATTGTAAAAAATTTTGAGATTTTTAGAAAAATTGTAAAAAGTTTTCAGTAGAAAATAATAACATTCAATTTTTTATTTTTAATAATAATTAATTACCAGGGGTAATTAACAATTGTTACAATGGAAACCCAAATTCTTAATAAATTTAGGTCTTAATTAAAAAAATTATATTTTTTTGATCAAAAAAATTAAAATTTTAGATAACAAATTTTCTAGATTAAAAAAATATAATTTTACGACGAAAAAAAATTAATTTTCGAGAAAAAAACATTAATATTATTTTCATCCCCCCCCAAAAAAATAGATTTCAGAAAAGAAAAATAAACAAATAATAAATTGATTCACAAATATTGAGTTAAAAATTAATACCCAAAATTCAAGATTTTAGCCACGATTCCGATAAATTATTTTCAAAAATCAGATTATTAGTATCAAAAATTGTTAACATTTTTAATTATTACAAAATCATCAGTAATTAACAAAACCGCGATAATTACCAATTGATATTACAATTCACTACACTTTACAATTATTTTCCATTTCCTTGGATTATAAAAATCCCCAAAGTCGACTCTGAGGCTCAAAGATCTACAAAACCCGGAAACTTCGTGTCGATCGATCACCGATCGTCCGGACACTGGCGAAAAATCAGCCCTCCACTGGTATTTAAGCAACCGGAGGACCCACGTTTTTTCCAGAAACCAGGTGGGTATCAATAATTATTGTAACTGCAATGAATCGAATGGACGATATTTTCCTCAGTTAAGGGGCAAGGGTGAACAGGTATTTTCGAATCCTGATCATGAAGGTAATGAAAATGTCCAAATCCGGAGAGAGAATCCCGGATTTTCTTCTACCAATCAGGGGATGAAAATAACATCCCCCTTTCTCGCTTCAAAAAATATAGACCTTCAATTTGATCAGTCATCCTCGAGTGGTTTAATTGGGGTGCAATGGTAACTTCAATTCGTCCCTTGACGCGAATTTTGACCTCGAAAAACAAAAATTATTGTTTAATTCAAGGAAATAATGGCACTGTAAAATTGAGGAAATATTGAAATGTATTAAAATTTTTAGAAAAATCTTAATTTTGGGGAAATAGAGTTTCTGAAGTTTAGGTTTTTCTGAAACTTCAATTTTTGTGAAAAGCAAAAAATTGTAATTTCTAGTTCCTGAGATTTTGTTAAAAAAATAAAAGAAGTTGTTTTTGAAAATTATTTTGAGAAATTACAATTGAAGTTCCAGTATAATGAGAATTTTTTTAAATTATAATGAAGTTTTGGTTGAGATTTGAAGAAAACTTTTTGGGTATTGCTGGAATTAAAGAAAAGAAAACTGTATTTTTGACACTAGAAATAAATAATAATAATGGCATTTTTGAAGATGGAATATTATTATAAATATGTAAATTGTAAAATAAGTGTGACATAAATTAAATATAATTTAATTACCAAATTATAAATTCACCAAAATCCCACAGAGGAAGATATTAGTAAACATGAACAATTGGGACTATGAATTGTAGATGGACGACAATTATCGAGATTTTATATCTTCATTGTATGTAAATATATTAGTACCACCATATTTATAGTGATATATAGAGATTTTTATTTTATTTAAATTCTCCAGTTTATAGAAAAAGAAAATTAGTAGCGGAAATTCTGGACATTATGATTTTTTATAATTAGTAAGAGTTAGTAAATAAATTTTGAAGTTTTCAAGAAAAAAAGATGTATTCAAAATGTATAAATAAATTCGTTTGGCAAAATGACGTGTTTTCGGATTTCTTATAGATTCTAAAAATTCTTGAAAAATTTTTCTGTTCATTGAAGTATAAGCACGATTTTGAATATTCAAGATTCTGAAAATTTTTTATTATTGTGAAGTTTCGATACAGAAACTTTTTAAAAAATTTGAAGATCGGAAAATTATATTATTTGAAGTTATCAATTTTGTTAATTGTTTATAAAGTTTGATAATAATAAAGTAATTTTTTTAAATATTTTGTAGTTGTGAAAATTTTGAAGGTTTACTATTTCTAATGATTTTATAAAAATTCAAGTTTTTGTTTTTTTGAAGTTCAAATATTAACAATTTTGAAGTTTGGAAAAAATAATATTGTTTGAAATAATTGAAGTTTTTTATGAATATTTATAATTACTTTATAATAATTTAAGCTTTTGTTATTTTGGGGTTTCAGTGTGAATAATTATGAAGTTTGGAAAATTATTTTGTTTGAAGTCTTTCATTTTTTTAAATTATTTGTGACGTTCAAAATTTATAATGTATTTTCTTGTTGAAATTTTTATGAAAATTTTGAACCTTTACTATTTTTAATGATTTTATAATAATTGAAGCTTTTGTTGTTTTGAAGTTTCAGCATTAATAATTTTGAAGTTTGGGAGAATTATATTGATTGAAATAATTGAAGTCTTTTTTTTCTAATAATTAATGTGAAGTATTCTTTGTGGAATTTAATTTTTTTTTAAGTTCTCATTCATTCCTGTGTTCATTTTTGAAGTTCGAATTTTAAACTTTAATATTAATTGAAAATGCAACAATTATAAAAAAAATTTCGAAGTTGTTGAAAATCTCCAGATTTTATTCTTTGAAGTATGGATAGATTTCATATAATCGCGGGTTTCTTGATACGGTAGTTTTTATAATGTTGGTACTGCACGAATTATCTAGTAACTTCATGTGACGTATCAGCCAGTACTAAATAAAAAATGCAGATAGCGCTAAAAGGAAATTGTGGCGGTAAATCGACCCAATTTGAAAATAAAAATTGTAACAATCGAATAAAAACATGAAATTGCAAAATTAACAATTTGTGATTGGTTGAAATTAATAATTGTACATCAATATTTTTATAAACAATTGGTATTTATTTATTTATTATATCTTACAATTTGTTTCTTCGCAGTTCACGGTACAGAAACTATTTTTTCATATTTCCAAAACAGAGAAAAAATAATTTGGAATATGTTTTCATTCTTTTAATTCTAATTTTTATTAAAATTTTTTATACTAATTTAAAAATCGTAATTGTAATTAAAATTTCTTTAACTTTTATCAATAATCGAATTGCAAATCAAATCTAATTACTTTCAATATATCAAATTGAAAATATTATGCAAAGAGAAAAAACTACGAATAATTCAATAAAATAATCTTTTTCTTCAACGTATATCTGAAACAAAGGATATCCCACGTTTTGTGGTGACATCTAGGATTCATGAAGTGACACAGCAGTGACAGCGCGAAATTCAAAAATATAAAAAACAAAATATCTAGTGAGAATGGTAATTAACAAAATTTTTGAAATTTGTTTTCTTTCTTTTTGAAGATTTAATTATAAACTTTTTTTATAACTTAATAAACATGATTTTCAAGTGTTAATAATTCAAAATTATTTTTTTTCCTTCAAATATTGCAATACCAAATTTTTCAATTTTAGAGGATTCTGCAAAGTGAAAATTTAAATTTTTAGAAGATCAGTTTCACAAAAAAGTTTCATTATACCAAAGTCTTGGGAGCTTCGCGGAACCAAAATATAAAAACTTGATTTTTTATAACTTCTCTGGAACAAGTAAATGAATGAATAAATTAGTTAATTATTTAATTAATTATTCGATTAGACAAAACTTTCAATTTCGAAGAACTTCGCAGTAAAAAAATACTTTCAATTTTAAAGATCTTGGCAGTAAGAAATCATTAATATTAATAATTTATTTATTGTATTAATAATATCAATAATATTAATAATAACAATAATATTAATAGTTCTTCGAAGTTCAGTTTTAGTACTGCAATGTTTTTCGAAATTATTAAGTTTCTTTATCGCGAAGTTCCTCGAGTTAAAAAGATTTCTTACTGCGAAGCTCTTTAGATTTTAAAATTTTTCTATTGTGAAGTTCTTTGATATTAAGTTTTGGTAATACAGTTTTCCCAAATTAGAAATTTGGGAAAAACTATGCGAAGTTCCTCGAATTAAAAAATTTTTTATTCCGAAGTCCAGTATTAAAAGTTTCAACACTGCGAAGTTCTTCCAAATTATAAGTTTTAATACTGTCAAATACTTCAAGATTTTGAAGAACATCGCAGTGTTTAAACTTTTGATTTTAAGGATCTTTGCAGTAGAAAAACTTTTAATAATAAAGCACTTCGCTTTAGGAATCTTTACAATTTTTAAGGACTTCGCGGTTTAAAAGCTATCAATTTTGAAGAACTTCGGAATATTGAAACATCCAATTTCAAAGAACTTCGGAATATCGAAACTTTTAATTTCCACGAACTTCGGAATATCGAAACTTTTAATTTCCACGAACTTCGGAATATCGAAACTTTTAATTTCGACGGACTTCGCAATACAAAATTTTTTTTAATTCGAGGAACTTCGCAATAAAGAAATTTTTGAAAAACTTCGCAGTACCAGACCTTAATTTCGAAGAACTTCGCAATAGAAAAAATTTTAAAATTCAAAAAGCTTCGCAGGAAGAAACCTTTTTAACTGCAGGAACTTCGCAATAAAGAAACTTTTAATTTCGAAAAACATTGCAGTACCAAATCTTAACTTCGAAGAACTTCGCAATATTAAATTTTTAATTCTAAACAGAAATTCACATATTTTGGCATAATAAGTCTAGAATCGAACAAACAAATTAAAGAAAATACAATTCCTTGGACTCCAAAAAACCCAATTTTGGTTCACATACAATTATAATTTGATTGCATCCGAACTTTTAATAAAAATTCTTATTCTTAAAATGAAATTTCTCATTTTCAAATAATTTATTACTACTTTCAGTATTTATTAATAATTATATTTATACTCATGTTGATCCACTAAATAATAAATATGTGCCTTCACAAAGAATTATATATTGAACCTCCACAACAACCTGAACTCCACAATTTCAATTTCTTCATTTTTGCCAAAAATCCTCTTTTCCAATTTTCCAAAAGTTTCTTGCCAGATTTTCAAAAAATTCCTTCCAATACCGATTCCACTCGATTCAGTTGCAACAATTTTCTGCAATTCCACAATAAATATATGTAAATATCAGAAAATAAATATTTTGGTGGCGTCTTTCAGTTGTTTGGTGCATTGGTGCATTCTAGGAACGTTGTCGGACATTTTAATTATAGTTTCACCCAAACTTCATATTTTAGAACAATGCAAGTCGCCTTTCTATATCTTCCACCTTGGAATGCACACAAATGTGCATAAATTGCTGTCTATCTGCATAACAAAGAAATCTTCAAACAAATCAACCAATTCCACAGAAAATAATTGAATTATGCCACAAACTTTTTAAAAATTTACAAATTTTTGCGTTTCTTCACAAAAGTCTAAAGTTTGCTTCACCTCAGAAATGTGATATTTTAGAAAAAAAATGTGATTCAATTGTGATACAAATGTGATGTTGAAGTCTCAGTTTTCACAATTTGCAACTGATCCAGTTTTTATGGTGCAATTTCAACTGGTGCAGGTCCTGAATTTATCCACCCCTAACAAATTTTTACTTTTCTTCAATTTTTCCAGATTTTGGTGAAGTCTTGGACCCTCAGATTTGAAAATTTATTATTTTATGGTGAAGGGCCAAACTTCGCACCCAGGAAGTGCACAAAAATTCTGAAAAAGTGCAGGTACATTTAAAATTACTCAAAGAAAATTATTTTCTTTCCGGATAATCAATAAATTTTCTTTTTTCAGGGATACCCCGACTCTCGAACTTCGATTTTTACTCAGACACACCAGGATGAACTTCGTCAAGGGTCGCCCCCATAAATAATACCCACGGTGTGCCAATTAAACGACTTAGGCCTAATTAATCCACACTTGGCTTGTTTTTCGAAGCAAGAAAGGACTTTACTTTGGTCGTAATTGGTCGAAGTTTCCCAAATTGAACTTCGCATCTAATTTTTTCTTTTGGATTTCATAGAAAAAAGAAATCCCAGGCCCATAATTCGAATATGCTTGAATGGGTTTTCCTTCAATTAATGATACTTCGTTCGTTCGGTTCATTGCAACTCGTATTTATCGAAGTTTTTGCTCACATGGTTTCCAAGAAGCGCGTGGGCGAATTGGCCCTTTAATTATGGACAGGTGACCCGATTTCTGTCAGTACCGAAATGGACATTTTCTTGGTAAAGTATTTTTTTCTCGAAGTTTCGAATATTGTTGTATGATTTTCCGATTTGTTGGATCCAATTTGGGGGATTAATTATCAAGGAAGTAATTAAAGATGTTTTCTTATTGTGCCAGGTTGAATTTTTATTTCTAATTGAGAGGAAATTAAGTTAGCGAAGTTAAATTGAAAAGGACTTTTTAAAACGATTTTTTGAAATCATTTTTTCTCAAAGTTTTGCTTCAATTTGTTTTATTTATTGTTTTTGGAGTAAAAGTCTGAAAATAGCGAAGTTGACATTGTAAAATTCTAAAATTTTGAATGCAGGCAAATAATTTTAATTGGAAAACTTTCGAAGTTCGATCATTTTCATTTTGCGAAGTAGGATATTTTTGAAAAATTTCCAATTTTTTTAATATCAATTTTCGATTAAGTTTTATTTCAATTCTCAGGAAATTCAGAATTTCTCAATTTATAATTAATTATACAATTAATTATAAATATATAATTAATTATATTCCAGGAATTACTTTTAAATAATTCTCACAGTATCGCTATAATTTTTGTTTCTCATGTAAATCAAATAAAAAAAAAATTTCAAGCTCGCCTCAATATTAATTAAATAATAATTTATACCTCAATTTTATTTTTTAATTCAAATTTTATTTTATTTTCAAAGTTAGTATTTTTCTTAACAATTCATCCAAAAATGGAAATAAAAATCCGCACTGATGAATCCGGAAAAAAAAATTGATATAATTTTTTTGTCGAAATGAAATACAAAAAAAAGTGTAAAGAATTAAATATAAATATAAATAAAAATATAATTGTATGTAAATTCACGCGTTGCTGAAAAATGAAACTTCACTTTATTTTATTTTTTGTTTCCAAATTGTTCATGAGAATAAATAAATAATTATTTATTTACTACAGCGAGAAAAAAAATTAATTCCTAATTATTTATAATTAATAATACTTTTGGTTTCCGAAAATTAAAAAAAAAAAAGAACATTCGAATAAATTTCTAATTTGATTTCTACAAATCATTACTTCGAATCCATTATTTGGTTTTCAAAAAAATAATTAATTACGAAAAAGATTTGATTCAGTCATTACAAAAAAAATAAAATAAAATAAAATAAAAAAAATTCAAGAAAAAGGAAGAGAAGAGAAATAACTCTGGAAATCTTTTTGAATATATTCCAAAATAAGTATAAATTTTCTTTCTCTTTTTTCTCACTTTTTTTGATATTTAACAAAAATCGCCGATTTCAAATTTGCATTTTTATGATTTTTCTTTCCAACAAAAATGAGAATTTGGAAAATCCTGTTTCTCAGAAACCTCAAAAATACTCGTTAATAAAGAAAATAAAAGATTTTGAAAATGCAAATATTCCAGAACAAGCGTATAATTTTTTTTCCCCATATTTTTTATATCTAACAAAAATCGCAAATTTCGAATTTGCATTTTTATGATTTTTTTTTTCAACAAAAATGAGAATTCGGAAACTCCTGTTCCACAGAAACCTCAAAAATATTCGTTAATAGAAAAAATATTTGAGAAATAAATTCGAAATAAATACCTAGTCAATTAATTACCAATTAATCGAATAATTCATAATTAATGAATTAATTTATTCAATTTTTTAAATACACTTATCCTAAAAATCGTCGCGGGATATTTAAAAAGATACATTCTAAATTTCAGCCAAAGTCTATTCCACGTATTCTCATTATTATTATTATTATTTTTTCGTTCTAATTTTTTTTTATACTCGTTTATTGTGCCCCGGGGTCCTTGGGGACAATTTTTGCGTATATTGAGAAAATATTTGTTAAATAATTCTTTGTCGTCCCGTTCAATCCCGCCTTCGCCACGTGAATTTCGCTCTTTGATTCGATCCTTCCAAGGGAAGAGCGTTCGCTGCAATTGCAGTTGTTGCTGCGGCTGTTACCGTTGCAATTTTTGGCGGGTGCGAGTACGGGCAGCCCGGTTTCGTGCAAAACGGATGGTATTTGCACTGTTGAGCCGGATGCGAGAAGATGCATCCCAATTTTGTACAGGACAGTCCGAATTTACATTTCGGATGTTTGTATGCACATTTCTCGCCGAACTTGCAGGCTGGGAACGAACTGGAAAATAAAAGGGAAAAAAGAATTTTAGAAACAATTTTTTTTTTAAATATTTTTAAGAATTCAAAAATTGGAAAATGTATTTTTTTAATCGATGCAAAAAATATCGTTTTTCTATTTCAATTTTGAAAATTTTTTTCAATTATTTGTATTCTATTTTTTAATTTTTTCTATTTTTGTTTTTCTAATTTTTTTTCTATTTTTAATATTTGTAAAATTTTTATTTGTATCCTATTTTATTATTCATAAACTTTGTTTAATATTTTCTTATTATTTATAATAATTGGATCCGAAATAATAATTTATTAATTCTCGTGAACAATTTGGAAAATTTTGAACAAAACAAAATTTGTTTGTTCTATTTTTAAGAATTTAAAAATTCGAAAATCTAATTATCGTTTTTCATCCCAATTTTCAATATTTTTTTTTATTATTCATATTCTTATTTTCAAAATTACAACAAAATACAAAAACAAAAAAAAACCACAATTAACTAATTTTCGAATTACCTGCAATGAAGTGCCGGATGATAAAAGGCACATTTGTTACCTAACGTACAATTTGGCCAATATCGGCATTTTTCCTTCGATTTATCCGGTAAAACGACAGTGCTCGTGACGCTGACGGGCCTTTTTTCAATATCTGCAACATTAATATAAACATTAATTCATTTTTAACTTTGCAAAAATAGTAAAATCGAAATTTCCAAGTAATTTCGATTCCCAAAATTGAAATTTCGAACCCGAATTTCTTCAAATTCTTTTTTCCACAAATAATTTCAACCAAAAAAATTGAAAATTTTGTAGAAAATTTATTTTTCATTTTCTGAAGGAGTGACGTTTTTATTTTTTTTTTTGAGTCTCGAAAACTTGAACAATTTATTACATAATTATAATTTTCATTCATCTGATAATTAAGTAATTAATTATTTATTTATTATTTTTAATTTATTTTTTTTAATTTATTTTTTATTTATTTATTATTTGTTATTTGTTATGAAAATGTATAAAAAATAAATGAATTACGTTTAATCGACACCAAATCCTCCAAAACCATCGAAGGCCTCCTCTCCGACTGGTTCGGAGTCGGAGACCGATTATAAACAATTGGACTCAATTTCCTCCTTTTCTTCGGAACCTCTTCGACGACACTGTTGCTTTCCACGACATTTTCTATATTATAATTTTCGTTATTTTCCTCAGTCGTTTTTTTCTCGTTATCCGTTTCCTCGGTGATTAAATTTTCTTCGGCCTCTGTCTCGTGATAAACATTGTTATCACTCTCGTTTTCGGTCACTGATTCGTTTTGGGTCGTGGAAAGTACCAGTTCGTCGTCCTCGTTCACCTGAAACCGAATTTATTGATTAATATTGATATAATTAATAATAATAATAGTAATAATAATAATAATAATATTAATAATAATAATAAAAATTGTAATTTCAGTGAATAAATAAATTTTCTGATTTTTCTTTTTCTTATTTAAATAAATTATTCCGATCAATATTAATTAATATGTAAAATTAAATAATAAATAATAATTTTAAAAAATATATATATATATTAAAGGGTTTAATTGCAATTATGGAATTTTATAATTGCTTTTGAAAATTTCAAATCGAAGGAATTTCGAAAAAATTATTATACAGTTTTTTTTATTAATTAAATAAATTAAATAAAATTAATAAATAAATGGAATTTCAAAAAATTGTATAAATTAGATAAAATTAGTTTTGATATTCGTGGGAATAAAATATTCGGAAATTCATGAATATTTGCTGAAAATGAAAAATTATTCGAGATTTTCAAAATCAACACGTACTTCCATCTCTAATTGTTCCTCGTCGTCCGAAATATTTTTTTCGTTCGTTACGTTGTTGTTATATCCATTCAACGTGACGAGAAATTTTTGGTTGTCGTCGCTCCTTTGAAAAAGGGACATCACGACTCCCATTTGTTCATCGGCCATGGATTCGGAAACATCTAAAAAAAAAAAATAAAAAGAGAGAAAAAATATATTTGTTTTTTAAATCTATCTTTTCAAGTGAAATCTAAAATCTGATTTTTTTTTCTCCCACTTTTGATTTTTTTTTAATTCTATTTTATTTTTTAGAATACTATGAAATCCAATTTTGCAGAAATTCAGAGGAAAAGGTAAATTTGATTAATTTACAGGAAATTCAAATTTTCTAAATTTAGTAAAAAATTAGTATAATTTTGTTTTCTTCGAGTAAGGTATTATTATTTAGAAATTACTATTATTAATTAGAAATAATAATATTTATTATTTTTAATAATTAATAATTATTTTCTGGTGGAAATAATTATACTAATTAATTCGATAAAAATACGAATAATTATTATTAATTAGAAATCATAATATTGGCGTAATTATTTTCCTGTGGAAATTTAATCCGAGAAAAAAAAGAGATTTTTGGATTTTCTATCAGGTATATATTTTTTAATAATTAAAAAATTTCAGCAAAAATTAAATACCTGTTCCTAAATTGAAAAATACATTTTTTACCCAGTTTCTTAAATTTATGGAGAAAAAAATATTTCAGAAAACGAAATTTCGATATTTTTTTATTATTATTATTATTTTTGTCTCAAAATTTAAAACCATTTGTATTCTGGTAAACTTTTGTAAACAAATAAATTGAAATAAGAATATTTACATTTTTTAAATAATTTATTTCATTAGATTTTGAAAATTAACTTTTTAAAATTGAAAATAAATAATTTTAAAATAAATAATTTTGAATTTCCTGTTTCGAATTCGTTTAAATTTCTCTAAATTTCGCAAGAAAGCGACTTTTGCATTGGACAATTTTAAATAATAATATTTTTCATTATTATACTTTTTGTAATTTCATAAAATCCAAAAATCCCTAAAAATTTCACCTTTTTTTTTTATTAATATATTTTAAAGGAATTGTGAAAAAATACTTACAACTTTGATCGTTATCGTTTTCCAGATCCTCGTTATGCGCTTCGGTATTTGTTAATTCGACTTGAATCTTTTCCATGACCAATCTTTTACTTGCATTTAAGTGAACCGACAAATTTTGACCTACATCTCTTGTTCTCGATGGCTTTAAGCGCTTTAAAACCGGCTTCTTATCCTACCAAAATTGATTCTTTAATAAATAAAAACCAAATTTAATACAAATAGTAGGAATACAACAAAAAAAAAACATTTTTAGAAAATATTGACAATCGTCTTTATTTTTGTATCATTTTCTTAAAAATTAATAGAATTGTAATTTAAGAAGATATACAAATTTTTGCTCATTTTTTTGCTCGGTGTGATTTTTCCGTTTCTAAAATAAATTATTATTAGGTAAAAATATTGGATAAAAATTTCTAAAATAAATTATTTGATAAAAATTTGAATTTCTCAAATTCCAAAATTCCAAATATTATTTATATTTATTTATATTTATTAATATTTACTTATATTTATTTATTTTATTAGAAAATTTCAATTTTCCGGAAATCCACAAAAAATATCGAAACCTTATCGACCTTCGAAGAATCACACCGATATTATTTTAATTAATAAAAAAAATTATTAGAGACGATTAAAAATGTGTGATAAAATTCAAACATTTCAAAATTAATGGATTTTAAATTAAATATCTCTGAAATTAAAATTAAAAAAACAAAAATAGAATTTGAAATTCCCAAATTCTAAGATTTACAATATTAATTATTGCATTATTCAAAAATGTTAATTATTATATTAATTCCAAGAAATTTTGAAACCGACCTTCGATGAATCGCAGCGACACAATTTTTGTAATTTAGAAAAGAATAATTTCGTCGACGAATAAAAGATATTCGACAAGATCGAGGCGATTCGCAATTCGGACTCGAGTAAAAAAAAGTTAATGGATTTCAAATTATATATCTCCCAAATTAAAATTAAAAAAACGAAAATAGAATTTGAAATTCCCAAATTCTAAGATTTACAATATTAATTATCGCATTATCCAAAAATATTAATTATTATATTAATTCCATAAAAATTTTGAAACCGACCTTCAATGAATCGCAGCGATACGATTTTTGTAATTTTTAAAAGAATAATTTCGTCGACGAATAAGAGAAATTCGACAAGATCGAGGCGATTCGCGATTCAGACTCGAGTAAAAAAAAAGAAACCGAGTTTTCGATTCCAGGTAAATTAATAAAACGAATATGTACGATAGCAAAGATTTTATTTTCAACTTACATACGCAAATCCCATGAACTTAAACCGATTAAATTAATTGAATCTGTCCGAATTCAAGTAATCAATGAAATAAACAAAACAAAAAAACGGAATTTCAAGAATTGGGAAAATCATGAATTTTTTCTTTTCCACGAAAATTCAAGAATATCGAAAACTCTATTTATTCATTTATCTGTTCATAAATAAATCAATCCAAAATATTATTTACTTATAAATATTTACAAATCCTTTAGTTTCTAAATATTTATAAATACGTTTCAATCGAAAATCGAATTATCGCGAGTCCCTTTATTTATTTATAAACAAATAATTCGAATTTCGGTTTTTGAATTTCATTTTCAAGTTTATTTATTTATTTATTTATTTGTAAATAAATAAACTTCCAAGAGCAAAAAAAAAAGGAATCTCTCCGTTTCTCATCGCCAGCCTCCTCTCCTTCCTCTCAAAATCGTTTCGTCCTTTCAATACTCACCCTCAAAATCGGTTCGGGGTTCTTTTGAGTCACCACCGACTGGTTCGCTTCGGCGACAGCTCTCAAGAGCAGAGACTGCGTGGCCCTTTTCTGTGCCGGTTGCAGCGGTTTCAGGGGCCTCGGAGTGACGATTACTTTACTAGCTAATTTCCCTTCCTCCTGGAGCTCGAGCTCTTCCGAGCGACCGCTCTCCTCCGGCTTCTCCTTCGAGGGCACCCTCGACTTCTTCTCGATCGCAACCGAAGATGGGATCGAAAGGGAACTCGGTTTGTTCACCGCGATGATACGAGACTTCAGCGCGGACTTCGAGTCCTCGTCCAATTCCTCATCCGAGGGAAGACTCGAGTCCTCGACTTTCCCCTTCGAGGAATTATTCGTGGACTCGATGGGTCGGAACTGGTTTTTTATGGGGCCCAGTCTCCTCTTGATATCCTTGGAAGCCTCGGAGTGGCCCAGCCGGTCCTTGATGGTGCTTCCGACTTTCTCGATCGCCTTCGCCCTGGATTTGTCCTTCGACTCCGGTGGCTTCTTCTCGTCCTTGTTGAATCCCACCCTCGACTTGAATTCGCTCGTCGGTTTCTCGGACTCCCTGGACCTCTTCGATCCCTCTTCGTCCTCGAAGGTCCTCCGATGGTGGAAATTGGAGTTCTTCCAGTTGGGAAACTCGGTCCTCCGATCCGCTCGATAACCGTGACCGTAGTTGTTCCGATCCCAGTGCACCTCGAACTTCTTCCTCGGCGAGACGATCCCCAACCGGTTCTTCACCGACACCACCGAGGTGATCTTGGGCTTGTTCACGCTCGACCTGAGCTTCTTGTTCCGGTCTTCCTCCTCCTCGGCGCTGGAATCCTTCTCGTCGGGGTCCACCGAGCGTTTCGTGGATTTGCTCTTCTTGTCCTCGACCACCGGAGCCTCGACGCTGCTCTTCCTCGACTCGGAATCTTCGATACCTTCCCTGTTGGCGTTTCTCGAGGGATCGGGTTCGGGTCCGGACTTGGAAGTTTCTTCGGTGCCGCTCTCGAGCCTCGACTCCACCGATTTGGGTTTTTCGGAGACTCGGGGTTCGACGGTTTCCTCGGAGGTGGGTTTCGAGATCTGACTCGGGGCTTTCTCCTCCTTCGGGACCTTGGTCGAGGCATCGACCGAAGGGTGTTCGTCCTCCTGGGAGGCCTTCTTCTTTCTTCGCTCCTCCTCCTGCTTCACGACCACGGTCGGAACGAATTCGCGTGACTTCTTCTTGGCTATCGTGATCTTCTGCAGCTTCTTCAGGACCTGGTCGTGCAGCCACTCCACGAAAGGAGTGGTGCTGTCTTCCAGGAACAAGTGCAAGTCCTCGTGCATCTGTTGCCTGGATTTCTTGTTGACTACCATCACGAGGATGTAGTCGGGCAGCTCCTCGTCGTAGCGAACCCCCAGTTCCAGGAGTTTCATGCGAATCGCATTCTGGAAAAAGAATATTTCTTTCATTTATTTATTTCATTGGACTCATTATTGCATTGCTATTTTTTTTTATTAGTAACTGTATTTTTTTTTTAAATTTTTGTTTCTAAAAATCTCGTTTATTTTTGGTGTAAAATATTATTCTACGTAATTTGGCAATAAATAAAAAAGTGATAATTAAATATTTTTGAATGACGGATAAAATAAATAATTAGTAACTAATTCAGGGACGATAGAATTTTTATCAGAAATTGCAAAAATGCAATTTTTGATAAAAATTCTATTTTTTGATAAGACAATTGTAGAAAAAAAAGGACGCTATCCTCATTCAATTAAAATTTGAATAAAATTCAGTCGGAATTTAAGTAAACATTGAATTTCATTGAATTCGAATTCAAGCAAAAATTAAATTTTATTCAGTCAAGATTCAAGTGGAATTGAATCTTATTCAATCGAAATTCCAACAAAAATTCAATTTCATTCAATCGGAATTCAAGCGAACATTGAATTGTATTCAATCGAGGTTTTCTAAAACCTCGATTGAATGAAATTCAATTTTTGCTTGAATTCCGATTGAATGAAATTCAATCTTTGCTTGATTTCCGATTGAATGAAATTCGCTTCCACTCGAATCTCGATTAAATGAAATTCGGTTCCACTTGAATCTCGATTGAATGAAATTTAATTTCCCTCGAATTCCGATTGGAAGAAATTCTATTATTGCTTGAATTGTAATTGAATAAGATCAATTTAATCAAATTTATTGTAAAAACGTAAAATTGTAATTAAATAAAATTTGCACTTGAATTCCAATTAAATGAAATTCCATTTTTGCTTGAATTCTGATCGAACGAAATTCAATTTTTGTTTGAATTCCGATTGAACGACATTCAATTTTTGCTTGAATTCCGATTGAACGAAATTCAATTTTTGCTTGAATTCCAATTGAATGAAATTCATTTCCACTTGAATCTCGATTAAATGAAATTAAATTTTTCTCGAATTCTGATTGAATGAAATTAAATTTTTCTTCGAATTCCAATTGAATAAAATTCGATCCCACTCAAATCTAGATCGAATGAAATTCAATTTCTATTGAATTTCATCAAAAGCAATCATTTTTTGTCCTAAAAAATAAAATAAAAAAGAAACCACGGATTTTCGAGTAAATCAGTTTCAAATAATTTTAAAAAATGAGAACAAGGTGGTGATGGGGGGGGGGAACCTGGAATATTTACATTATTATTATTATTATTATTATTATTATTATTATTATTATTGTTATTACTATTATTACTATTATTATTATTATATTATTTTTTGTACTAATGGTAAAATAATGTTCAATTTAATTTCCACCCCCCCCCCCCTCTCTCCCCACCCTTTTTTTTGCATTTCCTTGAATTTCCAACCGGGACCGAAAATATTTATTTATAAGTATACTTCTAAAAAAAAATCTGAGCTTAGAAAAAAAAAGGAAAAAAGAAACAACTTCTCTCTTTACCCGTAACCGATTGGTCACTTCGACCCCGCGAATGTCCATGTTCGCGGAAGCTGCGGATTTCCCTGGCACCTGGCACCGATCAGCGGCGGCGGAGTCTCTCGGCCCTCGGGTGCTCTCGGGTGAGCGTTGTCGGGTGGTTGAAGCGCGGCGACGAGGGCGTTAAATCCCGTCCAATTCGGCGAAAACAAAGCTCGCCATGTTGACTTCGAGTTTCGAGTTTCAACTTTCAACTTTCAACTTTCAGCTGCCGTGCCGTGCGCTCATAGACAGGTATCGCACATTGGGCGCTCGCCGTACGTTCATTGATCGCCAAGCGTTCGTCGGACGCTCAAACGTGAGACATAACATAACATATCGCTCTCAAGACTCAAGTCGCCACGGTCGCCACTCGCCACCACTCGCGCGATAGGCCTCCTCGATTCTCCGTGCAGCTCGGGTCTCTCAGTCGCCATGCGTGAAACGACGGTAATACCCATCATTTATCCTGAAAAGCCGCCCATTTTAAAAGTCAAAAATTCGAGTCCCTGGGTTTGGGCACAGACGAGGTACAGGTTCTGTACCTCGTCTGTGGTTTGGGCCATTCAACTGGTGCCACTGGGCCAATTTTTGGGTCGGTCATTGATAAATTGTAGAAATAGAAAAAAAGAATTTAACAAAAAGGAAAACATTGGAAGCTTTACACATTCAAAATAATAATAATAATAATAATAATAATAATAATAATAATCAATCAAATAATAATAACAATAATCATACTAATCATCATAATCATAATAATAATAATCATCATCATCATCATAATAATCATAATCATAATGATAAGAATGTTATTTTAATTAAAGGCATTAAATAAAATTGACAAAGTATAAGTTTTATATAATTGTAATATAAATATATTCATGGAAAATTCATATCCGCACAAACGGAATTGAAAGAAGAAGATTTATCCTAAAAGGCGGCCATTTTGAAAGTATAAAAATTGAACCCCTGGGTTTGGGCCATTCAATTGGTGCCATTGGGTCAATTTTTGGGTCGATCCTTGATAAATTGTAGAAATAGAAAAAATAATTTAACAAAAAGGAAAATATTGGAAGCTTTACACATTCAAAATAATAATAATAATAATAATCAAATAATAATAACAATAATCATACTAATCATCATAATCATAATAATAATCATCATCATCATCATCATAATAATCATAATCATAATGATAAGAATGTTAATTTAATTAAAGGCATTAAATAAAATTGATAAAGTATAAGTTTTATATAATTGTAATATAAATATATACATGGAAAATTCATATCCGCGCGAACGGAATTGAAAGAAAAAGAAGATTTATCGTAAAAGGCGGCCATTTTGAAAGTATAAAAATTGAACCCCTGGGTTTGGGCCATTCAACTGGTGCCATTGGGCCAATTTTTGGGTCGATCCTTGATAAATTGTAGAAATAGAAAAAAGAATTTAACAAAAAGGAAAATATTGGGAGCTTTACATATTCAAAATAATAATAATAATAATAATAATAATAATAATAATATTAATAATCAATCAATCAAATAATAATAATAATAACAATAACAATAATCATACTAATCATCATAATCATAATCATAATGATAAGAATGTTAATTTAATTAAAGGCATTAAATAAAATTGATAAAGTTTTATATAATTGTAATATAAATATATACATGGAAAATTCATATCCGCGCGAACGGAATTGAAAGAAAAAGAAGATTTATCCTAAAAGGCGGCCATTTTGAAAGTATAAAAATCGAACCCCCGGGTTTGGGCTATTCAATTGGCGCCATTAGGTCAATTTTTGGGTCAACCATTGATAAATTGTAGAAATAGAAAAAAAATTTAACCAAAAGGAGAACATTGGAAGCTTTACATAATAATAATAATAATAATAATAACAATAATAATAATAATAAAAATTGTAATAGTAATAGTAATAATAATAATGTCAATTTAATCATAGGCACTGAAGAAAGTGGGTCAATCATTGGGTCAATTTTTGAGTCAATTATTGATAAATTATAGAAATAGAAAACAATGTAACCAAAAGGAAAACATTGGAAGCTTTACATATATAAAGTTATAATAATAATAATAATATTAATAATAATAATCATAATAATAATAACAACAACTTCAATGTTAATTTAATTACAGACAATTATTTTCTTTTTTCTGTAATGATTACAAGTCCAATAATTTGAATCTGTCCCTTTAACCGCCATAATTCTCACTTGGCGTCATCTATCGATAGCAACCGGTACTAGGGGCATAACTAGAATAGGAAAATAAAATAGTCCCTAGGATATTCAGTTTCAAACATTTTCCCCCCCCAATTCTCGTTTCCATTCCTTCGCCATCTTTTATTATTGTAATTTTTCCAAAAATTATTATTATTATTAAATAAATAAATAAATAAATATCTAGAATACATAAATATCATTGACAAAAAATATACAAAATTGATAAAAGCATCGCTTTTCAATGTTCAACTTTTCGAAAGACCCCCGTTAATTTTCAATCAATCAATTAATTAATTAATTAATTTTCAACAATTCGGCCGCAAATCGTCCCTTTCGCGGAGGTTTCCCCAAGATTCCGAGGAGTACGAATCAGCCTCACTAGGTGGCGCTGCCTCGGCGGGCCGAACTCGCCGTCGGTAACGTGGATCTCGACTTTACCCTCGGAAATCGGGCGAATCCTTTTCTTTTCTCCGCCGGGAAAGTCAGGGACCCTGGATCCCAACCCGGTTCTCTAGCTTATCCGAGACCAGGGGGCGGAAGAGAGGGACCCGTAGAACTTTTGGATCGTAAACAGGCAACGGCAAACGCGAATTTGGAAACGTCAGTTCCTACGTCGTCGGTCGGACATTCGAGTATCGTCAACATTGAGAAAATCAATGGGGTAACCTATGATGTCACACCGTCCCGTCTCCCGAGCCGCCAATAAGCACGCGCCGTCCCCCTCCCGCCGGGGCCGATTTCACGGCTTAGAATAAGAATTGCCCGGCGTGCACCTCATTTCGTAGCGGAAGATCGCTCCGTGAGCATTGTGTTTCGCTGGCCGATGTGGCGCAACTGATACGTCGCAATTGCAACAACAACAACAAGAACAAGAACCAAACAAAATTGCAAAAGTTTAAGACACTCCATCGAGCGAAAAAAAAGAAAGAAAAAACGAAAAAAAAATCCCGGAAAATTCCAAACTCGATCGGGACAGTTCCGAGATCGGACAGTGGAGAGGCCACGACTCAGAAGTCGATCCAAGGGGAAGGAAACTTCTGGAATTAGCCTTTTCTTGTTTTTTTCTTCTCTGACGCTCGAAACCCGGAGAACGATATAACAACAATAGTTCGGGGCCGACTCGTAACGGTTTTTTTTTCGCTGGATTTGAAAAGCGATCCACGGTGTGACGTCACAACGCGTTCAGTGGGGTCACCGAAGTTTCCGAAAGGGAAGGAAAGGACTAAGGCCACAAGGACCACCCGGGGCCCGAGGGTTTTCGTGAAATCGGGATTTTGGAAAAGAAGAAGAAAGACGAGTCAGTGCGGGTTTACGAATAAAATCCACTTCGGGGGAGGACCGAGAAAGATCGTGCGTGGGTCTGCCGAGTAGTTGGTGTGCGTCGAAAGGGACGGAAGGAAGGAGGAAAGAGAGAAAGGCAGGGAAATGGCGTTTATGATGCCGGTCGTGAAAAATGAGTGGGATATTTATAAAACGAATCGCAGCAGACGGTCCTCGGAATGCTCCAATCCACAAGCCTGTCGCAGTCGGAAGGTAGGTTCGGCGCCTACGTGCACTCGAGCTGGTCGGTATACTGGGCAATTGGACACAATAATGGGCAAGCGACCCGATGGGAATTCGGTGGGAGTTGGGGGGGCCAAGGAGTTGGTGCAAAAGGAGAGTCGTGGAAGAGTCAACGGAAATGGGATGGTTAAAGAGAGAGAGAGAGAAAGAAAGAAAGGTCCAAGTATTGATGGATTGATTGATTGATTGGATTGGATTGGATTGGTAATATGTTAACGTGTTGATATAACACCATGGAAACCATAGAACGAATAAGAAGTACAGGTGGTATGAGTAAGACCTGAAGACCTAGAAAAAGAGAAAAGTCAAGGAATTTGTTGATGACTTTGATAACATTTGGAATAAACAAGGATTTGAAATAAATAAATGGAGTAACGTTACAAGGAGTATTGATTAATGCTAATACCGATGCTAATGGGATTGAGTCATGAAATTGGTGGGGAAGTGGTTAATTGGGACCATCTTATGACACCTCGGGTTTTCACAACAAGAGACTTGGAAAAAATTGTTTCTGTATAAAGGGGTTTCATATCAACCGACTCAGAAAAATTCTTTCTGTATAAAGGGGTTTTCACAACAAGACACTCAGAAAAATGGTTTCTATATAAAGGGTTATCACAACGAGAGACTCAGGCAATTGTTTCTATGTATAAAGGGTTTTCACAACAAGAGACTCAGAAAAATCGTTTCTAAATATAAAGGGTTTTCACAACAAGAGACTCAGAAAAATCAATTCTGTATAAAGGGTTTTCACAAAAAGAGACAGAAAAATTGTTTCTAAATATAAAGGGTTTTCACAACAGGAGACTCAGAAAAATCAATTCTATATAAAGGGTTTTCACAATAAGAGACAGAAAAATTGTTTCCATATAAAGGGTTTTCACAACAAGAGACTCAGAAGAATCAATTCTATATAAAGGGTTTTCACAAGAAAAGATACAGAAAAATTGTTTCTAAATATGAAGGGTTTTCACAGCAAGAGACTCAGAAAAATCGTTTCTATATAAAGGGTTTTCACAACAAGAGACTCAGAAAAATCAATTCTGCATAACAGGTTTTCACAAAAAGAGACAGAAAAATTGTTTCTAAATATAAAGGGTTTTCACAACAAGAGACTCAGAAAAATCAATTCTATATAAAGGGTTTTCACAACAAGAGACTCAGAAATAATCGTTTCTATATAAAGAATTTTCACAACAAGAGACCCAGAAAAATTCTTTCTATATAAAGGCCATTCACAACAAGAGACTCAAAAACAAAACTTGTTTCTATATAAAAGCTGTTCACAACAAGAGACCCAGAAAAATCGTTTCCACACAAACCCATTCCTCAACAAGAGACTCAGGAAAATCGATTCTATATAAAGGGGTGTCCACAACGAAACAGTCGTTTTGTCCAATAATTGTCCAGTATAACGAACAGATTCGAATAATCAAAATGTATATTATTCAAGCCCGAGACTCGCCGATAAACAAAATTACGTCTCAACGACAAATCCCTCGTCATTTAAATTAACAATAAACAATAAACAATTTTCTTTTTTTTGTTCTTTTCCTATAAAAGTCCAAATGCGCTTTGATGCAAACGGGAGGCGGGGGGGGGGGGGGGCGATATCGCGTTTCGATTTCGTGCTCGCGCGCGACGCAATTTGTGGAATCCTCGCAAAGCGCAGCACACGCGATATCTATCGCTAGGGACTTGACACTTGATATCCGCTGAAAATGTACTCGTGATATTGTTGTCGTCGTTACCGAGAACTTTATTAATAGTTTCCAATGTCGACACAGATCTCGCGCCGGCCAGAGCCACTGGCTCCCGGCGGGGGCACAGACGAGAGCGGATAAATCAAAGCGGGGAGGATAAAACGATGAAAAGTGAGGATTGCCCGCTGCGATGGGCCAATTGGGGCGTCCGGTGACAGACTCGAACTTGAATTAGCCTTTCTTGGAAAACTGTAATTCCTTGAGTTGGGCCCAGGGTCCTGGGCCCACTTAGTACCCCGGTGCCCGAACAACCCCGTTTCCGAGGTTACCCGTGTAACAAAGAAACAATAGAAACAACAACAACAATAGTAACACTAATAATAATAATAATAATAATAATAATAATAATAATAATAATAACAATAATGAGTTTTCCCAAGCCCACAAAGGACCAGCCGGTGGGTAAAGGAAAGTTGGATACCTGTTGAAATTTCATTCAAGCCAAGATATTCGAAATGTCCCATTCCCTCCCACACCTGCCCGGTGCGTATCGCACAGATGATCGATAAGACCTCGACGGATTTAATTCGGAATGAAACCGAAGAAGAAAAAAAAGGAATAAGATACCAAAAAGGTCAAAGTAACGCGCAAAAAATCGGAATTTCCCCCCTGATTGGAATTATTACGAAAAAAATAAATAAATAAATAAATAAAATCGCGTTTTCGAATTCGGGTTCTTGCAATTTTTTTGTATCTTAATTAATTAATTAATTATTGAATGGGGGGGTTCTTGGGTGTGTGACCTAAAAGGTACGTGACGTCGCAGAGAATTACATGAAATGTTGCAACTTGGGTCTTTACTCACAATGAATTTGCGTTCTTTCAGTAAGAGAAGATTTCCATTAGGAAGTGATTTAATTGCAGGCAATTTTGCTGCAAAAGGAATATTTTCTTGGTTATTTCTTTTTTTTTTAGAATGGAACGCGCAAAAAAATTGTTATTATTAAAAAAATATATTTTTTTTTAATTATAAAAAATGTTAAATTATTATAAAAAAATATTAAAAATTGTGTTATCGAAAAATATTTTTTTTTTTTTTGAAATTTGTTTTGTTAAATACATAAAAGGGCATAAATAATGACAATTTTTAATTAACAAAACAAATTGAAAAAAATATATATATATTTTTTTAATTTGACAAAACGAATTTTAAAAAAATATATAGATATTTTCTTTAATTTGTTTTATTTTTGCACTGAATTTGATTTGGTAAAAATATTTTTTTTCATCGCAGTGCCAGGGCATGCTGCATAAATGAAATTGCACATAAAGAGTTGCCATTTGTTTGTAAGGAATTGATGACGCACAATTCTACTTTGACATTCCATTATCGTGTGTAATAGTTTTTACCGTACATGGTATTTTTCATTTCGCCGTATTCTGCACCTAGACTTTTTTGGTCGTTTCTCGCGGATGTGGATTTCATTTTCATTGCGCGTTTCGTATTCTTTTTTTTTTTTATAATCATTTGAGTGCCATAAATTTGTTCACGTCCTTCGATTTGAATTATATTTATAATCATTGCCATCAAAAAAATTTATAATAGAATTATAATTTTAAGGAAAGTAAAAAATTATTACAACAATTGTAAATAAAAAATTAAAAAAAGAATTTATAAAGTTATTATAACAATAGTATGTAATTGTAATGGAGGAAATTAAAATTGAGGAATTTAATTAAGGTATAATATTTTATCAATATTATCAAGGCCTAAATGAATAATAATAATAATGATAATAATAATAATAATTATTATTACTATCTAACAATAATAATAATAATTATTATTATTATTATAGTAATTATTATTACAGTAATATTATTATAGTAATAATAATAATAGTAATAATAATAATAATAAATGCAAAAAAAACCAATAATTACAAATTCACGGAATCACTAACGAATTAATTTCTGATACCACAATTGAATTAATCACTAAACATCAACTGCGCTCACTTTTAATGATCCTTTTTTTCTATTTAAATGCAAATGGTAATAAAAAAAAAAGAAGAAATGACCATGAAGACCCTCCACGTCATTTCCAACGAAGGTTTCTCACGCTGCATTGCTTTCTGGTGCATGCATGTAGCAGGACCCTTGCAAAACATTGATCCATCGGGTAACGTTGCAGAAAGCAGATTAGAATAATTCGAATAATTGGGGAAATGCTATTTTTTTTCATGTATTTTTGATTGTTGCAATATTTCTGCAATGTTTCAGCAATATTGTTGCAATATTCTTGCAATATTTCAGTAATATCTTAGCAATATTCCCGCAAATTTTCCCGCAATATTTTCGAAACACATTTATTTTCAATACTTCGTCAATATTTCGGTGCAATCATTTTGAAATATTTCTAAACAATATTCTTGCAATATTTCAGCAATGTATTGGCAATATTCCGGCAATATTTTCGCAAGATTTTCCAAACACATTTATCTTCAATATTTCATAAATATTTCAGTGGAATAATTTTGAAATGTTTCCAGGCAATATTCTTGCAATATTGCTGCAATATTCCTCCAATGTTCCTACAATATTCTTGAAACATATTTTTCTATCATTATTATTAATTTCTAAAAAAAAGTGGAGGACTTCCTAATTAAAAAAAAATATTTGCAAAAAGTACTGAAATAATCGTAAATCTAAAAAAAAATAAATAATCCTTGTAAAGTTTACAAACTGAAATAATTGATTATTTACTAAATATATTGATGCAATACTTCTCTGTACATTGTTATTATTATTATTATTATTATTATTATTATTATTATTGTTGTTGTTGTTGTTGTTGTTGTTGTTGTTGTTGTTGTTGTTGTTGTTGTTACTGTTATTATTATTATTTTAACACTGGGATTTTTCCATTCAACTAAAAAAGAGAAAGAAATCGGTCTAGAAATTTCCGAGTAATTTTCAGAAATACTTTCGCAAGGACAGAACTCGGAATTACGTGTCCTTCCCGCGGAGGAGTTTCTAAACGAACGAAAAATTAGCATTTCTTATGAAACGACTTATTTGTGAGAGTGACAATATTTGCTCGCCAGCTAACGTCTTTGCCACGTCTTCGTTTGCTTCTTTTTCCTAACTGGAATGTTTATCATATGCAAGAACGTAGTCAGGCAGGTTTAAAATAATCCCAGGAGATAAATAGTTTCCAGTCAACAACGTGGCCGCTAATTGTTTCGCGGGTTTCCTCCTATCGTCTAGGCTATATTTAGTATAATCCCACGTTACCGGTGACGATGGCTGTTAGACTGGTCAGTGTCTCCCCGCACAGCGTGGAACATTGCTTGGAAATGTTTCGAGGAAAATTACCGAAAATCTGTCAAAATGTTGTATCGAATTGTTGAGGAAATATTTGGAATGAATGGGGTTCGAGAATGGTGCGAAAATATTGCAGCAACATTGTAGCAATATTGCAGGAATTCTGCCTGGAAATATTTCAAAATTATTGCATTGAAGTACTTATGAAATATTGAAGATAATGCAAAAATTGCGGAAATATTGCAAGAATATTGTTTGGCAATATTTAAAAATTATTGTATTAAAACATTTATGAATTATTGAAAACAAATATTTCCGAAATATTGCAAAAATATTGCGGGAATATTGCTGAGGTATTGCGGAAACATTGCAAGAATATTGCTTGGAAATATTTCAAAATTATTGCATTGAAATATTGATGAAATATTGAAAATAAGTATGTTTCGAAAATATTTCAAAAATATTGCAGGAATGTTGCCAAGATATTGCAGAAATATTGCGGGAATATTGTTTGGCAATATTCAAAAATTATTGCACCGAAATATTTATGAATTATTGAAAACAAATGTTTCCAAAATATTGCAAAAATATTGCGGGAATATTGCTGAGGTATTGCGGAAACATTGTGAGAATATTGCTTGGAAATGTTTTAAAATTATTGCATTGACATATTGATGGAATATTGAAAATGAATATGTTTCGAAAGTATTTCGAAAATATTGCAGGAATATTGCTAAAACCTTGCTGAGATATTGCGAGAATATTGCTTGGAAACCGAGCGAGTCGGGGAGTGGGGGGGAACGAACGAGAATGCAAACAAACGAGTGACGAGTGTGAAGCGAAGCGAAGCAAAGCAGAGCAGAGCAGAGCAGAGGCACCAGCCACGTGGCTCTATTGTCATGATCCTCGGTAACGGGTGAGCGCCAGACTGGGAATGGACGCACACGATTTAAGCGACATGTGAGAGAGTAACACTTCCCGGTTTTTCTACGTGCACATATGCACATGCACATGCACGTGTAAACGCGTGTGTGACGCCGCAAGCAAGGCCGAGACCCTCTCTCTCTCTTAACTAACTGGCTGTTGCTATTATTTGTCGGCCTCTCTCGCTCGACGTCAACTTCGCCTCAGCCGTGGCTCTCACTCGGAATGATATAAAAATAAAAATGCGAGACGAGTCGCTTTCGAGAAAGCCACGCATGTGCTTGAAATCCACTAGAAAACCTGCCATGCAATAATAACGTGCGCATTTGCGACGCTTCCCGAGCTTGCCCTGGCTCGGAATTGCGTTTTAGTTGAAAAAATCGAGATGAATTTGTTCCCGGTTTATTTTTATATTTATTTTTTATTTTATTTTTTATTTTATTTTTTTCGAGGGTTTTCTTTTTGGGTTTGAGGCAGATGGGGTTTTTCGATGTTTGTCATAATTTTTGTTTTTATTTGTTTGGGTCTTTTTTAAATTTATTTATGTAAGTGGTCGTCGTTGTGTTAGAAATTGAGCAATTGATTGGGAAATTGCACTTGGAAATTAGGGAAAGATCATTTTGAAAAGTAATTTTTAAAGCAGAAGAAGAAAAAAAATTAATTTGAGAGAATTTTTTTTGAGAAGTGATTTTGGAAACTTTTATTTTGGAATTTGGAAACTTCATTTGGAAATTTTGGAAAACGGACCTAAAGGAATTAAAGAAACCTGAATGAACCAACAAAATTAAACAGAACCGAAAAAGCCCCAAGAAAAACCAAAGAAATTAAAGAAACCTAAAGGAACTGCGAAGAACTAGAAGGAACCAGAAGGTACCAAAAAAACAGAAAAAAAACCCTAAACGAATCTAAAGGAACCAAAAAACTTTATAAAATCCAAAAAAGCTGAAAGGAACCAAAAACACCTAAAAGAACCCCAAAAAATTGAAAGGAACCTAAAGAAACCAAAAATACCTAAAGAAATTGAAAGGAACCTAAAGGAACCAAAAATACCTAAAAGCACCAAAAGGAACCAAAAAACCCTAAAGAAATTTAAAAGAACCAAAAAACCTTAAGAAACCCCCCAAAAATTAAAAAGAACCAGAAACACCTAAAAGAAATCTAGAAGAACCAAAAAAAACTTTGAGAAACAAAAAAAAATGAAAGGAACCAGAAACACCTAAAAAAACCCAAAAGAACCTAAAGATACCAAATAAAACCTGAAGACATCTTAAAGAACCAAAAAAAAACCTTGAGAAACCCACAAAAATTGAATGGAACCTAAAGGAATCAAAAACATCTAAAGAAAACTCAGTAGAACTATAGCTCAGGTGTTGTGTCGTTACGCTTCCACTCGGGGGTTACGGGTTCGATTCTCGGTGCCGGCAACATTTCAGCTGAGAAAACCAAAATGAACCAAAACATACAAAAAAAATCTAAAGAAATCTAAAAGAACCAGAAAAACCTTTGAGAAACCCAAAAAAATTGAAAAGAACCTAGAGGAACCAAAAACGCCTAAAAAACCCGAAAAGAACCCAAAGGCACCAAAAAAACCCTAAAGAAATCTAAATGAACCAAAAAAAACCTTGAGAAAACAAAAAAAATTGGAAGAAATCTAAAGGAACCAAAAAGAACCTAAAGGAACCAGAAAAAAACCCCTAAAGGAATTTAAAAGAACCAGAAATAATAACCTAAAAGAACCAAAAAAACCTAAAGGAACCAAAAAATATCCTGAAGGAATCTAAAATAACCACAAAAAACCTAAAAACTCTAAAAGAACCCCAAACAACTGAAGGGACCTAAAAAAACCAAAAAGAACCACAAAGATCCTAAAGCAACTAAAAAACAACCTGAAGGGATTTTAAAAGACCACAAAAATCCTTAAAAAAATACCAAAAACCCCAAAAAATCTGAAAGGAACCTAAAAGAACCAGAAAGAACCAAAAAGACCCTAAAGGAACCAAACAAATCCTGAAGCAACCAAAAAAAACCCCTAAAGTACCCAAAGAAAATCTAAAAAAAAAACTGAAGAATAAGTAATCCCCTAGAAAATGAAAATTCCCCTATAACCCAATTTTCCCCTTTTTTACTTTTTCCCCCCTAGAACTGAAAAATTCTTCTTGCCAAAAAAACCCTAACACTCCCAAATAAAATCTAAAAAAAAACTGAAGAATAAGTAATCCCCTAGAAAATGGAAATTCCCCTATACCCCCTAATTTTCCCCTTTTTTACTTTTTTCCCCCTAGAACTGAAAAATTCTTCTTGCCAAAAAAAAACCCTAACACTCCCAAATAAAATCTAAAAAAAAGCTGAAAAATAAAAATCCCCTAGAAAATGGAAATTTCCCTATAGCCCCAATTTTCCCCCTTTTTTACTTCCCCCCACCCCCCTAGAACTGACAATGAGCAATTTTCTTTTTTTTCGGATTACAGGTGTCCGAGTGCTCGAAGTCGGAAGGCCCCTCTCTGTCCACCTCGCCGGGGTCGGACTTCCTGACGTCCCCGGCGCACCGATCGGTGCCCCTGACGTCGAGGCATTTCGCGAGGACCTCGTCCCGGGCCTCGCAGAGCTCGCTGCAGAGCCCGAGTAAGAGCACCGGTTCGTCGCCGCCGAAAACCGGCAGCTCGAACTCCCTCAACAAATTCCACAACCGGCTGGTGGACAAGCTGAAGCGCTCCCTGAAGAAGTCCGACGACCACACCGACGACCAGCGGAACCTGTCGTGAGACAACCAGCGGGTTTTGGGCCGATTATCGCTATCGGGTTCAAAACCTATCGAGATCCGACGTACCTCGGCACCTACGGCACCCGCTGGTCAGTCGAACAGCGGCGACGTGGCCCGTTCGTGCCCGGATCCGCCAGTTACCTGGTAAAAGCAAGCGCAGAAACGAGCACGAAACTGGTTGAAAAAGAGAAACATCTCAGACGAAAGGAGTGAGGACTTGGATTTTTCCTTTTGAAAATCGCACAAACGCGGGAAATTTATTGATGTCCAATTAATTTGCCAATTCTCTCCGCTCCCTTTTTGCAGGTTTACGTCTACTTTCTCGCGAAGAAAGTAGCGCCGCCAAATCCTGAAACCATTTTCGAGGATTTCGGGGATTGAGAGAGAGAGCCGGAGGAGGAAATTCTCTGGAATGAGGAAATTCGTCACCTTCGATTTCGCTTTTCTCAGGAACCTTCTTCTTTTTCACTTTATTATTGTTATTATTTTTTCGATTAACGGTCCCCAAATTTTTTATTATTTTTTTTTGGTCCTTCCAGCTTCTCCCCGTTCCAGCTCCAGGGTCCGAGCGAACCGGGTGCCATTTTTGGTACCCTTTTTTTTAATGTATTTTTCTCGTATTCGGTCGAAAACGGGGCCAGAGTTTGAATTTCGCGCGGAATGTATGGGATCTACTAGCGCCATCGCGAGGGCCCTGGGGTTCCCCTGATACGGTCCCGTCGGTAAAGAAGCGAAGGGGAATCCCTGATCGAGCGATTGGGGATCACCCGTCACTGGAATGTCAGGGAAAATTCGATTGGAAAAAATTAAAATTAATAAAAATTAATTGGAAAAAACATGAAAATTAATGAAAAAAAATGAAAATTCATGGAGTTTGAGAATTCATGAAAATTAATGGAAACAAATTAAAATTCATGGAATTCGAAAATTCATGAAAATTAATGGAAAAAATTAAAATTAATAAAAAATGAAAATTAATGGAAAAAATTAAAAATAATGAAAAATGAAAATTCATGAAAATTAATTTAAAAAAATTAAAATTAATGAAAATCAATGGAAAAGTGATAATTAATGAGAATTAATAATCAATTAATTAGGATCAAGGGAGAAGCTGGTTGGAAATAAATTTTCAAAATTTCTTTATGGAATTCGATTTTTGTCTTTTTTTTTTATTTAACTTTTGAAAGCAGAGGGTTCAAAGCGCAGCAAAAGTGGGAGAAAAGCTGTGAGTTAATTACTTTTGCACTTTTTTTTTCAATATCTTGCTTCAACGAAACTGGAGATTTTATTTTTGGAGATTTTGTTTCTTTTTTTCTTTGGGAATTTAATAAAACGGCAAAAAAGTGTGAATTTTGAGGTATTTTTGGTTTCAGAAAAAAATAATTATAAAAAAAAGTGAGGCGTGTAGGTATTTCGAAAAAAAAAAATAAGCTTTGCTCCTTTTTTTTTAAATATATTTAATTTCAATATAGAATTTTTGGTTTTTCCCTTTGGAAACGAAAAATAACAAATTTTGTAATATTAGAATTCGTGATTTTGGGATTTGAAATTCCAGAATCCATCCCACAAATGTTAAAAAAAAAAACCAAAATATTTAAAACTCGCAAAAAAATCTTTTGATCCATTTTTTTTTTTTTTTAAAGTATGTAATTTTCGAAATATTTAAACGTCCCTTTTTGAATTCCCTGTTGTGAATAAGGAAAATCCAAATTATTATTTTTATTATTATTATTGTTTATAAATCCTAGATTTTTCAGAAAATTTTGTATCTTCGAGTATTCGATGAAAAAAATTTCAATTCGATGTCGAGTAAAAAGCCATTCGACTCAGAAACATAATTTGGATTTTTTCTTCGACTCGAGTAATCATGAAATTTCATACGAAGGAAGAAAAAAAAATACAATATTTGATTAAAATTAAAATTTAAAAAAATGCAAATATTCGAACTTCGCAGTCGATCCAAAATTTGCATTCACAATTTTCATAATTTTGTCGTTTTATCTTCCGACACATGGATTTCTCTATTTTAAAATATTCAGGAAAGAAAATATAAATAAATAAAATATTTCTCGGTTTTATTTATCTAAATTTACAATAAATTAAAAAATTAAATAAATAATAGATTTTTGGATGCCGAAGGGGGATGTCGCAAACGAAATTTCTTTTTTTTCTTTTAATTCAAATTTGTTTTTTAATTGTGATTTTTAATTTCAGTTCTTTTTCAGTTTTTATTGAGAAAAAAAATTGGTATTAACAATTCAGTTGATAATAATAGCAACAAAAAAATAGAAACTAGTTTTAACAGTGGGTTCCTGTAAGTTTTCCAAATTTCTGGTGAATTTAGAATTTGAAAATCGCGAAAAATGCGAAAATTCTTTGAAATTCGAATTTTCACGTTGAAATTTATTTATTTATAAGAGGAAAAATACTTTTTTTTTGTGATTTTGAAAATTAAGCAGGTTGTTAATAATGTATATAATTATTACCCGGGTGGGAAAATTTGGATTAATTTTTTCCCAAATTCATATTTTTTCTTTTTTTTTTTCAATTTTTTTTTCAATTTTGGGCTAAAATGTGGCTAAAAATTGAAATAAAGAAAAATTCGTAATTTTGAAATGCAACAATTATTCCAATGGACTTGAACAATTTAAATTTAATTTGGAAAAAATTGCAATTTTTAAAAATATAGAAAATTATAATTTAATTTTTAAAAAAGGAGGAACAAAAAAATTCGGAGTTAATTGGAAAAAAAAGATACAATTCTTTTTATATGATAATTAAATAATTGAAAATACAAATAAATAAAATTGTCGAAAGAATTTATTTTTCATTTAACTTTTGATATTTTTCAAAATTATAATAGAATTTATAATTTATGATTTTTCCAATTTTTGGTTCAAATGTGGGACCGAAATTTGAAATAAAGAAAAAAGACAAATTCAATAATTTTGAAATTCAAAAATTATTCTAATAAAATTCAACAATTACAAAAAAAAAGAAGGAAATTCTTTTTACATAAAAACAAAAAAAAAAATCGAATTTTTCAGAATTTTGCAAAATTCGTAATTTCCCAACTAATTATTATTTATACATTTTTATTTTTAAAAAAAGGATCAGAACAACGAAATGAAAAAAAAAACAAAAAGGAAAAATAAATCCAAATTTCCTCATCCGGGTAAAAAAAATTCCCTTTTTCCATTTTTTCTTCTTTTTTTGCGACAGAAAAAATAATATATATAAAAAAAAAGAAATTGTCTTTTATTTAAAAAAAATTGGATTTTCAATTTCGAGTTTTTAAACACAACCTGTAACTTATATATATAATATATATATATATTTAAAAAAAAGAGGAATAAATAAAAAAAGAATAATAATAATAATAATTCTCAAGGCAAACCTGCCACGAGATGAGGTTTAACATGTAAATGATGCGAAAGCCTAAGAAAAGACTTATTTTATCATATATTAAAATAACGTTAGGCGTTAAGGAGTTAGAAATTGTACTTATATAAATATTATATATACATATATATATATATATATTTAAATATATATAAATCTGTCATTCGGTTTTTTGGGGCAAAAAAGTGCTTTTGGGGATAAAACTTGTGCCAAGATAATCTAATTAGTTTAAATTGTTAAAATTAAAATTATAAAAAATTTACATGAAATTATATTTGAAAAAAAATTAAAATTCATGAAAATTAATGGAAAAAAAATTGTAATTCATGGAATTTGAAAATTCATGAAAATTAATCGAAAAAAAATTAAAATTCGTGGAATTTGAAAATTCATGAAAATTAATGGAACAAAAATAAAATTCGTGGAATTTGAAAATTCGTGAAAATTAATGGACAAAAAATGAAAATTCGTGGAATTTGAAAATTCATGAGAATTAATGGACAAAAAATGAAAATTCATGGAATTTGAAAATTTGTGGAAATTAATGGGAAAAAAATGAAAATTCATGGAATTTGAAAATTCGTGAAAATTAATGGAAAAAAATTAAAATTAAATTAATTAAATTTAATTGGTTGATATTACGTCGATGGAATGAAAGAGAAGAGGATATTTTTACTGATTTGTTATTATGTGTAGAAAAAAAAATAAAATGTTGCTTAATAATTAACTTAGAAAATATATAAAAATATAATAAATTTTAAAAAAGTTATTTTTCATGAAAGAAAAAATATTTAAGTTTCTGGAGAAAAAAGAAAGAAAAAGGAAAAAGATAAATGTAAATGAATATCAAAATGTGATTAATTTTTAATTAGTAATTATTAATTATTGATTATTGATTATAGATTATTAATTATTAATTATTGTGACTCCAGCTGAAATTATTTAGTCATTCCCAAAGATACAGGAAGAGCCTCCTTTCTGGTACTCAAAGATTATTTTGGCACAAATTATATCATATAATAGCGAAAAATTTAAAAGAAAAGAAAAAAAAGAAAAGGATAAATTTTTTTTAGTTTGGTTTATTTTTTTCAAATTTTTTGTTTTCGATGGGATGCTGGGTCGAGTTGATTATGAGAGGGATGGAAAATGTGCATTTTGGATGAAAAATTGGAATTATGCAATTTTGCAATTTCGAAATTTTGCAATTTTGCGTTTTACAATTTTGTAATTTTGCAATTCAGCAATTTCGTATTTTGAAATTTTCCAATTCAGCAATTTCGCATTTCGAAATTTTGCAATTTTCTAATTTTGCATTTTGCGTTTTGAAATATTGAAATTTTACAATTTCGAAATTTTGCAATTTTCTAATTTGCAATTTTGTATCTTACAATTTCGAAATTTTGCAATTTCGTGTCTCACAATTTCGCAACTTTGGAATTTTGTAATTTTTCAATTTGCAATTTTGCGTTTTACAATTTCGAAATTTTGCATTTTCGTGTCACAATTTTGCAATTTCGAAATTTTGCAATTTTCCAATTTAGCATTTTGCAATTTTGCATTTTACAATTTCGAAACTACCCAATTTTTCAATTTGCAATTTTGCGTTTTACAATTTCGAAATTTTGCAATTTCGTGTCTCACAATTTTGCAACTTTGGAATTTTGCATTTTACAATTTCGAAACTTTGCAATTTTTTAATTTGCAATTTAAAAATTTTGCAATTGCGTGTCCCACAATTTTGCAATTTTGAAATTTCGAAATTTTCCAATTTTGCAATTCCCAAATTTTTCTATCTGGGGTCTCTCAAAATCAATGGTTCAAAAACTGCATCCCCTTTCTCAAAAAAAAAATACCAAAAAACAAATCCGCAATTTTGGAAAAAGAACTCACGTACTTACTGACACGAAAATCTGATTATTTTTTATTTTTCGCTTAAACGGTACTTAATTGAAAAAAAACCAGTAAATAAATAAATAAATGAAATGACTCTTTCCAAAAAATAATAAAATTTCAAAAAAGTACGTAACTGTTGCTATCTCAAATGTCGACCTCAAAAAAAAGTGGCACTTCTGAAAATCACTTGATTCTGAAAGAAATTGAACGAACGAAAAAAAAGAAGAAAAGAAATGAACAAAAATTAAATAAACAAAAACACTCGGTGTGATAATCATTGGAAGAAAAAAAAACCGTAATTTATTATGTGCAGAAATTTATCGTTTCAATAAATAATAGGAAGAGGGAAGTTTTACGAAATGTGGGAGCAATCTGTAAAAAAAAAAACGATACCGTGTGTAATTCTGTGATATTGTAAGCTATAAGGTAGTATTATTTTGCAACGATTATGAAACGAGATATGTAAAGTTATGCGTAAACAAACAAAAAAATGTGAAACAAAAAAACAAACAAAATGTGAGTCTGTAAGATAGAAAAAAAAAAGATTATTTACAGGATTTGCATTAAACGTGCACTCTTCGATGGCCCCACTGGCACTTTGCAGTTCCACCTAAAATCGGTGAACTTCAGGCTCTTGAATTCAAAAATTAATAAATTTGAAAAATTAGCACTTTAAAAAATTGGCAAATGAAAAAATTAGCAGATTTTAAAATCAAGGATTTTCATTTTTGATGAATTTCGAATCTGTTGAATTTCAAAATTGGCAAATTTGGAGATTGTTAAATTGAAAAATTAGTAAATTAAAAAATTAGCAATCTTAAAAATTGGCAAATTAAAAAATTGGTAGATTTTATAATCGAGGATTTTCATTTTTGCTGAATTTCGAATTTATCGAATGTCAAAATTGGCAAATTTGGAGGTTGTTCGATTGAAAAATTGGTAAATTAAAAAATTAGCAATTCAAAAAATTGGCAAATGAAAAAATTAGCAATTCAACAAATTGGCAAATGAAAAAATTAGCGGATTTTAAAATCAAGGATTTTCATTTTTGATGAAATTCGAATTTATCGAATTTCAAAATTGGCAAATTTGGAGGCAGTTCAATTGAAAAATTAGTAAATTAAAAAATTAGCAATCTTAAAAATTGGCAAATTAAAAAATTAGCAGATTTTAAAATCGACGATTTTCATTTTTGATGAATTTCGAATTTATTTAATTTCAAAATTGGCAAACTTGGAGCTTGTTAAATTGAAAAATTAGTAAATTAAAAAATTAGCAATCTTAAAAATTAGCAAATTAAAAATTAGTAGATTGTATAATCGAGGATTTTCATTTTTTATGAATTTCGAATTTATCGAATTTCAAAATTGGCAAATTTGGAGGTTGTTCGATTGAAAAATTGGTAAATTAAAAAATTAGCAAATGAAAAAATCAGTAAATTCAAAAATTAGCAGATTTTAACATCAACGAATTTCATCTTTGCTGAATTTCGAATTTATTGAATTCCAAAATTGGCAAATTTGGAGGTTGTTCAATTGAAAAATTAGTAAATTAAAAAATTAGCAATTTTAAAAATTGGCAAATGAAAAAATTAGCAGATTTTAAAATCAAGGATTTTCAGCAACTTAAAAAATTAGCAGATTTTAAAATCCACAAATTTCATTTTTGCTGAATTTCGAATTTATTGAATCTTAAAATTAGCAAATTTGAAAATCAGCAAATTTAAAATGTCTCGTCAACGAAAAATTAATATAGAAAAAATACATGCAATATTTAATTAATTATAAATGATTTTCGATGAAATTGAAAGAATTTGAGGCTTGAGAGCCTGAATCCGTTGAGGTTTTAGGTGGATTTGGATTTCATCGGAGAGTGATGAGGTTCCTTTCGAAAATTTTGTTATTTGGTAGGACAAATGCGGGGAGGATAAAGATTAAGTCGAGTCTGACGAGAAAATCCTATTGGCGAATAATCCCAGAGTAATTTTTAAATCCAGCAACTTTTCATTTTATCAAATTTTAAAATTCGAAATTTTGGAAATTAGCAACATCTAATTATGTCAAATTTTAATATCAAAACATTTGGAATTTAGCAAATTTCAATTTTGTCAAATATGAAAATCAGCAACTTCTAATTTTGCCAAATTTGAAAATCAGCAAATTTGGAAATTAGCAAACTTCAATTATGCCGAATTTGAAAATCAGTTAAATTGAAAATTAGCATCATTCAAATTTAACAAATTTCCAAATCAGCTAATTTTAAAGAACTATCAATTTTTCAAATTGGCAAACTTCTAATTTTGCCAAATTTGAAAGTCAGCAAATCTGGAATTAGCAAACTTCAATTTTGCCAAACTTGAAAATTAGCAACCTTGAAAATTAATCATTTAATAAAAATACTAAATTTAAAATTCGTCAAATTACCAAAACAGAAAAATGAAAAAACAATAAAAAAATAAATTCTCTGGGATTCGATTTTAGGAGGATCTTCAGTGTCGCGGGCAAAATATAAGACTATTTTGATAAAGCTTTGTAATAAATAAAAAAAATCGTGTATATCAACAAAATATTGTGAAACCCCTAGAAAACCACTTTGACTTATTCGTAGAAGGGAGGCCAATTTTAGGAAGAGACGTTTTTGCATCAAAAATAATTGTCCCATGTGTCCCTGTCCTATTGGGCAGCATTTCTTTTTTAAATTTTAAATTTATTACATTTTTAAATCCTTAAATTTAAAAATTTTTAAATTATGAAATTTTAAAATTTTTAAATTTAAAAATTAAAAATAATGTATTTAAAAATTTTCAAAAATGGAAAGTCCAGTTTTGGGACGAACGAGAAGGAAAAAAAAAATAAAAGAGAAAATGCGTCCCAGGGAAATTTGGGGGCACAGAGTGGAAGCAGTAAATTAGTAACGAATTACTTTTAAAATGGAAAGTGTGTTTCGAATAATAATAATTTCTTAAAATTTATCGCTTTGCGTAAGACTGCTATGGGGAACCAGACAAATGTTTTTTGTATAGAGGAATTTTTGGGGACTTTTCGACCCACGTGGGGCGAAAGTCTTGAGTCTTGTCGGTGAGAAATATTTCTTAAAAGAATTTTAAGATTTTTTTTAGAGATTTTTTTTAGAGAAATTTATTTATTTATTTATTCATTTGAAATCTGAAAAAATTAGGAGAAATTGGTGAATTTCGTAATTTTGCTAATTTTGCTAATTAAAATTGTATTGCTATATTTTGAAATTAGCCAATTTGCTAATTTTCGAATTTTAATTAGCGAATTTGAAAATCAGCAATATTTGAAGTTTAGTAAATTTGGAAATGAGCATATTTGAGATTATGCAAATTTCGAAATTAGTAAATTTTAAATTAGAATATTTATAAAATCAGCAATATCTGAGATTATGCAAATTTCGAAATTAGTAAATTTTAAATTAGAAAATTTGTAAATCAGCAATATTTGAGATTATGCAAATTTCGAAATTAGTAAATTTTAAATTAGAAAATTTGAAAATCAGCAATATTTGAGATTATGCAAATTTCGAAATTAGCAAATTTGAAATTAGTAAATTTTAAATTAGAAAATTTGAAAATCAGCAATATTTGAGATTATGCCAATTTCGAAATTAGTAAATTTTAAATTAGAAAATTTGAAAATCAGCAATATTTGAGATTATGCCAATTTCGAAATTAGTAAATTTTAAATTAGAGAACTTGAAAGTGAGCAATATTTGAGATTTAGTAAATTTCGAAATTAGCAATTTTGAAATTTAATAAACTTGAAAATTAGCATATTTGAGATTCAGCAAATTTGAAAATCAGCAATATTTGAGATTTAGCCAATTTGAAAATTAGCAAATTTGAATATTAGCATTTTTAAGAATTAGCAAATTCGAAAATTCCCAAACTTGTACTAAATAATTCTCCAATTTTGTTTTCTTCAGACTCAAAAATTGGAATTGAAAATTCCAAAAATTATAATAAAAATAAAAAATTCTCAAATTTTTGCAATATCAAAATTCGCGGTAAAAATATAAAAATCAATTCAACTTTGAATTTTTTCTGACTTTTGACTTTCCTTGCACGTGTGTCAAAGGACCCATTTTCCATGCGACTGGTGCTTGACAGAATGTCATGACAGATGCGAGGAGGATCGTCGTTTTTCGGTGACAATGTTATTGTGAAAGTAGTGGACAAGAAACACTGCCTCTCGGAATAACTTTTCGAAATTCCTCGAACGATGTTATTAGAGAATATGAAAAAAAAAACAAGAGGAACAAAAATCGACGGAGAAATTATTAAAAAGAATAAAATACTAATTTATAAAAAAAAATCTCGTGCCTGAATCGTTCAACGAAAAAAAGTCGATTTTCTGATTTTTCAAGATTTTTTAAAATTCGAAATTTTTCAAGATTTGACTTTTTTGGAAATTATTGAAAATTTTCCAAAATTTCATCGGTTTTTTTTTTAATTGATTGTTGATTTTTTGCAATTCGTTTATTGAAGGACAATAATTTCAACGAATCCCAAAACTGCCACGATTTTCCTGAAAGTCTCTAGATTTTCCAATTTGGGGAGAAAAAGTAAAAAAACAAAAATTCAAAACTCAAAATATGACAGGACAATAATTCCAGAAAATCCCAAAACTGCCAAAGATTCAAATTTAATTGATTTTTTCTCTTTTCTTTGAATTGTCAATAAAAAATGAAAATTTGATATTGGAAAACCCAAAATTCTGAGTTTGCCAAAATTTCGAATTTAATTTATTTTTTTTTCCTTTTCTTCGAATATTCAAAATCAAAATCAAAATTTGAATAAAACAAAAAAATGGAATTTAGTTTATTTTTTTGTTTGTAAATTTGTAAATTATTGATTTCGAATTTCAAATTCTGGGGTCCCAAAGACCCCAAATGACAAAATATGACACTTTTTGGATTTTCAGAATTTCTATTTGGGTTTCCAATTATTCAGGGAATTTTCTATTATTATTATTATTATTATTATTATTATTATTATTATTATTATTATTATTATTTCCATATTTTTGCGGAATATTTTCTATTTTTTTTCGAGACTTCAATTATGAAATTATCATTTAATAAATAAATAAAAAAATAAATTGAAATTTCACAAAAAAAGGGCAAAAAATAATTTGAAAAAAAAATTAGTTTTTTCTCTCGCAAACAAAAGGAAAAAATCAATCAATCAAAAAAATAATAATTTCCTTTCCAATTTTATTTTTTTTCTTTTCATTAAAAAATTCCAAATTAAATAAATTAATAAATAAATGAAAAAATTAAATGAAATTCTTCGTTCGTTGACGATTCATGCACTTTTTTTTTAGAAGTCGACTAAAGTGTCCAATTTTTTGATATTCGAGTGCCCATTTCCTGACCCCCCTATTTTCTCTCTCTCTAATTTTTTTTTATTATTTATTAACTCTATTTTTTTTCTATCTCTACGAAATTTTTTTTCGGGACATTTTGAGCTGATTTTACAGCACGAGCGAGGAGAAAAGCCAAATTTCGCAGGAAATGTTTAATCAATTGACATTAATTATATTTTAAAATCACTCGAATATTAATTAACAATTGATATTGCAATTAATTAAAAAATTCCCGGTACGTCCACTGCCCCTGTACGAATTTTTCCACGATCTCGGTGTTTTGGGTGTTTCAAAGATTAAAAAAAAGTGTAATTATTATTATTATTATTGTTGTTACAATTGTTGCAATTTTTATAATAAATGTTCCTCGTTTTTTCTCTCACACAAATACGGTTTTCCCCTCGTTCGTGTCCATGAAACGGTCACTGCCAAAATTCCAGAAATTTTCGTGTACCGGAATTATTTATTTATTTTTTTTTAATAAAAAAAATTTTTTTGAAAATTATTTTTTTTATGAATATATCGATTTTTGAGTCGGAAAATCATTTTTTCCTCAAACGTAATAATTTTTTTTTATAAATAGAACTTTTGAAAATCTTTTTATTTTTTGGAAAATATCGATTTTCGAAAAATCATTTTTTCGAAAAATCATTTTTTTCTCAAACGTAATTTTTTTTTTTATTGAGCACCAAAAATCTTTATTTATTTATTTTTTGTTTATTAATGAGATTTTTTGAAAATCGCGGGACTTTGAAGCTTGAAATTTAAAATTTTGAAAAATTTAAATTCAATTTTGAATTAAAAATTATTTTTTAATTCATTTTTTTGAATTGACAAAATTCTTTCATTTAACAATTCCAATTTGCAATGTTGAAAAACAAATTAATTTTTGCTTGAAAACCAAAAATTAATGAAGCTTTGTTTTTCAAAGAAATTTTCCAAATAAAATTCGTCGATTTCGTCAAATTTACAATAAAAATAGTGATCAAAAAACAATGAAAAAAAAGGGAATTTTTATAATTGAAAGTAAATTTGGTTTTTTTCTTCGACTTTTATTTTGAAATTGAAGAAAAATCATAGAAAACTTTTTAAAAATTAATATAAAGAAAAAAAAAGCGATTTCTTCTTTGATAGAGAAAAGAGGAAAAAATGATTTTGGATTTTTCTTTCTCTCTTGGTTTTTTTGGTAATTTTCAATTTTTTTGGGAGCGTCCAAATTTGGATTTTCCGAAAAACGCGCACCGTGTAATAATTAATTATTCACGTTAATAAATAATTATTAATCTACTTTGAATCGACGCTAAAAATTTTTATTACATATTTTCTAATTTTGTCGAATTTTTTTTCGAAATTCTTTTGGAATTAATTAAACGAACAATTAATTTTTTAAATTAATTGTTCGTTTTGATTTTACAAAAAGTGATTTTCTTTTTATTTAGAAACAAAATTTTCATCTTGTTCCTATTATTATTATTATTATTATTATTATTATTATTATTATTATTATTACTGTAATAGGAATGCATAGTGATTATTTTAAAAATTGCTATTTTTGCTGTAATTTTTTTTTTTTTTAATTTTTTTTCATCGAAATTTGGAAATGAGCGAAAAAGCATTAAAAAAACCACAAAAAAAAAAGAAATTCAGCGAAATGATATAATATATTGCACATTCCAATGCGTTGAAGCTCGAAGAAAAGCAAGAAGCTGATGAGGAAGAAGAAGAAGAAGAAGAAGAAGAAGAGAAGAAGAAGAAGAGGAATTAAATAAATAAATAAATAAAAGAAAAGAAAAGAAAAAAATACGACTGCAAAAAGTAAACCCACGTACGTTTAGTATTTGATAAGGAAAAAAAAAATTCGCGCTAGAAGGGAATACAGAGAGAATGAAAAAATTGCGACACTAATTAAAAATAAAAATAAAAAAAAGAATAATAATAATAATAATAATATATCCGAGAAAAGTTTTTGAGAAGCTTCTGAAGATACAAAAGTAGATGTTATTATTATTATTATTATTACTATTATTACTATTATTACTATTACTATTAATATTATTATTATTATTATTATTATTATTATTATTAATATTAATATTATTATTATTATTATTATTATTATTATGTACCGTAATTTTTATTGTCATGTTCAATAAAAGAAATTTTAATTTACATTTCCACGTCTCCTTTATTACCAGCAATTCTTATTAATAAACAACAATTAATTGTTGAACAACAATTTATTATTTGCAATTTTTTTCTCCCTCCCCCCCCCCCCTTTTTTTTTATTACTCTTGTATAATTTATTCTGCTTTTCGTAACTTTCGTGTCAAGTACTGGATTTTCAAGTATTCCCTAGAAATTTCTAGAAATTTTGCGCCGCTTAATCTTCACTCGCTACTTCCGTGACGCGTTTCCGTTGCATATGCGTCACGAACGAAATTACTTGTAATTATTCCCTTACGAATAACGAGTCTTCCAATTCTTGGCGTACGCGCCGCTTAATCTTCACTCCCTATTTCCGTGACGCCCTTCCGTTGCATTTGCGTCACGATCGAAATTACAATTCAAGTTTTGTTTTAATTCTCAAAAAAAATATACATATGTCTTATTTAATTAACTAACGTTATTCAATATTTTTCCCTACTTTCGTTACGCTTTTCCGTTGCGCGTTCGTCACGAACGGAATTACAAATCAGCTTTTTGTAGTAATCGCGCTTCCTTTCCAGCCATTTGCGCATGCGCCGTCTCCCCTTTCTTCCTTACTTCCGTTACACTCTTCCGTTGCGCGTTCGTCTCGAACAGAATTACAAATCAGGTTTTGTAATAATTCTCCTCCGTCACAAAAAAAAATCGTCCAAGTTAATTTTATCAAGATAACATATTATTATTATTATTGTTATTATTATAAATCCTAGCAAAACCCTACTTCCGTTACGCTCTTCCGTTGCATGTTCGTCACGAACGGAATTACAAATCAGCTTTTTGTAATAAATTTGAAAATTACGTAACAATTAATACCGAGTGGAAAAATATTTGTATTATGCGTACAAAAAAATTATATTTTTCTACAGGTCGAGTCGGTAAACGCGTCGGCCTTGATTTTCAAATGACTTTTGTCGTGACAATGAAATATGCACGTTGGAGCGGCGGGGGCGCGAAACGGGCGGTGGAATTCGAAAAATTTGGCGGGGATGTATAGACGCGTAATGCAAAAAGATTTTCACGTAGGTGTCCAGACGCGGCGTCATTCGAAGGCGTCGCGGATTGCGCTGTCGTTATATTATATTTTATGCGTTTGCAGTTTAAAATAGCGGCGGAATGCCATCTTTAGCATATTTCAGTCACAGCGGCACAAGACGCAACGGCCGATACTCGCGACGCCGGCTCGACCTTTCCGCGAGCTCGTTTCTTTTTTTTTTCTTCTTGTTTTTTTCTTCCCTCCCGATCATCGCGATCGTACCAGCGACGACTTCGATCCTACGTGACGCCCTTCCGTTGCATATACGTCACGAACGGAATTACAATTGAAATCTTGCGATTATTCCCAACCAATGGCGATTCACCCGAACCATTGCGCATGCGCAGCTTCCCCCCTGCTACTTTCCTGACGCCCTTCCGTTGCAAATGCGTCACGAACGAAATTACAACTGAGGTATGTAATAATCCCCCTACCAATGACGATTCTCCCAAACATTCGCGCATGCGCCGTTCGTCCTTCCTTCGATACTTTCGTGACGCCCTTCCGTTGCATGTACGCCACGAACGAAGTTACAATTGACATCTTGTAATGATTCCCCTACCAATGACAATTCTCCCAACCCTTCGCGCATGCGCCATTTAATCTTCGCTCCCTACTTCCGTGACGCGTTTCCGTTGCATATGCGTCACGAACGATATTACTTGTAATAATTCCCCTACGAATAGAGTCTTCCAATTCTTCGCGTACGCGGCGTTTGATCTTTGCTCCCTATTTCCGTGACGCACTTCCGTTGCATATGCGTTACGAACGCAATTACTTGTAATAATTCCCCTACGAATAACGAGTCTTCCAATTCTTCGCGCATGCGCTGTTTAATCTTCGCTCCCTACTTTCGTGACGCGTTTCCGTTGCATATGCATCACGAACAAATTTACTTGTAATAATTCCCCTACGAATAACGAGTCTTCCAATTCTTCGCGCACGCGCCGTTTAATCTTCGCTCCCTACTTCCGTGACGCGTTTCCGTTGCATATGCGTCACGAACGAAATTACTTGCAATGATTCCCCTACGAAGAAAGAATCTTCGGATTCTTCGCGCATGCGCCGTTTATTCTTCGCTCCCTACTTCTGTGACGCGTTTCCGTTGCATATGCGTTACGAACGAAATTACTTGTAATTATTCCCCTACGAATAAGGAGTCTTCCAATTCTTCGCGCACGCGCCGTTTAATCTTCGCTTGCTACTTCCGTGACGCGCTTGCGTTGCATATGCGTCACGAACGAAATTACAGTCCAAGTTTTGTAATAATTTTCCAAAAAAATATATATACATATGTATATCATATTTAATGAACTAATGTTGTGCAATTTTAAATATAATTTACATTAAACATGCATTTATAAATAAATAAAAATTCAAAATTGGATTTTCC